>CM042316.1:380000-757500 GCA_023566125.1 Zingel zingel
CCAGTTTCAAGGAACACACACGTCTTTGTTTTTCCAACAACAACAGCTGCAGATTGTACATCCTGGTATTGGAATCCTCTACAGTTTCAGCATTGTAACCGTGTTTAATCCAGCTACTAGCTAGCGGTAGGCTAACGTTAGCTGCTGTTGAGTATAGTGTTAACTAGCTAGCAGTAAGCTAACGTTAGCTGCTGTTGAGGATAGTGTTAACTAGCGTCCCGTGCAGCGGTGTGTGTGTAGCCTGTATCGTCTGTTTCAGAGCATCAGAGAGAAGTGCAGACATATCACTGGCACCAGAATGAGGCACCGAAATCCACGTTGCTATTCCTGCAGCAGCAGGATGTGTTACGAGGAAGTACGGCAAAATAGTAGCCTGTTAGGCACGATGCAAAGCCGAGTGAAGTGAAAATAAATTAATAAATGGCGGCATGTGATTAATACGATTAAAAAAAATTAACACAATATGCACGGCCTTAACTGCATCGCAATTAACGCGTTAATGCTGACAGCCCTAATTAATAGGCAATCTTTATACAAAAAAATACATTTCTAATTAAAGTTTTATGGACCTACCTTAGTAACATTAACACTATACTAAATAAAATTGCATAAATTGCATGTAAAAATCTCTCAAATTGTATTATTTTCCCATAACTTAAGCTACAGTGTTGTAATTTAGAGGCATTAAGACATGCATGCTTATTTATCCTTACCTGTACTGGTAACAGTAGAAAGAATGCACTAAAAATTAGCCTCTTTAAGTTAGCTACTTCACCATAAACTCCAGTTAAACAATTAAACTCACAATTTGTACTTTCAACATTCATTCAACAAAATACCCACAGCTAGCTATAGTGTTGAAAAGCAACATTACTTTCCATAACCAATAGATGGTCTCATTAGCCTTTTCACAGGCAATATGCAGTAGTCCGCTAGCCTTTTGTGGATAATTACCCTATTAGCATAAGAATACAGCACCTTAGCTAACCCATTAGCTTTGCACTATTAGCACCAATTAGCATGGATGCTAGCGAACTCAAGGCCTAGTGCTAAGGAATGACTCACCTAACGGAATTCACTGCCTTTAACTACATGACGACAGTGGATTCAGGCACAGCTCTCTTTCGTGAGGGGACGTAAAGCTAGCGATCTAACGTAGCCTAGTTGATAGATGATTGGTCAGCTCACGGACCCAAGTTCACCAATCAAAGCTAACAATAATGACACCCCCTATATTATTATTTTTTATTTTATTTTGAGACATTCCTTTTGTTTTCCAAGTTATTAAAATGTGGTCAAAAGTAGTGGTAAGAGCTTTGGGAGAAAATAGTGGAAAATGATTTAGCTTTCACTTGGCTTTGATGGGCTTGTAAATAAGTCAATGGGTCCGTGAGCTGACCAATCAGCTATCAACTAGGCTACATTAGATAAATTTAAATTTACGTCTGTCTCCTCTAGTGATGGGACAACCGACTCTTTTACGAGAGTCGCTTCAACTGGACGGTCGTAGGTTGGCCTACCGAGTTAATAGATTCGGTCACCGGTTCGCGTGCAGGAACCAAGACACCGCTTGATTACATTAGACTCGAGCGGTTGCGGTTACAATCGGTCTCGACATACTATTTACACACTCATACTGACCGACACTAGACCACTGGCACTGGCCATGGTTACGTTTGGTAGCCTGGTGCGTGGTCTCCTCGTGACAGTCTAACTACCATGTAGCAACATTCACTTCTAACATTTAACTTAACATAACTACTAAGATAACATGACGTGTATTTGTATGTGATATCCATTGATACTGTAGCCTATGAATTTCTATGTACACAAACATCTAAGATGCACGAGAAATAAAGGCTTCTGGGATCGGTTGATAACTCAAACTTGGCAAGAACCTAGACACCCGTTTGAATATAGACTCATGCAGTACCCTCGGTTACGGTCCTTACGGTCTCATTCAGTAGCCAGGTGCGCGGTCTCCTCGTGACAGTCTAGCTACCATGTAGCAACATTCACTTCTCTAACATTTAACTTAACATAACTGCTAAGATAACATGACGTGTATGTGATGTATTTCCCCATCGATAATGTGTGAATTGCCATGAACACAATCATCTAAGATGCACCAGAAACAAGGCTTGGTTAATAAACTTGCCGATAACCAAGACACCGCTTGACTCGAGCGGCCGGTTGCACGGTTACATTTGGTCTCGTACGGAGCCCCCCTGGTGTCAGCTGATAAAAAAAAAAAAAAAAAAAAACTAAACCGTGCACATGGATTCATAATCCGTGCTCTCGGTTTTATAAACTGTGCGCACAGATTCATAATCCGTGCCCTCGGTTTTATAAATGTAAGCAAAATTAGAAATATATTCACAGATTCGAACTTCTGGGATAATTCTCTATAGTGAAAGGTTATTAAAACACAAACTACTTTCCTAACGTAGTAAGGCTAACAACAAGCTGCAAACTCATTTTCATCAAAACGCGCCGTCCTCCGACCTGGAGAAATAACATTATTGGTCTCTATGAGCAGCCGGAGGTGAGACGGCAGTCAGTCAGACCGGACATGTTCAGGGACCATCTACAAACTACAAAACCGACACAAAAAATATCTATTAAATTAATGTTTAAATAAGGTAGTGTCTCCAAACTGTAATACCGCACCCGCTGCGCCGATTCTCCAGCCAATCTCCCGCTCCATTGTCCCCTCACTCGCGAACAAGACCCCAAGGTACTTGAACTCCTTCACTTGGGGTAAGGACTCATTCCCTACCCGGAGAAGGCACTCCATCGGTTTCCTGCTGAGAACCATGGCCTCCGATTTAGAGGTGCTGATCCTCATCCCAGCCGCTTCACACTCGGCCGCGAACCGATCCAGTGAGCGCTGAAGGTCACAGGCCGATGATGCCATCAGGACCACATCATCTGCAAAAAGCAGCGATGAGATCCCCAGCCCACCGAACTGCAACCCCTCTCCACCCCGACTACGCCTCGATATCCTGTCCATAAATACTACAAACAGGATTGGTGACAAAGCGCAGCCCTGGCGGAGGCCAACTCTCACCTGAAACGAGTCCGACTTACTGCCGAGAACACGGACACAGCTCTCGCTTTGGTCGTACAAAGATTGGATGGCCCTGAGAAGGGACCCCCTCACCCTATACTCCCGCAGCACCTCCCACAGTATCTCCCGGGGTACGCGGTCATACGCCTTCTCCAGATCCACAAAGCACATGTAGACCGGTTGGGCATACTCCCAGGCTCCCTCCAGGATCCTTGCGAGAGTAAAGAGCTGGTCCGTTGTTCCACGACCAGGACGGAATCTGCATTGTTCCCTTTCAACCTGAGGTTCGACTATCGACCGAGCCCTCCTTTCCAGCACCTTGGAGTAGACTTTACCGGGGAGGCTGAGAAGTGTGATACCCCTGTAATTGGCACACACCCTCTGGTCCCCCTTTTTGAAAAGGGGAACCACCACCCCGGTCTGCCACTCCTTAGGCACCGTCCCAGACTTCCACGCAATGTTGAAGAGGCGTGTCAACCAAGAGAACCCCTCCACACCCAGAGCTTTAAGCATTTCCGGACGGATCTCATCAATCCCTGGGGCTTTGCCACTGGAGTTGTTTAACTACCTCAGCAACTTCCACCAGGGAAATTGACGACAATCCCCCATCATCCTCCAGCTCTGCCTCTACCATAGAGGGCGTATTAGTCGGATTTAGGAGTTCCTCAAAGTGCTCCTTCCACCGCCCTATTACCTCCTCAGTTGAGGTCAACAGCGTCCCATCCTTACTGTACACAGCTTGGATGGTTCCCCGCTTCCCCCTCCTGAGGTGGCGAATGGTTTTCCAGAAGCCCCTTGGTGCCGACCGAAAGTCCTTCTCCATGTCTTCTCCGAACTTCTCCCACACCCGCTGCTTTGCCTCTTTCACGGCAGAGGCTGCAGCCCTTCGGGCCCTTCGGTACCTTGCAACTGCCTCCGGAGTCCTCCGGGATAACATATCCCGGAAAGACTCCTTCTTCAGTCGGACGGCTTCCCTGACCACCGGTGTCCACCACGGTGTTCGTGGGTTACCGCCCCTTGAGGCACCTAAGACCCTAAGACCACAGCTCTTCGCCGCAGCTTCAGCAATGGAAACTTTGAACATTGTCCACTCTGGTTCAATGCCCCCAGCCTCCACAGGGATGCACGAAAAGCTCCGCCGGAGGTGTGAGTTGAAAGTCTGTCGGACAGGGGCCTCCTCCAGACGTTCCCAGTTTACCCGCACTACCCGTTTGGGCTTACCAGTTCTGTCCAGATTCTTCCCCCACCCCCTGACCCAACTCACCACCAGATGGTGATCGGTTGACAGCTCCGCCCCTCTCTTCACCCGAGTGTCCAAAACATACGGCCTCAGATCAGATGAAACAATTATAAAAATCGATCATTGACCTTTGGCCTAGAGTGCTCTGGTACCAGGTACACTTATGAGCATCCCTATGTTCGAACATGGTGTTCGTTATAGACAATCCATGACTAGCACAGAAGTCCAACAACAAACAACCACTCTGGTTTAGATCAGGGAGGCCGTTCCTCCCAATCACGCCTCTCCATGTGTCTCCATCATTGCCCACGTGCGCGTTGAAGTCCCCCAGCAGAACGATGGAGTCTCCCACTGGAGCCCCATACAGGACTCCACTCAAGGTCTCCAAGAAGGCCGAATACTCCGAACTCTTGTTTGGTGCATATGCACAAACAAGAGTCAGAGTTTTCCCTCCCACCAGCCGCAGGCGTAGGGAGGAGACCCTCTCGTCCACCGGGGTAAACTCCAACGTAGCGGCGCTCAACCGGGGGCTTGTGAGTATCCCCACACCCGCCCGGCGCCTCACACCCTGGGCAACTCCGGAGAAGAAAAGAGTCCAACTCCTATCCAGGAGTACGGTTCCAGAACCGAGACTGTGCGTAGAGGTAAGCCCCACCAGATCTAACCGGTAGCGCTCCACCTCCCGCACCAGTTCCGGCTCCTTCCCCCACAGAGAGGTGACATTCCACGTCCCCAGAGCCAGCGTCTGCTGCCCGGGTCTGGTCCGTCGAAGCCCCTGACCTTCACTGCCACCCGTGTGGCAGCGCACCCGACCCCAGCGGTTCCTCCCACAGGTGGTGGGCCCATGGGCTGGAGAGATGGATGCCACGTAGCTTTTTCGGGCTGTGCCCAACCGGGCTCCGTGGCAAACCCGGCCACCAGACGCTCGCCAACGAGCCCTCCGTCTGGGCCTGGCTCCAGACGGGGGCCCCGGGCTTCCTTCGGGCAGGGTCACTCCATGTCTACCTCGGTTATTCATAGGGTTTGTGAACCATTATTTGTCTGGCCCCTCACCTGAGACCACTTTGCCTTGGGAGACCCTACCAGGAGCACAAAGCTCCAGACAACACAGCCCTCAGGTTCATAGGGACGCACAAACCTCTCCCCCACGATAAGGTGATGGTTCCCGGAGGGGATTTATCGCACCGTTGTGACGAAAAGAGAGCTGAGCCAGAAGGCAAAGCGCTCAATCTACCGGTCAGTTTTCCTTCCTACCCTCACCTATGGTCATGAAGGCTGGGTCATGACCGAAAGAACAAAATCCAGGGTACAAGCGGCCGAAATGGGTTTCCTCAGGAGGGTGGCTGGCGTCTCCCTTAGAGATAGGGTGAGAAGCTCAGTCATCCGTGAGGAGCTCAGAGTAGAGCCGCTGCTCCTTCGCGTTGAAAGGAGCCAGTTGAGGTGGTTCGGGCATCTTGTAAGGATGCCCCCTGGGCGCCTCCCAAGGGAGTTGTTCCAGTTTGTAGCTCGTTGTTAGCCTTACTACGTTAGGAAAGATGCGTAGTTTGTGTTTTAATAACATTTCGCTATAGAGAATTATACCAGAAGTTCGAATCTGTGAATATCTTTCTAATTTTGCTTACATTTATAAAATCGAGGGCACGGATTATAAAACCGAGTGCACGGATTATGAATCTGTGCGCACGGTTTAGTTTTTTTTAATCAGCTGACACCAGTGGGGCTCCGTAGTCTCATGAAGTAGCCTGGTGCGCGGTCTAGGCCATTTCCTGATTGATTCTACCACCACCACTCCAGTGGAGGCGCTAATGAGCTAGATTACTACACACACAGTAGCAGAAGAATACCAGCTACACACAACGGCACGAATACGGTAAAAAAACAGGAGTGGGTCGGTTCATTGACGTATGACACATGGCTCTTCGGTCAGTTCGTCAACACTAGTCTCCTCACGTCCCTTTTGGCGCCTGCATCGGAACGTAAGGCTGTTATTCACTTGGTTAGAGAAAAAGAGCGACATTTAGTGAATTAAATCAATTTTAAATACTTAGTACTATCTATTATTGGCTATGCTTTTTTGTAAATAGAACAAAGCTGTGCCTGAATCCACTGTCGTCATGGAGTTAAAGGCAGCAAAATAGTGAGTCACTCCTAGTGCCTTAGCACTAGATAGGCCTTGAGTTCGCTAGCATCCATGCTAATCGGTGCTAATAGTGCAAAGCTAATGGGTTAGCTAAGGTGCTGTATTCATATGCTAATAGGGTAATTAGCCACAAAAGGCTAGCGGACTACTGCATATTGCCTGTGAAAAGGCTAATGAGACCATCTATTGGTTATGGAAAGTAATGTTGCTTTTCAACACTATAGCTAGCTGTGGGTATTTTGTTGAATGAATGTTAGTACAAATTGTGAGTTTAATTGTTTAACTGGAGTTTATGGTGAAGTAGCTAACTTAAAGAGGCTAATTTTTTGTTAATTCTTTCTACTGTTACCAGTACAGGGAGGGATAAATAAGCACGCATGTCTTAATGCCTCTAAATTACAACATGGTGACTTAAGTTATGGGAAACTAATACAATCTGAGAGATTTTTACATGCAATTTTATTTAGGATAGTGATAATGTTACTAAGGTAGGTTCCATAAAACTTGAATTCGAAATGCATTTTTTTGTATCTATGTTGCCTGTTAATTGTTAATGTACGTTTGATACCTGAAAGGGATTTATATACTTTTGATACATGAGAGAAGACATTTAAGAACGGTTTTACAGCTGAATAGAGATTTAGATATTTCAATATGGATTAACTGAAATATTACTTGATTTTATTTTCATTGGAGCCTAAGCAATTGATTTCATTACTGAATAGTAATTGAGAGAAATGATTTGGCCTCATCTACAGGTGGAGGAGGTGGAGATTTGAGAAACGCTACACAGGAGAGGTCCAGTCCACAGAGGGATATTGGATCACATCGACTCTTCAGATCCCAGAGACTTCCAGGGTTGAGAGATCCCCAGTTCAGTTGGCTGGGTGGTGAACTACAGGATGGAGACTCTGAACTTAGACGGATTGCCCTGGATTCCTTCTTCATGGTGGTAGGACAAACAGAAACCAACTCAAAAGGGCTCCAACGTTGAACATATCTGAACTCTTGTCATCAAGGAACAGTTGAGCTCATAGAACTGAAAAGGGTTTCTGTTATGTGCGCACTTTATTATTTTAGTTGTTATTTTTCATACCTGTGTTTATCTGTATGTATGCCATGTTTATGTGTATATTAATACACTTCTCAAACTGTATCCTGGTTTCCTAGTCTCTTTATTGATGTTCAATTCTCTGGCTCTTAACAATCTAGTTTTCTTCTGGTTCTGGTCCAAATTCACACTGATAAACTACATAACACTACTACGAGCTATTTCATGAATGTACATTCTTACTACATTGTAATAAGGGTTACAAATACATTTATTTACTTGTCTCTTTGTATCTGCTAGCCTTTGCAACTCATTTATAAATGCTTTGTAAAGCATAGCAAGTCCTCAAGCCATGTAGTCAAATAATCAGTAGTAACTCATGAGTTAATCATGAATTGATGCGTTGGTAAGTGCTTGATAAAGATGCATTAACACACTAACTATCCTTAGGCATATTTCTGAAGGCATGTCCAAACAGAACAATACATGTGTGTCCAGGTTCTGTTAGTCTTTGCAACTCATTTATAAATGCTTTGTAAAGCATAGAAAGTGCTCACTTTAGAAGGGCTCAAACAATATACTTAACTAACCAGCAGTAACTCCTGAATTAGTCATGGATTAAATTATTGGTATTTGTAACAGATGTTTTAACAACGCAGCTATCAGTTTAGTCCTATTTCTAAATCATAACATTTTATTTAAGGCATGAACAAATGTAGATCTAGATAGTCTGTTAATCATTACCTTCCTAGTTTTAACTGATCTTATACATTCCTGAGTAGCTAGTTAATAATGGTAAAATGACGTCATTTACAAATGGTTAATGGAATAATTTATGAATTATTAAAAACAACTCCTAAATGTTTTACATGGGCTTACTTACTATGGACCAACCATTTACTAACTGTATTTACAAATGCTTTACTGATTAGAATGAATGTAGGAACTATGCTTTACAAATGATAAACAAAGAAATTACTAATAGTTTGTAAATAGTTTATAAAGGGAAAATTATTAAATATACCAATGGTTTTCGCAATACTTATAAAGTGTCAAACGTCTATTCATAAACATCATTTTCGATAGCCTCATTTACTATGAACAAACCATTTATGAGTGTGTATAAAAATGCTTTATTTATGGGAATTAACATAGGAGCAATGCTTTACAAATGATGAACAAAGCATTTAGTAATAGTTTGCAACTGGTTTATAATGGGAAAACCTATTACCTATTAAGTATAAATCTTGTACTTACAAACATATTTTTCTAGATAGGCTTATTTACTATGAACAAACCATTTATAACTGTGTGAGCAAATGCTTTACTGATAATGAATTATGTATGAACAAAAAATTAATAATGATGAACAAACCATTAACTAATAGGTAACTATTGCTTAATAAATTATGAATTATGTGTAGTTATTATAAAGTGCTACCAGCGTTTCTGGTTGAAAGCATGGTTACTGAAGGCGCTGTCCTCGGTGCTGAAATCCTTTATGAACCTCCTGGCATTGCTTTTTTTTTTTCAAATATGTGTATAACCATGCACAACGTCATTATGGTAAAGTGTGATTAGAAATTCTTAGGTGAAGGTCTACATGAAAATACTTTTTTTAATACTGGGTTAAAATTTAAAAGAAAAATAGCTGACATTCTGTGCATGGACAGCTTTTAGTCAAATTTTAGTAAATTAGCCAATACTTTGTTTTACATGGTCACGTTATTAAAACATGCATACTGTATCCCATTTTGATATTCGTTACCTGTACTGTGTCAGTGGTAAATTAAATCGCAAATTCTCGATAGCTTCACGTTTTGTTATGCACAAAATAATGTAGCAGCTTTACTCAGATATTGATAGTGGGATGGAGATGAAGAATGATACATTAGTCCAAACTGGAGCTCAAATGTTGGTTGGTTTAGTTTAGTTGATCGACATAAGAAGTAATTTGTCATAAGTTGAATATCTTTGTATGCTTTTTAACATTTGACGGACAGTTGTTCATTTATTGGGTGTCAGTTCAGGAGCCAAAAATGAGACCCTCAGACAGATGATCATTAGTTTTGTTATGTGATCTCAAATATTTGATGTTGCTAAGGCAATATTTAACAATGTCAAGGCCAGTTGTCATCATTAGACTGCAGAGGCAAATGTGATGTGTCTCATCAGCCACACGACAAAAAAAATAAAAATGTCTATGAACATTAAGAAATGACTGTCTATGAAGGCAAAATGGAAACTTAACAGCGAACCCGTCTGAGGAAGATCACAAGGCTTGAAAGACCTATTGTGTCTATAAAAGAATATCACCTACTCTATTTGTAGCAATGTGTGACATCACCACAATTTATATTGCCAGTTTTATTCTACTGTTAGAAAAAATAAATGCACTGATTTTGCAGATGTATGCTATATAAATGTTTTAGTGTGTGTTTATCCATATTTGATATTCTCAGTGAGGTGTGGTCCACATTTTGTCATACCAGAATATTTTGCTGACCATGTTTTATAATTGGTTGGATAATCAAAGGTCTACTGTACAGCTAGGAACTGGAAAATGGACAAAGCTTTCGTGTCTCAAAAGTGAAGCCAATGTTGAAGCTCCTTAAAGCTGCATTCTATCTAATTTCCAGCAGGGGGCGACTCCACTGGCTCCAAAAAAAAGTCTGTTTCTATAGAAGTCTGAACTTAAGGAAAAGTTTGCTGATTTTCTGCACTGCTGTACCTCCAGTAAATCTCCACTGGACGACTCAGAGAGGTTTAAAATCTGCAACTTTCCCCTTTAGCACATAGCTTAGCACTGCCCTATGCAACCATAAACAACACTGGCTTGGCCGTGTCATCCTCCCCAACTCCTCATCAAAAATTGTCACGTCAAAAAAAAATAAGAAAAATAAAAAATAAGATGGCGACGACCAAATTGTCAAACTCGAGGCCTCAAAATGGCAGTCCACAAACCAATGGGCAAAGTCACTGATGCTACGTCCATCATTTTTTACAGTCTATTGGTATTTATTCTTTAATCAGATCCCTATCAGTTCCTCATCTTAGTCAAGATTTTTCCAATTAAAGACTGTATTTTCAAACTACTTAAGTTGAGAAATCATTTGACAGTGTTTCACACAGCAGTGCAAGAAGCTGTAAAAACAACACGGATGTGTTGTCCCCTTATAAAGTTGTTTTAGCAGGCATGTTAGCTAACAGTTGCCTTTTCACACAGAAGAACATTTTAATTCCTTTGGTGAGTTATTTCTGGTCATATGCTGAAATTAAGTCCAATATTCACCCTCCTTTTAGCTCTGATATCTGGCTCTTTAGCTGCTAATTGCTCCACTATGCTAATCTCTTAACTAAAGTTAGAAGTAGTAGTTCATCTGCTCATCTTAAAAAATGTAAATGTAGTTATTTAACTAAATAGAAAATATGCCATACGTTCTTAATTAGATCGTTCATAACTTAAAATTGCAGAAAGCCAGAGCTTGTTTTGCTGTTTGATGCTATTGAAGCCCAAAGGTTAATCCAAACTGTATAGTATGTGTATTTACACAATATTAGAGCACTATACTGTGTTGTCGATGTTAATGTGTGCCTGTTGTCCCCTGATCCTGAAGACCGTCCACATGAAAGTTTTCATCTCTTTGCCCGAGACAGTATTGCACCTGTTGACAATGGCTTCTGGCTGAATGCTATGATTAGTAGCTTCATTATATTGTCATGCTCTGATGCTCTTTTGCTCCCCATCTGCTATAGTGCACACACACACACACACACTTTACTGACAACTTCACAGGCCTTGGTGGTACTCTTAAGCATGGCCAAGATGTAAGTGGCAAAAGGGAATGACAATAAAGAATTTCTGGGTATCCATTAGAGGAAATCCCCCACAAACATGAAAGCTTTTCACTGTGTGCATCTTGATAAACCGTTCATGGGCATCATCCTCTAATCACAGTGTATATACAAACCACACAAAACAACAAAATTGGGGAAAAGAGAAAATGATTGGCAGCCTGCCATTGGAAGGGCTGTTATGTTTGTGAATTGCTGGCTGTGACGAGACCTACGCTCTCCATCTCACCCCATGGATCATTTGCCGTCTCTTCAGAACTCTTGCAGTAATTGTTGTTGACGCCCACCTCCACTCCCACTCCCTTATTCTCCCCTCTCACTCTCTTCATTTCCAGCTGCGTGAAGCTCATCCCATGTTTTCAGCATGCTTTTCTGGGAAGCGCAAATTCAATTTCTGGTGACTAATCTGCATCTTTTTTTTCTCCTCACCATTTGCTGGACAGAGATGAAAATAGCAAAGGCAGAGGGCACAGCTGCAAATGTTTAACCTAGCTTGAAGGTCCAATTGTTATGCTTAGACTTTTATTAGCTTTATTTGGAAACAAGGATAAGACTTGGATCTATGCAGTAAGTGCCTACTGTAGTTGCATGGTTTAATTTGCATAGCTTTGCCTGTGGGTAAACAAATATTTCCATATTTTTTAATGGATATTATGAATGAACCACACATTTCACACATTTTCATTATTGATAAGTGTTTTGAACACTTAACTGCTAAATTATATTGACCGAGTCTTTAAGCTAGTGTTGTCAACATTAACGGCGTAATAACGAGTTAGCACGAAATCCTTTTAACGCTACTAATGTCTTTGATGCGCAAATGACACGCGCACATTCTGTGATTTGGGCCTCCGGCTCTCCGTAGTTTGGGAAAATCAGGAAGCGATGCAGCACCGCTACACTCTCACCGGAGATTTCTCTCAGAAATCACAGTTACCTCAGGGTCACAGCACATTAGCTTGACCCACAGTGGGAACTTTGGTCACATGCTTTGACTGTTAAGAAGATAGAGGAGAGGCTTTTAGCCGTCACGTGCCCCGAGCACTTTCTAAAAGTAGCCAGACAGCGGGTCATTGAACATAAAGTCAGCACGCAACACGTCTGCAGCGGCCAGGCAACTCCCCGTCGAGCATATGCCTTAAGGCCAATACGTTGGTACGTTCGAGGTAAGTGGAGATACCAACCCTACGCTGTAGCCTGAAATGTACCTCTCAAAAAATGTAATTACACGTCGCAGACCGCAACAACTGTGATTGGTCCGCTCGGCCGTGGCTTGGTAGCGTCGCATTTCCGCGACTCATTTCCTGGTTCTCCTTCGCCATAAACAACATGAAATCAAGGAGAGGGCTAACTTTTCCTGCTACAGATTTCCCACAGTGGTCAGAAAGCCGTCACTCTCTCACTCTACCACACACACACATGCTAGCCCTGCTATTCTCTTAAAGAGATAGACACACATCAACGTAAGTATAAACATCAGGCCACTTACGTAGGCTACGGAGAAAGTTCTGCTTGTATCATCCGCACAACCATAAATCATGCTTTACATCGTACATAGCCTACACCGAGCCATCACAGTTTCTCTCAGACTTTTTGTCTGTTTGAATTTATGTTTTGTATCAGCCTGTTTTTATCCCACTTAGTAGAAGGGGATGTTTTTTTGTGAGCTTTTATTTTCCCACATGTGAGCTAAGACACAATGACATTGTTACATTACATCATTACATTCAGCTGACCAATGTACTTGTACAATGTGTCTGTTGCTGTAAAGCATGAGGTCCATTGTTTTCTGTTGAGCTGCTGTTTAGTTAACCTTTCCAAGTGTAAAGTGAAACCCTACATTGTGTTAGTATTACCAAGTAATGTTCAATTCAGGTCAATGTGCCCATCTGTTGCAGCTTAATGGGCTAGAGTTTACCTTATCATGCTTTCAGCAGATTTTCTGAGCATACAGTACCATTTAGGTTATTCTAGAGAATACTCTAGACAGTATTTGTCATTGTTTGCTGCAATAATAATAAAACATTTGCATAAAGCAAGCATAGTTGTCCGCTCCAATATTGATGAGATTAAAAATGTGTGATTAATTTACGATTAATCGCAAGTTAACTATTGACCATCATGCGATTAATTGATTGGCAGCCCTATTTTAAACATGTGTTTATAATGACTGTAAAATGACAAAAGAAAAGGATGAATAATTGTGGGTTAAATTTATATTTGTGAGAAGAACAGTGATCATAACACCTGGGTTGCATTGGCATTAAGCTGCTTCTTACTGCAGGCTGAACTGCTGTTCTTCATGGTGCTGGTGCCATGATAACTAATGTACAGCGGGAGAAATCCAATCGTTGAGAATCATTGTTAGACGAGTTGGGGGCCACAGCTTTTACCCATGATTTATTACACAAGCGCTGCCATATTTGCCAATAGGAAAACACTTTCAGTGGAGAATGGGGATATACAGAGATGGATGAGAATAAAAATTGAAAAATATTTATTCTGCGCTTACCTCACATTCTCTCCAGCCATCTCATTTGTGACCATGAAAAGAAAACCTGCTACATTGGATTGAGTCTAGATGCATGTGTGTGTTTGTGTGTTTTTATCCAGAGATCATTTATTATTTGGAATTATATTTCAGTGTCCTTCGTATTTTGAATTTACTTTAGTTCTTTTGGAGTATGTTCTGTGTATCTGGCTGTTTCTCCCATATCAGAGCTATAGCTGCAGCCAGCTCTGGGCTCCATATACTGGAGTATCACTTCCCTTTGCCACTCGGAAAGGAAATGTGGTTCCTCCAGAGTGACTCTTCTTATTCTTTGTGTTTTATCACCGCCCCGAAAGTCTGCTTGTTACATCCGTCAGGCTGTGTGTAATCCATCCCCTCGTGGCTGTGTGAGATGTTTGCTTGTTTTGTTGAGCTGTATCTATCCCCACTACAGATAACAATCTACCCAAACCACCAGCAGACAACAGGTTATAGAGGAGTTTCTACAGTGTTGTTGCTTCTGTTCTCCTAACTTATGAAATGGTACATGTTTTAAATGAGAAGATAGGATTTGAAGGCGGGGGGCCTCTCTCTCTCCATTACTGTAAAGTAATCAATAACTGCCTGTGGGGCTAAGTAATGTGTAGCATAGTGTATGATTTAAAGCATAGTGGAAACGTAACATGGCAGTCAGTCTTCTGCTAGTCTGGATCAATGGAAGTACATTTTTGTGTTGCCGTTCTCAAACTCTGTTCGCTTCAGGAAACAACAACTTTCGAGCTAGCAAGCTAAACGCTGAAAATGACAAGTTTTGAAAAAAATTTGGATGGTGCAACAAGGCAGGCCTGCTTTAGCCTGGCTCCGCCCTCCTACTTACTTCCGCTCAATTTTCATTTCCCTTCAGTACTCCGTCTGGGTTTGCAGTATATTCTTGGGTTTTCTCCAGTCACATATTTGTAGGTCCAATCAGTGAACAGAGGGAGTGGCTGAGAACGATGACATTGAGGACGTGCACTAGAAAGATGAGAGCGAAGCCATTCGGTCCGTTGTGGCAACGCTGCTGAATATCCAGAAGTTAAAGCCCGAGCAAGAACAATCTCTGCTGAGTTGTATTGGTGGCCGTGATGTTGTTGCCCTCTTCCCCACGGGGTTCGGGAAAAGTTTGATTTTCCAGCTCGCTCCGTTAGTGGTGAAGGAGTTGGCTAAGGCTAACGCTAGCGATGCTAATGCTAAATTTTAGCCGATAGTTGTCGGTCTCCCCTCTTGTTGCACATGACATATGTCACAACCAAACGTTAACGATTGGTTATGGCAGATCCAGAGTGGCTCTGGGCAGATCCAATAGTTTTAAACTTCAGAGGACCCGCCTTCAAGGAAGTTAACACTTGTCAATGGAGAGAGGCCAGACTCTCTGGACAATATAACAAGAATATGTTTAGGGCATTTCCTCTCTAACTGGGAGGTTTTGGGACAGATTGGTGGGATTGCTGTGGACAAAGTACACACAGAGATAAACTGGTAAGAGCCAATGAGGTTTAACCATGTATCCAGCTAATTTAAATAGCTCACGTTACTGTATTGTGTGAATTGTGACATTTCTTTAAACCGTCACAATCGTCTTGGGCGGTGCTAAGCCCCGGACAGAGCCATGGTGCCGCCTCAAAATAGCCTCAGGAAGGAAGTTGTTTTGGTGGAACATGTGTACGTTCAAAAGTAGTTTTAGTCGTGCAACAGAAAACTCAGATTGGACAGATAGTCTAGCTAGCTGTCTGGATTTACCCTGCAGAGATCTGAGAAGCAGTTACAGTTACACAAAGAAAGAAAGAGGAAGTCTTACCCGGCAACAGAGCAGCAGGCCTGGTAGCTGGATAGTCCGGTACACTGTTGTTCAGCCATGTTTCCACAACAACAAAAACACAGCAGTGTTAGAAGGGCTGGAGATGGTGGACCCAAAATGCAGAGAGAGAGAGAGGGACGGCAGGCAGGAGATGGCAAAAACTCACTGATTTTAATATTACAAAAAACAGCAGAACAAAGGCAGGAAAAAACCAAAGGGCAGGGCGCAGAGGGATACACATACAGGCAAAAACAGGCAAAATGATCTGACACGAGACAAAAGGAACACGGGGGTTAAATACAAGAGGTAATGAACAAATGAGGGACAGGTGGTACAACAGGTGAAACACATTAGGGCGGGGCAAGACAATCAGACAAGGCGGGAAAACAGAAGGTAAAACTAGACAAGACCGAAAACGGACTATCAAAGTAAAACAGGAAACTGGGAAAAACAAACAGGAAACATGACATAACCTAAACACAGAAACTTGACACAACACAACAGAGAACACAGGAATTAACCAAAAAATACACAATACACAGAACACGGTCCAGACAGGGGAAACATAATAGACAAGGAGATAACTAAACAGAAATATACAGAATAAATATACAAACACAGGGAACATGCAGGCATAATAATACAGGCAACCGAAATAAACAAAACCAGGCAACAGAAATGGAACAAAATAAAAGACCAAAATACCAAAACCATAACAAGCAGTCTCTGAATTCGCATTGGGAGTTTCGTTGTAGTTGGATGTAGTCTTTTTTGTTGTCTAATGAGCGGACACTTGCAACCAGATTGATGGAACAGGTGGCCGGCTAGCGTTAGCTATCCAGCTAGCTGCTTTCCACTCCTGCACACCGCTGTCAAGGTCCTTTTCCCCGGCTAGCAGCATCGCAGGCTGAGGTGCTGGTCTCCGTAGCTGGCGAAGCTCACGTAGTGTGTCGAGTATTCCATCTGTAATAAAGTGTCCTGCATATTTTCCGATCTGTACCAATGTATCCCGGTGGTACACGTGCGGTAGTTTGAATGCACAAAAAATCTTCCGATGACGCAAAAATCGTCATTTTCTGTCATCGGAAGATTTTTTCTAGACCCACAATACAGAGATCTCTGGTCTCAGGGGGACATGAGGGAGGGAAGCACGGCCATTCAAAAATACTACCGTGTTTCTACTGATACAAAGCTTAATGCTAAATCAGTGAAGATTCCCTTTAATATTTCAGTGAAAGGGATCCAGATTTTGCATTTCACATAATAACCCTTAATATTTTCATATGTGTGTGTGTTTGTGTGTGTGTGTGTGTGTGTGTGTGTGTGTGTGTGTGTGTGTGTGTGTGTGTGTGTGTATATACCATGTTTTCTTACACTCTTTTGGAAGTTGAGATACTAGTGATGTTTTAGTTTGCTATACCCAGAGCCCAGGGTCCTGTTATATCTGCTGAAGACTTACTAGACAAATCTCCTTCTAAACAACATTTAAGTCTTTGACATCTCATTTCAAAAAGAGCATAAAAGCAGGGCAGCAGATGTGACTTGCTGTAACACAGTTGTTGTATATGGTGTGTTGACAATAGTGACCTAGCCATGTTTCCCACATGCGGACATAAGAAGGAATACAAGGAATACATTGTGATAACTCAATTGTGAAAATATTACTTGCAGCCCTACATATTTCATCCTTTTGTGTAGATGACACTCAGTTTGTTTGAAAAAAAAAACAGAAAAAGAAGACAGTGGCAGTGATAGTCAACATGACTGACAAACAAAAGCTCAAACTTCTAAGGACAAAGACGGCTCTGATTTAAGACGACATCACTTCACCACAGTTTGATGTGAAGAGTTTCTTATCTTTATTATAACAGTTATTCACTGGAATAATGCTTTGATTTGGCAAGATAGAAAATAATTGTGCAAAAATGAATGTGTGGAACAATAATATTTCAATACAGGAAACAAATACTTGAAGTATTGTGTGAGTTCTCAATTTGGTAACAATTGAACTGTGAGTTGTTAATGTGGTGATGTGGGGGCAAAGTGTTTAAAAGTTATTCAGTTCTCTGTATGGATTGTCCTAACTACTTTTTTGGCTTGCCCGTCAACTCTCTGCTATGCAGAGTGCAGCACTTCTATGGAAATGTGACATTTGCTTTGTTTCCCGCCATCTAATGAGCCAGTTAACATTCAATTGTTCACCCTAATTGACGCTTACACTAACCGGATGGAGGCACAGGACTCCAAATAATTACTCTCTTTATGAGCCAATGTGTAATAAATTTAAGTGGCATATTTACTAGTCGGCTCTGGGTGAGTATTAGAATAAGATGATGTCTGCATTCAAAGTAGTAAAAGACACATTATATGTCACAGTGTATATGTAGACTGTTGACATTTTGAAGGCAGTGACAGTCTACACTTCCTCTAATATTCAGGCTCCCCTTAACACCAAAATAAAAATATAATTCTTCAATTGCACTCAGTATAAATAATTAGGCACAACTGTTGGCATGTCAATGTTTTTAAGGCTGAGTTTGTCAAGTAGTAATGTATAGAAATAACAAAAAATAAGCGTGGGGTGCCCAACAGCTTTACATTGTTGTCAAAGACTAAAGTCAGAATGGACCTTGAGATTTTGTGACCTTGATTAAGATAAGCATTTTCTAAATTATTTCCATAGTTTTAGAATTTCTTTGCCCTGTTTGCTATTTTTAAACATGCATCAATACAGTTTGACAGTTTGGAATAAAAATGCTGAGGAGCACTATTCGACCGACACATCCACATCTCTTATGCTAACTGAACTGAATGAGCCGAGGAAGCAGAAAACTAATACTATTTTTTTTAAAGAGGGAAAACTTGCTCTCTCAAGCCTATTGCTTATTTTCTTTGCTTTTATTTCAAGGCCTACCAGTTTGACTTATGGAAAATTCCCAATACGAATGTAACTATTGTGGAGGAGCTCTTCTACCACGCCACCATTGCGAGCACACTGACGTACTGTAATATGGCGTGGTGCGCCAGCTGCCCCTGCGGCAGACAGGAAACCTCTACAGAGCCTCATAAACACTGGCCAGAGAACCACTGGCTGCCCACTGCCCTCCATGGAGGCCCCTACATATATATCAGAACTTCTCACCCCTTACAGCACCACCAGACCCCTCAGATCAACCCACCAGACCCCCAGTCGTAGAGAAAAAACAGGGCCTTTCTGTGGAACAGCCTGCCGGTAGCCATTAGACAGGCTGAGTCTGTGGATGTTTTTTTAAGACACGCCTTAAGACACATTTTTATTCTCTGGTTTTCAATTGTGTTTAACCTGTTTTTTCCCTCTATTTCCTGTTCTAACCTGTATTTAATGGGTTTTATTTTTTTGTTTAAACTTGTTTCTATTTAAATATTTTTATATTTCCACCACATCTATGTGTGTTTTATTCTGGTATACATGTTTGTTTTTGTCTTTGTGAAGCCCTTTGGTGCAAACTTGTTTTCTTTTAAAGTGCTATATAAATGAAATAAACTTGAAACTTAAAAACTTGAAACTTCTCCAGCTCTCTATGTCTCAGCAGAGCGTGGCATATAAATAAGGACCGTTCCCACACCCGTCAGCACCTGTACCTGCCAGAGGGCAGGAGGTTGAACATAAAGAGTCTGTTTCTTCCCCTTGGCCATCAGAACTCTTCATTTCTGCAAATAACCAACCAACCATACCTTCCAACATAAAAAGCCATTCAAATGTGTAATGCACTTGCTATTTTATCTCATTATTGCCCCCATATCATGTGCAATTCTTATTTATCTATTCAGTTTATGCCCTAAATGTATGTGATGTCTTGTTTTGTTTTAATTTTTAAAACATAACCGAACAGAAGAGCTCTCCAAATGTCATTGTTACCATGTACAATATATCTATCTATCTATCTATCTATCTATCTATCTATCTATCTATCTATCTATCTATCTCTCTATCTATCTATCTATCTATCTATCTATCTATCTCATAATTTCCAGATATTGTCTTCTATTTATCATTAATAATGAACTTGATGTGTAACTAAAGTGCATCTAGCAATTACAATGAAATGACTGAGGCTCGGTTTAAAATAGTCAAAATCTGTAGCACTGGGTGACTGGCCATTATTGGACGACACAGCCCCTGAGGAAATACGATTCAGATGAATAGAGACTTGTGGGTTGTTTTCCATGGATGACTTTATCAAACCATTAATTACAGAAAGAAAATGGATTTCACAAACCCGGGCTGATTGTTAAAACCCAATGAAAACTCCCATGTCCATTCACATAGATATATAGCATATAGGCTATAACAGCAAAGCCTGCCGCTGCTCATTACTGTAGAATGTACATTCTTCTGAGACATGGAGTTGCTCTTCAACTGGAAATAAGTAAGTAAGTAATATAATCATATGGGTGTTTTCCTGCAAGTGTATAGGCCTACTGTATCATACCTTATTTCAGAATTCAAGGTGTTGCACTTTTCCTGGTTTCCATTTACAGCTTTGCCTTGGCTCTCAACACAGCCATGGGCTTCCCTGACTAAAATAGAGTAACTCCATAGGGATTCACTACTATCCAACTACTAAGCCTCAGGCAAAAGAAAGACTAGGTTTGACATACAGTAGTGCAAATGCAGCCGGTTAAAATGTCAGGAATTATTATGTGGAGCCACAGCATGGTAGGCTTTATCAGTTTTAATAATATTAATAGAATTAGAGTTTTTTTGTGGTGGCGGCCTAAGCCTTTTTCCAAAAAGAATTTCAGTTCCAAATTTAATTTCTGTCTTTGTTGAGGGGTTTGACGGGAAGAGGCAAGGTTAAAGGTACAGTAGGTAAGACTTGAAAAACTAACTTTCTGTCATATTTGCCTAAACTGATCCTATGTTCAAGTAGAACTACATGAAGCAAGTAAACAAAAAATTAAAAATCTGTCTCCTCTGGCACCACCTACAAGCCTGTAGTGCAATTTGCAAAAATCCACAGCTCCCTGTTCAGATGCACCAATCAGGGCCAGGGGGTGTCTAACTGCATGTCAATCACTGCTCATGCACACACATTCATTCTCCATTGTGGGGGGAGGGGCTTAGGAGACCGTTTGGGGCTTTAGCAGAAAGGGGGGAGAGACTGAGAAGTCAATGTTCAAATTTTTTGGCTAAGTCCTGGATCTTTGCAATCCTACCTACTGGGTAGATAAAGTTAACTGGCTGGGTAAAGTTAACTTTACTGACGTTATGTTGGTCAGAGGTCTGCTGGAACAAGCACTAACGTTAGCTAATGTCAGCTATCCTAGCTAACGTTTGGCTTTATGTGAATAACAATGGCAGAGAGAAACAGACTTACTTTACGGTTTACGGTTTGGAAGTTCCAGGTGAACTCCTGAAAGCCGTTACTGTAGATAAACGGTAACGCCAGAGGCTTACTGCGGCCAAGCAGTCAATGTGTGCACGGAGAGGAGCGGGGCTATTCACAGATGGGTTTGAATATGTTTGTGAGAGTCTCACAATCAAATAAGATTTTACCCATTTTAAATAGCAAAACAATAGAAAATCAATATGTGGGGGCCAACTAAATCAATGTATGGGAGCGTACAGTATATGTGATTTACAGAATGTCAACATGAATTTAACTCTCTGTCAGTGGTGCCATTTTCTTTATCACTTCTTATTAGTCCTTTTGACGTGATGACTACCAAATGTATCCCATGCCTTTCACTAAGGCTGAATTTAATTTGGGGAAACTATCTCATTGAGTCGAGCTTGAAGGACGATTATACAATTGGAAATAGTTCTGACAAACATTCCAGTTGTAAACACAACATTGACATACAGTACCAGGCAAATGTTGAACTTTTGACTTAATTTTTTTAAACTTTACTTTTTATCCTTTTATTCACTTTTTACAGCGTTTGCAATCAAGAAAAAGATAAAGATGATCTCTCTGATTACGTCTTTTCTCAAGTGTTAAGTAACTTGAGAGTAAAAACTTGTATATTGGCTTTTGCTGTACTGAACTATAAATAACATAAAATATATGAATTTCCATGTTTTAATTTGACCATAATTAAAACATGACTTGGGTAAAACCTGCTTACTTCCACCCCCTGGCCAGCCCACACAGGTGAAGCACACATCAGAACACCTACCAAATATTTGGTAGGTGTATATACCAAATATAAGGGCATCTGAGAGCTACCCTGCACACTTGGCTTTGCTGAGTTGGTGAAATTTGGGATGAGCTGCTTTAAGCATATCAGAGCATCCCATAAAGGCTCAGCAGAATGTCGAACACTATGGTGCTGCTTATTCCCTGGCTGCAACAGCGCGGTGGAGACAGACTGCACATTATTATCTGCCCTGAGGTCTCTGCATACTAATGACTCCAGCAGTCTTTCATCAGGACTACTTTACCCATGAATGTGTAGGATCGTCATCAATGCAGGAGTTCAGATATGCAGCAACCAAGAATCTTGTGGTGAAAATAATGCTTGTGAAATGTATTTTCACATCACTTTTCACTCCTAAGAGGGTTGCTGTTTTCTGTTGGAAGTAAATATAAATTACATATATATTATATGTATATCATGCAACCAGATTGTAGTGTTGATCTTTTTGTACTGTATACAGGTTTTGGTCTGCCCTTTCTTCTTCTTTCTGCATGCTACCATTTGCTAATTAGCACTAAACAGAAAGTGCTGCCGAAGCTGCAGGGAATGACGTTAGTTTTGCAGGTATTTAGTCATAAACCAAAGTATGAAAAGTCAGAGCATGACCAAAGTGATTACAGTTCATCCTGAGGGGAACCTGAATGTGTGAACCAAATTCCATGGCAATCCATCCAATAGTTGTTGAAACGTTTCTCTCAAAACCACAAATTTCCATCTCATGGTGACTATATAAGAAAAGTCAGAGGATCACCAAAGGCATTGAAATACAGTGCCTTGCGAAAGTATTCGGCCCCCTTGAACTTTTCGACCTTTTGCCACATTTCAGGCTTCAAACATAAAGATATAAAACTGTAATGTTTTGTGAAGAATCAATAACAAGTGGGATACAATCATAAAGTGGAACAAAATTTATTGGATATTTCAAACTTTTTTAACAGATAAAAAACTGAAAAATTGGGCGTGCAAAATTATTCAGCCCCTTTACTTTCAGTGCAGCAAACTCTCTCCAGAAGTTCAGTAAGGATCTCTGAATGATCCAATGTTGACCTAAATGACTAATGATGAAAAATAGAATCCACCTGTGTGTAATCAAGTCTCCGTATAAATGCACCTGCTCTGTGATAGTCTCAGAGGTCCGTTTAAAGAGCAGAGAGCATCATGAAGAACAAGGAACACACCAGGCAGGTCCGAGATACAGTTGTGGAGAAGTTTAAAGCCGGATTTGGATACAAAAAGATTTCCCAAGCTTTAAACATCCCAAGGAGCACTGTGCAAGCGATAATATTGAAATGGAAGGAGTATCAGACCACTGCAAATCTACGAAGACCCGGCCGTCCCTCTAAACTTTCAGCTCATACAAGGAGAAGACTGATTAGAGATGCAGCCAAGAGGCCCATGATCACTCTGAATGAACTGCAGAGATATACAGCTGAGGTGGGAGACTCTGTCCATAGGACAACAATCAGTCGTATACTACACAAATCTGGCCTTTATGGAAGAGTGGCAAGAAGAAAGCCATTTCTTAAAGATATCCATAAAAAGTGTTGTTTAAAGTTTGCCACAAGCCACCTGGGAGACACACCAAACATGTGGAAGAAGGTGCTCTGGTCAGATGAAACCAAAATCGAACTTTTTGGCAACAATGCAAAACGTTATGTTTGGTGTAAAAGCAACACAGCTCATCACCCTGAACACACCATCCCCACTGTCAAACATGGTGGTGGCAGCATCATGGTTTGGGCCTGCTTTTCTTCAGCAGGGACAGGGAAGATGGTTCAAATTGATGGGAAGATGGATGGAGCCAAATACAGGACCATTCTGGAAGAAAACCTGATGGAGTCTGCAAAAGACCTGAGACTGGGACGGAGATTTGTCTTCCAACAAGACAGTGATCCAAAACATAAAGCAAAATCTACAATGGAATGGTTCACAAATAAACATATCCAGGTGTTAGAATGGCCAAGTCAAAGTCCAGACCTGAATCCAATCGAGAATCTGTGGAAAGAACTGAAAACTGCTGTTCACAAACGCTCTCCATCCAACCTCACTGAGCTCGAGCTGTTTTGCAAGGAGGAATGGGCAAATATTTCAGTCTCTTGATGTGCAAAACTGATAGAGACATACCCCAAGCGACTTACAGCTGTAATCGCAGCAAAAGGTGGCGCTACAAAGTATTAACTTAAGGGGGCTGAATAATTTTGCACGCCCAATTTTTCATTTTTTTATCTGTTAAAACAGTTTGAAATATCCAATAAATTTTGTTCCACTTCATGATTGTGTCCCACTTGTTGTTGATTCTTCACAAACAATTACAGTTTTATATCTTTATGTTTGAAGCCTGAAATGTGGCAAAAGGTCGAAAAGTTCAAGGGGGCCGAATACTTTCGCAAGGAACTGTATATATTGTTTTTTTTGTTATTGAGGCAGGAAAAAACCTCATTGAGATTAAAAATCTCTTCTTCAAGAGTGCCCTGGCCAAGACAGGTAGCAGTACAGTCACACGTACACACAAAACATAAAACAACTTAAGCAGCAAATATGCGTGGGATTTCCCCCTTTCTGGTCTACATATCTATCTATGCCTCTGTTGAATTATTTTTTATCCCCGGTGGGGACAAAATGTATCTACCACTTTGAAGTGATCAATGCTACTTCACCAATAACCTAGATGATAGATAATACAATTAATAGAAGTATTTTAAACTAAGTAAAGTGCTGTAACATGAACAGTATATAGTGCGATAGGACAATAAAATCCCAGCAGCAGTTGCTGGTTGAATTTAGCAGCTACAGAGCTCCGGGACGCCGGCTACCAGCGGCAGTTGTTCAGCCGCCAATAGGTGACTGTGAGCCGGGTACAGACACCGCCAGATGACAGTCCTTTTCAGGGGCCATGGCGATGACAGTTAAGTTTAGGCACCAAAACGACTCGTTAAGTTTAGGAAAAAGATGGTAGTTTGGATTAAAACACTCCCAAGGAATGAACAAGCCTTTCCTGGGTGAAAGTTTTTTGTTTTCGTGATGAAGTGAACTCCGCTGTCCGGCTTGAAAATGCTGTGTTTTATGTTTGCCCCACGTTGTGCTATTTCATTTTGAGATTATTTTCCATTGGACATTAAAGTGCACAAGTGTTTAGGCATGGCTGGCCGAGTGGCTCTGTATCCATGGTTTTGAAAGGGGGATTTCATTTTTGCATGTTTTGTTTTGTTGTGCATGATCAATAAATGTCCCCCCCCACTGCTTTCTTCTCAAATCGCATCCTGAAATGCCCATGGGGAAGACATTTTTCTCGCCAAACAGACAGACTGGTCCAGAGAGTGAGTTTTCAGCAGCAGAAAGGTCAGCACTTTGTGAAGTAATCATGGAGTCATTGGTATATCAACAAGTCTATCAACTCCCTCCAGATATATTATGACCATTTGGTGCTTTGGAGCGGTAAAAAGCTCACTTATTGCCCCTGTAAGGCAGACTGATAGTGAAAGTGGAAATGTGGTGGCATTCAGCGATGGAGGCTAACCTTCGGAGGCAGCAGGGCTTCCTCCCTCTTCTAATTACTCAGAGGATCTGTCCAGGACTCGGTGTCAGCACTGACCTCACACTGATCTCATTTGACCCTTGGCCCACACGAGGCACTCTCTGGTGTCACTGCCAGTCAAGAAAAGGTCAATGAGTCCCACCTTAATAGTCATCAGTTCAGATTGTCTCCAAGGGACCGTGAATAATCCCCATCATTCATCCCACTGACGGGCCGTGGACCCACAGCACAGAGGATCCTGAAGGCTTATGTTGCTATAAAGCTCTTATGTGGAACATACTGACTGCAATGGATGCTGCATAGTGATGAACCGAGACATTTGTTCATTAACATTTATTTTATTTAGTTGTTGTCTGAGGTCAAGTGTAAAATATGTTTATCATTTTTTCCATTATTGATTATTCTATCAAGTATAGTAGTCCAGTCAGTAGTCCAGTCGTTCCCAAAATAGGTGCCACGAAATATGATCATTTTAATTGTTTACATTAATTACATATTAAAATTGGAAGATAAACATTGAAAATAACGTAGTAAAAATCCAGCTAAATATGCAGTCACACGCCACAGCTAAAATTGGTGACATGATATAATATGTGCCTGTTCTTATATTAATGCAATACGCTTTTGGCACTAGTTTTCTACATGCACAACAGTCAGAAATAACAACTGTTGGAGCAAGCACTGAGCAGATTTATCACTGTAAATACAGCTCAAAGAAATGCTTATGCAACTCAGCACTCAGCACAGTGTGAGATGACCAAACCTGAGCGGGCCAAAATAACTAAAATCAGGCTGTGCAGTGAAAGCTACTTGGCTTATGGGTTCTCATGTAGAGAGGAAGCTGTCCTCATCCTGCAGGGAAGGCAGCCAAAATAGACACCCTGAAATAACCCACATGATAACTTCTTTTATTCTGAATGATGTATTATATTGATGTTTGTGAGTAAAGTTAAATCAGTGTTAAGGTTAGATTAAAGAGATATGAATTGTGTTTTGTTTTGTTTTTGTAGGGCTGCCACACAAAACCATCATTATGAAAGGGTACTGTGGTTTAAAATGTTTGGGAACCCCTGTAATAGTAAGTGTAATGGGGAAATATGCCCTTTACAATTTGCCAGAGCCCAAAATAACATTAAATAACCAAAACCCAAATATCTGAGTTTGATATATCTAAAAGCTAAACATTTGAGAAGCATGAAGCAGTGAAGTTTGGGAATTGTACTTGATCAAAATTGCTGATGATTCACTTTCTGGTAATGATTGATAAACTATTTCAACTGGGAGACTGTATCTCTTAAAGCTAAATCTATGTAAATGCTTAATATAATTCAATTGTGTGTTTATGTTTTTTTACTGTATTGAAACAAAAACTTGCATTCATGTGTTTTGTGCCCTTTAATCTCAGGATGGGACTTTGGTCTTTGAGAACAGTGCATCAGGGCTAATGTTAGATGTTAAGCTCTTAAATCCCAAAGTCCTTAGAAATCTTTGCAGTACACTTACTGTATGTGCACACACACACAATAGTTGAAATCTTTAGATAAAACAAACATCAAATGGTCTGAAGGATACAAAGCAATTTGGTTTTTGATAAATTTCCCTTTGAGCATAAAGACTTTGAAGCACTTTGGGCATAAACAGGAGCAAACATTCAAGGATGTTTTAGATAGCAGTTCACTCTCAGAGACTTTGCGTTGAATGGATTGAACTATATTCTGCCCTCTCAAGTGCTGCTTTGATTGCTGGTTGGATTTGATGAGTATAAAAGAGAATATGTCTGAACCTTTGTGCGCCCCACTCTTGTTGTCAGTGAGCCTTTGCAGGGCTTTACAACGAAAGGTGTGATTTCTGCCTGTGCAGTCTCTTAAGAATACCTTACATGGGTTTAATGAATAATCAAGGACTGCAGAGTGATTTTTTGCTCGTTGGGGCCACCTCAAACGTTTAAAATTCAACGTCATACTGAATGTATAATCAAGGGCGTATGAGGGTTTGATGGTATCAGCGGCCTAAGCATCATTTGCTGCCTCATTTAACTTCTTCCCTCTCAGAGAAACACCTAAATTTAGATGCATGTATTCCATTTGATCCACCCACTGTGACTTCTGTGTCTTTGCTATTGCAGTGGAGCACCCTACAGATTAATGGCTCTATTTCAGACAGTAATGTTTTGTGTAGGATCTATGCATATGCTGAGTCCCAGATGAGTGTGAAAAAGGCTGATGGAACTTTTGTTTAGACCTGCGTGCTGATACAAATGTCCCAAAAAGACGGGTTTCTAAATATAATCAGAGCTGCTGTATGTGATTTTAGTTTGGAGACTTGTAGGCTACCAATTTAAGTGTTGAGTGTATTTCCTTTTGGGTTTATAGTGTGTCAGATGAATATAAAGATTGTCACACTGTTTACACTGCCTACTTTACGGTAATGTAATGTAAGACGACTTAGTGTAAAGTTAAAGTTATAATGTTTCTTATTGTTCAATATCATTAAATAACTTAGACATTAGGTGCGCCATGTGATAAGGCCAAGGTTCCCCATGTCTTACGTTTTAATACTAAGTATTAGTATGCTAACATTTGAGTAACATGAGTAACACCTATAAAACAGCTGGGGCTGATGGGATTGTTTTATTTTGCAGGTCATAAACCAAAGTGTTGATCAAATTAAAATTTGAGTCATCAAATTATCATCATATTCATTAGGATTCATCCTCAGAGGACCATTTAATGTCTGTGTAACATTGTATGACCATCTTTTGAATAGTTGTTGAGAAAATTTCAGTTTGGGGCCGTTGCTGCCATGCTGCACGGCTATCAAAACGCTTCATGAATCAAAATGACTTACTGAAATTAAGTTATTGCATCAAACAATTTTACACTAAAAGTGACCCAATGGAATTACTTGAGAAAAAGTGTCTATTGTCAGAATATTTCTGAGTACAAACACGTTTGGATAGGAAAGAAGTCAAAGCAAGCCTGCAACATGTTAATCAATACGTCTTTAGCTGGCCCTGGTGGGCAGCACTCTTGTATCCGCCTATAGACAGCAGCAACTTGTCTTTGTGGTTATGACACTGAAGAACATTTTAAAAACGAGGTCACTGATGTTTTTGAAGAACCAAGTAGTGAGAGATTTCCCAGACCTTCCTCCACAGAGCTACAAAGGAGGGTCTGGCTAGTCCACACAGCATTCCGGTATGAGAGAAAAACGTACTCTGGTTTATTGGCATTTCTCTAAACCAGTCACAATTGTCTTGGAAGGAGCCAGGGTGCCTCTGCAAAATAGCCTCGGGAAGGAACTTGTTCAGGTGGAACATGTGTACATTCAAAAGTTGTTTTAGTCGTGCAACAGAAAACTCAGATTGGACAGATAGTCTAGCTAGCTGTCTGGATTTACCCTGCAGAGATCTGGAGCAGTTAACCATAGTCCTCATAAATCCACTACAGTTTAGAATAACGACACAAAGAAAAAGGACGGTGACGGACAGCCGGCCGAAAAGAGGGACATCCGGTGGAATTTCTGGTGGCACCGGAGCAATCATAGACAGCATGTTCAGTAACATGTTGTAATTACAGTATGGTCTGTATTTGCAGTGTACTGCAGCTCCCAAAGACAACCAAACACTTAAACAAAGAATATAACATTGTGCAAGTGTCATATAAGGGTACTTAAGGGTAAAGTTTGCTTTCACTGCAGTATCAGTGGTGCAGAGTATCTGCTCACACAGTTAGTGTGAACACAGAGGAGGAAAAACTTGGAAAAGCAAGAATCACTTACATACACAAGTACATAGGTTTAAATAAGCCTAACTACAAAGTGTCCCATGTAAGTGCAACATGTAAGTGCAATTATATTTTTCATTTTATTTTTAATAACCATCATCTTCCTAGCCAAGGTGCAGTCAGAAGAGATGAGTTTTTAGCCTGCGGCGGAAGATGTTATGTAAGATGTACATAAAAATGGTTATTAACACACTACAATGTAGTTGTGAGCAGATATTGTTTGTTTATTAATATATTTGTCATCCACTATTACTCCCTCCGTGGACAAAAATACACGGAGGTTGGTGTATACACAGTTATAGAAATGACAATATTGTAAATCACAGTTGTAATATAAAAGATGTCTTTATAGAAGTTGTAATTGTTGACATATGCATTGTGCATTAATAAACATTTAAAATGTTCTTATAGCTGTGGAAAACTGCATTACAGTCTGTTATAAACCATTTATTAAAAATGTAGCATTTACTGCTAAATGCTACATAGGGGGGCTTAAAGTTACACAACAACCTGCATCTAACCCAGTGAGTTAATGGCATTTTGAACAATGTGTGAGCTGGTGTTTTATTGTTTTATTTTCAAGTCATTTTTTATTCTATTTGACTGGTGGGCAGCTTACAAGTACTCCAATGAGTTGCCTTTTAAATTTGTAACAATAAATGACTAATTAAGACAGCTATTGGTAAAGCTAATTGCAGTTTAACACACGCCTGCAGTGTCTGACATGCGTCCTCGCCCACTGTTTTCAAGTCATCAGGATAAGACACTGTCTGTCCTATTTCCCAGTGTTAATGTGTGTCAGCTCTCCAGAGAAGTAGCAGTTCTATCAGAAAATGACACACAGTCTTGTATAAAGTACTTGAAAGCAATACTTGAGTAGAAGTACAAGTATCTTACCAGAAAATGACTTTGGTAGAAGTCAAAGTCACCTTTTAGAATATAACTTGAGTAAACGTCTTAAAGTATCTGATATATACTGTACATGAGTATCAAAAGTAATTTTATGATATTAAATTGACTTAATTTTTAGAAGTAAAAGTAAAAATAAAGAATATCTTTGATTATGACCTTTATTGTGGCTTCCTTATAGTGAAGCATATTATTAAGGGTTACCTTCTTAAACGTCAAATCCAAAGTCTGACGTCAATAAAGAGAAAAACAGAAACAGAATTTTTAATATTTGTTCACTCCAACGTACGAAAACATTTCTTGCAAGTAACGAGTAACAAAGACGGGAAGGGAAATGTAGTCGAGGAAAAGTAGGCATTTTATTTAGGAAAAGTAGTGGAGTAAAAGTGAAAGTTTCCAGAAATATCAAATAACAAAGTACAGATATGTGAAAATTCTACTGAAGAACAGTAACAAAGTATTTGTACTTAGTTACATTACAACACTGATAACACACATCCAGGCTCCTGGACGCCACTTGGTTCTTTGTCCGTCTGACATAGGATGTGTGCTACGGGCGTCAAATGAGTCACATGAAATTGTGCAACTCGTAGGGCCCTATCTTGCACCCAGCGCAGCGCAAAGCCTGGTGCAAGTGTCTTTGCTAGTTTAAGACCGACGCAGTTGTCAATTTCCCGTCCAGTGCCCACATCGTTTAAATAGCAAATGCACATGTGTCCATCTGTGTGCCCATGGGCGTGCTGGTCTTACAAGGAGGTGTGTTCAGGTGAATTCTTGGTGTATTGCTATGTTTAGGCAGCGGGAAGTGATCGCACCATTGACCAACAAAAATCTGGTCTAAAGTCAATAGTGCAGCACTATGCACTATGCTGTTACGCACACACCTGGAAGCGCAGCAGCACACAAACATGCAAAAGATTACAAATAAAAATATTATGGTGCAAATCCGCCATCATAATAGCAATGCGCCAAGGTACAAATGCGCCTGGCTTTTAAAGGGAATGGGAGATGATCTCTGATTGGTTGATTGCATGTTACGCCCAAAACAGACCTCTGAATTAATGAAGACACTAAGTACAACCCTTTTGAACCATGCATCCACCGCACGGACCCTTTTTTCCACTGTCAAACTAGCAAAAAGTGGATTTGGACACGCCCTAAACACACCTGCGCCAGGCGCTTCACGCAGTTCACGTAGATCGTTAAAATAGAGCCCTTTGAGTGTTTCTCTTAAGTCTGACACTAAGACTTCTATGAATGTGATTAGTGGGATAGAATACCATAGTGTCATGCACAAACTTAAAACAGAAGCTTCTGGAGGTTCCTGTGATCACATCAGTGATACGTGCTGTTGATTGATCACCCCCGATGAGAGCACACCACCACAACACTCAAGGTGGTTCAACCTCAATCAGGAAGTCAGACGAGCCGATGTATAATCACTTTCCTAAGAACATTTTATGCCAATTTGTCTTGCTTTTTGATCATTAGGGGTCCAAGCCCGAGGCTGGAAGAATGGGCGTTAGCGAAGCTACGCTGTTCGCACAGCAGGGCTGTGGAACCCTATTGCTTTTCTAAGGTTTCTTATTAGGGGTCCAAGCCCGAGCCTGTAAGAATGGGCAATAGCAAAGCTATGCCGTTCGTACAGCAGGGCTGTAGAACCCTATTGTTTTTCTAAAGATGTTTATTATTCTTCTCCGCCTAAAACACCGACTACAGCCTGAATGGTACGTGGTGGGGGGGCTGCCATTTTCAGGCGCAACAATTCACTCACTTCCACCACTAGGTGGCACTATAGCAGAAAAAACGCGTTTGGCCCTACAACTCCCACACCGTACAACGGACATTCAAAAACCATACATCCACGCATTCCCTGGCTCCAACTGAATCACGTGATATAGGCCACGCCTATTTCCGCCTAAACTTTTATGCGTGAAAAATTATCAAAAACCTACTTTTTTGAACTCCTCCTAGACCGTGCGACCGATCTTCTTGAAATTTGGCAGGTAGCATCTCCAGACTGACCTGACAAAAAGTTAATACAAATAATTTTGATAGGATAAAAATTTTACATATTACGCACAAACACATTTGTGTAGCTAACTATGAAAACACCAACTTTGCCATATCTCAACCCAAAAACATGCCATCAACGCCAAACTTTAGATTTGTGTTTGTTGTGAACCTCTGGAGAGCGCTGACGCATTTTACAAAAATTGGTCTCTAGGGGGCGCTACAAGTACAAAAAGTTTATATCTCAAGAACCGCTCATCCAATTTTTACTAAATTTGATGGGAACCATCTAGGGCCACTCCTGAGGCCAACCCTAGAGTATGGTACTACGGGGTCAAAGTGGGCGTGGCCTGTGGGACCCATGTCTAAATTGACTACTTACACTAACGTGAACAACTTTAAATTTACAGGGTAGATAGACAATGGGTTATGGACCACATCTACCAAAAATTACACGTGGACCACTAGGTGGCGTTGGTTTTTTGCCTTTAAGTCCCACATTACACATCGCACAATAGAAATCCATACATCCACGTGTTTCTTGAATCAAGCTGAATCGCATGATATAGGCCACGCCCATTTCTGATCTAAAGTTTTTCCGCAATATCGCGCAATGGGCAAAACCAGCTTTTTCAAACTCGTCATAGGCTTGCGACGGATCAGCACAAACCCTGGTAGGTAGCATCTTCAGATGGACCTGACCAAAAGTTACTCAAGGAATTTTGCTACGTTAAAGTATGCACATTTGACGACCAAACAAATTTTCCTAGCTAGCTACAACACACGTATCATATCATATCTCGACCAAATTAAATGTTATCAGCAAAGAACTTGAGATCATTGTTCAACATCCCACTACGATGCTCTGTACCAAATTTTGCAAAGATCGGCCTTTAAGGGGCGCTATAAGCAACGTTTATTTGTTTTGGCCAATAACTCATTGCATTTAAATGGGACATTTGCAATTGCAATATCTCTGCCACAGTAAATGCAATTAACATTAATTAAACTAGGGGCGCTGTAATCAACATAGACGAGTTTTGGCCCTTTTACTCAGACCTTGCAGCTCACACTTCTCAATATTTACTGATGTTTCCCTCCTACCATTACATTTTGGTTTTTGCTTTTGTGTGCTCCCCTGGTTTTTTGCAATAAACTTCTTAACGCACTTGACAAACTTTCTACAATCTTCAGTGGACAAATGCAACTCTTTTCTCACACTTTTTCAATCCAAAATCAACACCATTCATAGACGCTGATACCGTGCAATTAAACATTGCAGTTGGTGCTAAGTGGAGTCTCTGTCATAGTGTGATTGGTTATGTCGGTATCATTTATTCTTAATTTCCCACGGAGCACCCACAGAGGAAAACATAAATCGGCACCTATGACACCATTTGCAAGAACTTGGCAACCTCCCCTGCTCCTTCAACCACCACACCTGACTCCCCCCTCCAACCTCTCAGTTACTCTATCTGCTGTCCCCTGTGCTCACAGGTGTTAAGAAGATTGTTTATTGTGGAGAATTCTTAAAGGTGGTCTGTATGTGCATGGAGGTGAACTGTTGACCGCTACGTTTGCAACGGCGACGTACCACATACGATGCGGCTCGCGCCTCTCAATATTTACCGACGTTTGCCTCTCTGCCGCCAGGCTTCGGGTTCCGCATTCGCGTGCTCCCCGATGGGTGTCGGGGGCGACTGGGGTGGGTGGCTTACTCCTCCTAGACAGTGCGACCGATCTGCATGAAACTTGGTAAGTAACATCTACAGACCGACCTGACAAAAAGTTATCAAAAGAATTGTTGTCGGATGGAAATTGCTTAAAATACGCACAAACAAATTTGTGCAGCTAGCTATGAAGACACAAACGTTGCCATATCTCGGCCAAAATAAATGGTATCATCGCGAATCTTTAGATTCTTGTTTGTCATGACCCTCTAATGCTACCCAACCAATTTTACAAAAATTGGCCACTAGGGGGCGCTACAAGTACAAAAAGTTTATATCTCATGAACGGCTCATCCGATTTTACGAAATTTTGAGTGTACCATCTCGGCCCACTCCTGAAGCCACGCCTACAGTTGGGTACTGATTCGTCAAAGTGGGCGTGACCTATGGGACCCAGGTTTGGATTCACCACTACACTAATATGAGCAACTTAAAATGTACAGTGTAGATGGACAATGGTTCATTGACCTTACCTACCAAAAATTACACACATGGACCACTAGGTGGAGCTATAATGACTTAAAACGTGCTTTTGCCTATAACTCCCACAGTCTACATCGCAGATTAAATACCCTTATATCCACTTGTTCCTTGAATCCATCTGAGTCTGAAGATATAGGCCGAGCCCATTTGCGCTAAGAAGTTGTTTTGCAATATTGCGTATTGCGCAAAAAAACCTTTTTCTATCTCCTCCTAGGCCGTGCGAGCTATTGGCATGAAACTTGGTAGGTAGCATCTCCATACGGACCTGACCTAAAGTTATCAAAATAATGTGGCTACGTTACACCATTCGCAATTTACAAGCAAACTAATTTTCGTAGCTAACCACAAAACACGAATGTTATCATATCTCGGCCAAATCAATAGCTATTGGAGCAAAACTCGGTACTGTTGTTCGACATCACACTCCGAGCCGGCTGTTAGGGGGCGCTATAATGAACGTAGAGGCCTTTTGGCAAATAAGTCAATGCATTTAAATGGGAATACTTTCCAATGGAAATATCTCTGCTGCAGTAAATGTTATCATCATAAAACTTGACATTATTGTTCGACATGCCACTCACCAGATTTGGTGATGATCGCCCTTTAGGGGGCGCTATAATTGAGGTGGGAGTGTTTTGGCCTCTTACGCAAGAAGAGGAAATTTGCAATTGCATTTCACTACAGACTTTGTAGCTGGCACTTGGTCAAATTTCCTGACTTTTGCCTCGCCGCCATCGTGCTTTGGGTTCTCCTTTTGTGGGCCCCGCTTCCGTGGGCTCTTAGTGTCGTCAGGGGCGACTCGCGGCAGGCTTGGACCCCAATCATAACTGCTTGCAGTTTTAGTTTTATTTTATGTTTTTAAGATTATTTTTTGGGCATTTCCACGTGTAATTACTGGGGCAGCTTAGACATGAAAAAGGGGAGAGAGAGAGGGGCAAGACAGATTTGTACCCTGGGCCTCTGCGTCGAGGAATAAACCTCTACACGTGGGTGCCTACTCTACCAACTGAGTACCCGGGCACCCTTTTGTCAAATATTTGAAGTTCGTATTACTTTTTGTTTATTTGGTTTAGGGCGGTCAATCGATTCAAATATTTAATTGCGATTAATCACATTATTGTCTGTAGTTAACTCACGATTTTTGCAAATAAATCCCACATTTTTTGTCTGTCCTAAATGTACGTTAAAAAGGGATATTTTCCAAGTTTTTAATTCTCAAGTGGTGTTTGAGACTCTACTTAGTCCGGTGGTGACTCAGTTCACATCGACAGCATTTGCAACTAACTTTTGTTAGCAACTTGTGGAGAGAACCATCTAGAAGGGCTTTGAAACTTAACTTGCCGTTAAAAAGACCCTTTTCTTTATTGCATTTCTGCTTTTGTGCTGCATCGCTTCCTGATTTCCCAAACTACGGAGCGGCCCGAGGGCGTCAACAAAATCTGTTGCGTTAAAAGGAATTTGTGTTAACTCGTTGTTATGTATTGTGTTCATTTTGACAGCCCTAGTTTATATCCATTGTTAATGTTTTAATGTAATCAATGATAACGACAGTGTTGTCTGTTAGATTCATCAGGTCGTTAATTTTATATTTTCTTCAGACTTATAAAAGGAAAAAAACTACAAAAAGACTTGTTTAATTTTCAATGTTTTATCTATCAAACACTTCACTTCAGTGTGACAATCAACTCTTTTCTCTAGTCCCAAATCTTGTGTTTGGAGCACAGGGAGAGAAATGTTGTTTTGGCAGTACAACAGATCCATACTGTATGATTTTCTTCAATCAGGGATTAGTACAAAGCTCAGCCCTGGTGGATAAACACAAAGCCTTCAGCTCCTCTTTTTGAGCCAAGTGTATTTGCCTTCATTCAACTTACTCCCACCAGGATCTGCTGCTCACTGCTGACGTATTCCATTACACTTAATATATTGGCTTCACTCGCTCTCACACTTTCTAACAGCCAACACATCCATCTATTTTTCCGCCAACTCTTTTCAGTTACACTTTCATTGCCAACCCAGAGGTTGTTTGGTCAAAACTAATGGACAGTCAAATCCAATCCGTTCAAAAGCGAGGATAAAGATTAGGGGAATGTTATTAGCATATGGTTAGGGGTGAATGCATTTCCATCCTGTTTGAACTTCAAATGTCATTCCACTACCAATTACATTCCAAATTGCAATTTACCTCAGTTAATTACCTTAATTAATATTCAATGGAACACCAAAAAGACTCCTACTTAATTTGTTCCGGTTTTAATTTAACATATCACGGCTCATAATCTGGCCACATACATATGCATCTCCTTCACTGCATGGCTCGTCCGTTCGAGCTGCCTTCACATTAACTCATTCTGAGAGTAAAGTCGACAAAAGGAGAGAGAAAACATTTATTTTATGCATTAAGCTGGGTTACCCAGAGTGTCTCACAATGATGGCAAGATCAAAGATAGACAAAAGGAAGCTTTGTACTCAAAAACCATTATAAGAAAATATGAAGCTCATAATGATGCCTCTGAAGACATTCTCTATTAACCAATTAAAGTCTGTTAACATTAGCGTTAGCAAAGATCTCTTTGTTCTTAGAAAAACAAGAGCATACATCAGAAGTGCAGGAAACAAAATATTGCAGTGGCGCTGCCAGAGCATTTGAGGGCTTGGCGCAGCCTTTTCACAGGTGATATCAGCTGTTAATTCAATTTATAATGTTGTAGAATTATTGGTGGCACATGCTATAAATCTGTGCAGTGTGAAAGTACACTGTACTGTTTGTAAAACTGAGGGCATAAGCTATAAACGAGACTGCAGCGTTAGCTGACCCTAACTATGTATTGTAAGAGTGTGATTTTCTTATGACCAGTGGACCCTGTGAATTCCAACTCCCAAAAGCTTCAGATTGATTTGGGATTTTGAATAAAAACCTGGATTAAAACAAATACAGTTTAGGGGTGTTATAACAGAATTAGTTTTGGAAGTGCTATATAGTGTATCATGTGGGTATTTGGTGGTGCTATAACAATTATTGGAATTTTTTTCAAATTGATCACAGTCATATCACAGCAAGATGTTTCTGGGTTTAAACCTGCTGGACACCTTGACAGTGTGCACAATGCCTGTGTGGGTTTACTTGATGTTTACAAGGTGGCTCCGTGGTTAGCACTGCTGCCTCACAGCAAGTAGGCACTGCAGAGTTCGATCCCTGTTCCGGGCAGGGCCGTTCCGTGTACAGTTTGCACATTCTCCCTGTGTTTGCTTAACTTTCCTCCCACCATAAAGACCTGCATGCTAGGTAACTAGGACTACAGCTGAAACTTAGCTGGCTGGCTAACACTGCCGCATTTACACAAATATTGATTCATGTGCATTGTCCTAATAAATAAATCTTAATCGTAGGTGTGTGTGTGTGTGTGTGTGTGAATGTGAGCGTGAACAGTTGTCTCTATCTTTCAGCCCTGGGATTGACTGTTGAGGGTGTACCCCGCCTCTCGCCCAATTTCAGCTGGGATTGTCTCTAGGATAAGCTAATGGATGGGTGGATGTTTCAAAATATTTTGCATCGAATTGATTATTCTATGTGATTAAAGCAAATAGGGCACTTTGAGTAGAATAACACAACTGGTTCCCTCACAATACCTGTCACATCAACAGCCTTGGACTTCTCTATAAATTGCATTATTGATGAAATAAAGGAATTGTCATACTTGCCATGTTTGCTAAGCTCAGTTTTTCTTCAGCTGTTCTTAATCTGTTGATGTGAAATTAGCAAAAAAAAGTTAATGTGTTGACCTTTAACGGCGATGAATTAAGTGAGTAAACTATTAATTGACCAACTCCTTCTTTTAGTTACTGTGATGTTGAATTTTTAAGCCCTTTAATTTCTGCCTTGACACAAAGTGTCCACTTAATGTGGCAACTGAAAGAAAGCTATCTCACATCCCAGTCATCACAAGTGACATTCAGATATCTCTTAACAAGTTTAGAATGTTATTTTATAAAATTGTTATTCCTTCAACCAAAAGGAAACATATTTTTGAAAATACACAAACAAGCCAGTAATTCAGTAGATTCAAAGTTCATTTTCCTTTTTTTTCTGTTAAAGTTAAGAAAAGTAAATAAGTAAGAAAATATGTCTATCAGGTTAAACTGTTTTATTGCATCCAGCAGTTCACCAGAATTACAACTAATTTACCACATCTTAAATGATCAAACCCTACATGGCAGGTTGCATATCAAAATGAGTTTACATGTTTTGACTCAAGTAAAATACATTAGAGGTAATCCAACTGCAAATTATTTCTTCACATTTTGGCTGTCACTCTTAAAGAAAACCAGTAGGCATAAGCATAGGGGTAGATTTTGGGGGGGATGCAGGGGATATGTCCCACCAATATTTAGAAGAGGTAGATTTTGTCCCCGCTTCAAAAAATTTGAAAGACAACCCCAAAAAAGGTTAAAAAAAAATACATAAATAAAGTAAATTAAGACATTTTCAGCACAAATTTCTGCAGAGAAATTCACCCCAATGCTGAAAATTAAGTGTTTGAAAAAAACTATGCCCATAATACATCATAAATTGATGTCAAAGCTCAATCAACTGAGTTCAGGTGGGTGCAGCTTTCCATTCCTGATTGCAAAAAGCAAACCCCCTTGTCCGCAACCCCCTCTGACTGCCCTTATATGCTGTATTAGTTCTGTGATAGTAGAACATGTACTGATAGAGGACGATTCTAGATCCAATAGCAACACTATAAGCTTTTATCAGCCAGCTCTCCTGTAGAACTGAACCCAGTAGCGGCATATTTCTGCTGCTTTTCTGGGCTTGTTTAGGGAGGAAAATGAGCCTGATTTAAACTTTGCCTTGACTTAAAATAGATAACCTGCATACTGTATGTAAATTCAATAATGAGTGTCTTTCCCCCAGTTAATGAGTAATTTGTACATCAGGGAAAGTCCTGTCCTGCTCCTTGGTTCACTTTTTTACTTCTCGGCTGTTTAATTGGTAGAGAGGGATGTTATGTTGTAGCACTCTTCTCCTGCCTTCACAAAACCAAAATCATAGACTCAAAATGGCTTTCACCCAGTGGTGGAAGAATTTTTCAGATCCTTTACTGTTGTACTCTGTTATGAGTAAAAGTCCTGCGTTGAAAATGTTACTTAAGTAAACGTATGTTAGTATCATCAGGAAAATGTAAAAGTACTCAATGCAGAAAAGTCCTCCCATTGTAGAAAGTGGAAAGGATCCAAACAGTTGTGTGTTTAATGGCCTAATCATTATAGCTGGACTTGTAGGCCCTTATATTGCTGGCTAGTTCCATTTATAATAAGAAATCAGATTTTATAAACTACATGTGTTTTGTGTGCAGAAATCTTAATGTGTAAAGTAACTAGTAACTAAAGCTGTCAGGTGAATGTATTGGAGTAAAAAGCACCATATTTCTCTCTGGAATGTAGCGGAGCAGAAGTAGAAAGTGGCATGAAAAGAAAAGACTCAAGTAAAGGACAAGTACCTAAAAATGTGTACTTAGCTACACTCCACCACTGGTTTCACCTAATGTTAGGGCTGTGACCTAAACACATCAAAATAGTCACATTTATGTCTGATACTTGCACATGCAGAACAGAAATTCTGCAGAGTGAGTTTTACCTGGAAAGGTTTTAGCAGTGCAATAGTTGTTTTCTATCAGCTGCAGCATTGGCTTAACTATGGCGCAAGAAAGTGAACTGGATCAAGTATTTAAAGCCGGGTCCTGTTCATTCTTATAGAAGTTTCTCTGTGGCGCATGAAGCATGAATCTGAATTATCAACAGTTCAGAGTTGTAATTGAAAAAGATTAGCTGTGGGTTCCTTCCTTGGAAGCAGTCACATCGGGCTGTAGATGTTTTGAAATGTTTTTTAGATATCTTGTAACTCTTGAAAAAGAGATATTTAATCTCCATTAGCCTTTACTTCTACTACCTACTTTAGGTTAAATTAAATTTAAAAAAGAGTGGAGCTGTACTGACACTGGCACTGGTTATTCAGTTTTTCTTATTAACAATATGCCAGTATTTGAGTGCCTGAACCGTTGCAGTAAGAATAATGGCCAATGTGCCACTGTTGAACATTTATACTTTTTAACATAAAAATAAAATGTGTTTTAAAAAAATGTATTCTCCCTGTTGTACTGAATATATACAGAACACTGACCCCAAAACCGAGATACACACAGAACCGCAAATCTTGTGTACCCTACTCAATGTCACTGTGCCTCCGAAAGGATCAAAGAATGTAAGGCCTCCTTCTCTCTCTGGAAGTAGTCTATATCGACAATGTTTCCTGGATTGTTGAGTTGCCGCCGGAAATTCTGCCAGAATTACCTCACCTTCCTCTTCCTTTGTGTTGGCGTTCTAACCTCTGGTTAACTGCTCCTCAGATCTCTGCAGGGTAAATCCAGACAGCTAGCTAGACTATCTGTCCAATCTGAGTTTTCTGTTGCACGACTAAAACTACTTTTGAATGTACACGTTCCACCAAAACAAGTTCCTTCCTGAGACTATTTTGCAGGGACCTTAGAGACATCATGAACAACAGTGCAGGCAGGAAGAGGTGACGGCATGTGCGCTGTGAATCCGGAAGTCTTCTTATTAACAAGAGCGACATAAGCAGACCATTCCAGCACCATGGACAGATCCCAGGAGCAAACACAGCAGTTTGTACACTGGAGTGCTGAGATGGCAGCTAAAAGCTCAGATCCCATTCCTACTTGTAGTTCCAAAACGTAAAGCACCCTAGTTTAGTCTGATATTTCATGAATGCAATGAAACAGTAGGCAATGCTCATTAGACAGAAACAGGCTGGATTTTTATATTTTAAAAAATGTACCGTATTTTCCGGACTATAAGTCGCACTTTTTTTCATAGTTTGGCTGGTCCTGCGACTTATAGTCAGGTGCGACTTATATATTAATATATATATATAATTTAACGTTTTTAAATGTTAATTCATACTGAAGACATTACCGTCTAAAGCCGAGAGAGGGCGCTCTAGGCTCGTGACAGCTATATGCTGCTCCTAAAGACAACTGAGAAAGAAATGAAAATCCTATTCTGCAGATTTCAAACTGCAGCTAGTAAAATATGCAGACGAAAAATGTAATCGAGCAGCAGAAAGAAAGTTTGGAGTGAGAGAGAAACTTGTGAGGGACTGGCGAAAAGGTGACTCACTGCAACGAAGAAAACAAAGAAAGCTAATCGGCTAATCGTGCGCTGAAAGCAAGATGGCCAGAGCTGGAGGAACGAGTCCACAGACAACGTGCTGCCGGGAGAGGCCTGTCAACGGTGCAGAGAGAGAGACAGAGAGAGAGAGAGAGAGAGACAGAGAGAGAGAGAGAGACAGAGAGAGAGAGAGACAGTGGAGTGTGCTATTGTGTAGTTGAATAACTTGCCTTTCGAGATTAAATGTCTGCTCTTAGTCTTGGATTTTGTGAAATACATTTCTAAATAAATGCGACTTATAGTCCAGTGCGACTTATATATGTTTTTTTCCTCTTCATGACGCATTTTTTGACTGATGCGACTTATACTCCGGAGCGACTTATAGTCCGGAAAATACGGTAGTTAAAAGCAAAACATTTCAATTCTCACCTCATTTTGACAAATTATTCCCTTTAAAATATGTTTGAAAATGTTATCTTAACTTCAATAAAAATAATGAAGGGTGTCAATATTAGAAGAGAATGGATGAGCTTGACACATCCTGTCCCCGTGGTTCATGCTTTTTCTTATCTGTAGATATTTTAAAATACTTCACTAAACGCAGCGTAGTCATGCACCTCTGAATTTCTGTAACTCAGCTGGGAAGACTGGCCAAGCAGGTTCTAACATCTGTATGATTCTTCATGTACACACCACAGAGTCAAACACCTGTATGGATTCATGTACAGACCACAGAATCAAACATCTGTATGATTCTTCATTTAGATACCAGAGAGTCAAACATCTGTATGATTCTTCATGTAGAGACCACACAGAGTCAAACATCTGTATGATTCTTCATGTACAAACCACAATGTCAAACATCTCTATTCTTATTCATGTACAGACCACAGAGAGTTAAACATTTGTATGATTCTTCCTGTACAGAACACAGAGAGTCAAACAGCCCTAAATATGTGGTTAGAGAGAGAAAAGAAGAAGCATTTTGCTGGAGAGTGTGGAAAAACATGAGAGATGGCTTTGTAAAAGTTAAAAAACGGCCTCATGGTAAGAGTGTTCTTAACAGTGTTCGAGGCAGACAGTCATTTCCAGTTGGAGATTATAATTATAGTACATAAACATTTGGTGTTTATCATGGATGTGTTTACTGTTGCCATGCAACCTGCTTTCTTTACTTCCGCTCTCTACTTCTCCTTGCTTATTCACAAATTATTTTGTTTGTATGCCCCCTGGTGTTTCGGACAACACTGCCACGATACATTGCGTTGAGCATTAACGTCTCGGTGCATGCTGGCAGCGAGTGCCATCTACGGAGGCCAGCGCCACGGTGTCGCGTGCGCGTATAACCACAGTGTTATTATCCATAGAAATGATTACTGTATAATTGCACAAGCATTCCCAATACCTTTTGAAAGTTGTTAATGTTCCCACCACATGCAGTTCAATCAGGAGAGACTTAAACTATTTTATGTTGACGTGCACAATAAAAATGAGAAAATCCTTTGTCATCAAATTCCCATCGTGACGTCGTCCAACACAGTCTCACTCCCTACTCGTCAAATGTCTGACGCATGGTCAAGGAACCCTGGCGTACCCGTTGCGTTATTTTTCGACGAGGGGGTCCGTCAGATAGACATTCATGTTAATCTCTCACTGTCAGATATCGACGAAAGAAAAAACACGCCCCCTTAACTCGAACCTTGTGACAGTTTTATTATTGGTATTTTTATCCCAATAACCGCTGTTTTAATCAACATTTATTTACCAGATCTTATCATGGTTTATATGTATTTCTTTTAATGTTATTATTTCGGTCTATTTCGGCCAGGGAAGCTGGGTTGCTTTTTTGTTTATTGATATTTTTAAAACTATAACGCTACATCTATCAACATTTATTTAGATGGTATCATGGTATTCATTTCTTTATTTTAATAGTATTATTTTGATCTTATTACCGGTGAAATATTACAGTATGCTGTAATACAGAACATGATATGATCCGAGCTGGGCCCACGCAAAGCCGATTTCCCACAATGCAATGCGGCCATTCATTCACAGAATCGGGCAGCGATCAGCTGGTCTTTAATGACAGTATCGCTTCCATGTACATATATATATATAATCAGTGGTTTAGTCACCAGCAACAACACGTTGCTCAGCTTTGTTCCAGTAAGTTATGCATCATAATAACGTTTAAAAACATCCGCGGAAGACGCCGGATGTGACGCAGTACGTCCCGCTCAGCTGATAAGAAGATAAAAATACATAATATTTGTAATATTGATGTTTTTGTCTAACATTGTATTTGAGGATGTAAACAATGAAGATATTAATAATAATAAAATACAGTTTCATGTATTTGTCTCATGTACTGTTTGCTCAGTCGGCCAGCCGGCGTCAGCAATCTGAAATGGAATGGAGCCCTTTCACGCCAAACAGCAGAAACATAGGAGTCCTACAAGTCCTCCCAACCACGCCCGAAGAACTACAAATACACAAGCTTTGTAACAGGTTCTGTGGCGTCTCTTACGGGAGTTGTAGTTTTTAAATATATTGGTATATTTCTCATAATTAGAAGTTGGTAGTGTAGAATTTTGGATACACCTTGGGTTTTTTTGGGATGGGGAACACACTGGTGTCATCAGATTTAAAAAAATATAATCGTCAAACAGGTGAAAATAACTTATTACCATATTTGACAGTGCTTACAGTGGGTAAACCTTGGTGACCATATCTACATGAGAGCTGAGATCCAGAGCTTTCTATAACAGCTGGTCCTATGTGTGTAGCACCTTCTATAACAGCTGGTCCTATGTGTGTAGCACCTTCTATAACAGCTGGTCCTATGTGTGTAGCACCTTCTATAACAGCTGGTCCTATGTGTGTAGCACCTTCTATAACAGCTGGTCCTATGTGTGTAGCACCTTCTATAACAGCTGGTCCTATGTGTGTAGTACCTCTATAACAGCTGGTCCTATGTGTGTAGTACCTTCTATAACAGCTGGTCCTATGTGTGTAGCACCTTCTATAACAGCTGGTCCTATGTGTGTAGCACCTTCTATAACAGCTGGGCCTATGTGTGTAGTACCTCTATAACAGCTGGTCCTATGTGTGTAGTACCTCTATAACAGCTGGTCCTATGTGTGTAGCACCTTCTATAACAGCTGGTCCTATGTGTGTAGCACCTTCTATAACAGCTGGGCCTATGTGTGTAGTACCTCTATAACAGCTGGGCCTATGTGTGTAGTACCTCTATAACAGCTGGTCCTATGTGTGTAGCACCTTCTATAACAGCTGGTCCTATGTGTGTAGTACCTCTATAACAGCTGGTTCTATGTGTGTAGTACCTTCTATAACAGCTGGTCCTATGTGTGTAGTACCTTCTGTTGCTAAATGACAAGCCTTCAAAGATGGACTGGGTTCAAGGTTCAGAAGTCAATATTTCAAAGCAGGAGTAATGTATCCTCTTCAGACTGACATATGTTACTGTCGAGGTTGAGACCGTTCCAACAATGTCTTTGCTATAGTCCTACAACAATGTTTTAATTTTTACACATCATGGAGACCATGTTGCAGGTGATACTTTATTGTCCAGAGGGATATCTGCCTTGAGGTCAAATGCTCCACATATAACACTTGACATATTGTTTTATCATACAGATGATGACTTACAATAAAAAAACAACATAAACAAAGTGATATGTAGTCAGACTGCACATCACACAGCAACAATCTGTTGTTCATCTTTCACAAATAGTGACAAGAGCAACACACAACCATATAATATATCATGAAGCTATTCCCCTGCAGCCTCAAGCAACATTATTTAAAGTTTTAATTGAGGTAGGTCCAAATTAGGACTATAGTTTAGAAATGTTAAGTTTACCCATATCTTCTGCCAGAGGATAAGAGCTCATATACTTGGCATGGAGAATAAAGATAGATCAGACTCTTTGTGCTTGCCTGGAGAGACTGGTTTTTATTCCTCTTCACACCCTTCATGACAGTCATATTAAAATGCTCTGTAATGCAGCCTTGTATAACATAAACCCTCTTATTCACTTTGAGTGTCTGCTCTAAATGATAACACACACTTTGAACATGGGCCTTCCAGCCAAAGGTGTTGTCCATATGAACACCAAGGTGCCTATAAGAGCAGAGCCCATTGATTGGTCCATCATCTATGACCTCTGATACCCTCTGACCCATGTCACAACCCTTTCCTCAGCTTGTGAAATGGTTGAATGAGATGTGTGAGTTGTGTCTGCAGTATATAGGCTGAGGTAGAAGTGTGCCCAAAATGCCAAAACACATGTTTTATATGTACACATACCCATATACATCTTACTCTGTGAACAAAAACCTCGGCAACAATCTGATTATCTTTTTAATTTCCTGAAAATGCTTCCTAAAACTAGTCCCTTCTTAGTTTTGAAAAGGTAGTCTCAGTAAAGGCTACACAGGTTAGGATGGCTACAAGCTGTAACCATGGTGATTGATATGAGGATCATCTTCTGAATATAATAATTAATATGTTAGGCCTACCATAAATTGATATTTCAAAAAAGTAATTTATTTAAAACAACTAATAATGCTGTGTGATATTAAATTAAATTAAGTCCCACACATAAATATGCTCATGTTTTTTTCCCTTTAGTATTGGCTATTAATAGTCATCAACTGCAAAATTAGAAAACGTTTTTTAAATAACTATTTTAAATAAATATGTATGGAAAATAAAATGAAAAATGCTTCTCTTTGTATATAGTTTATTGTCCTTCACAACAGTACAAGTCAAAACAAATGAAAATTAGTCAAACAAGCCATTAGGCTGTATTTCTAAACACTCAACTGTAGCTTTTTTATATAGTATATATAAGGCAAATCACAGTGCTTAGCATAAAACACTATTTTTTCATTATTGGTATTTTATTGTGTAAATTCTCACGTGCAACATTCTTTCACAGACGAGGAGCGGTAATTACTACTTCCTTTCCCCGGATGTTTTTAAACGTTATTACGATGCATAACTTACTGGAACAAAGCTGAGCAACATGTTGCTGCTGGTGATACAAACACTGAGTATACTGTATATATATGTACATTGAAGCGATACTGGCGTTAAAGACCAGCTGATCGCTGCCCGTTTCTATGAATGAATGGCCGCATTGCATTGTGGGAAATCGGCTTTGCGTGCGCCCAGCTCGGATCAAAATAAAGAAATGATTACTATGATGACATCTAAATAAATGTTGATAGATGTAGCGTTATAATTTTAAAAATATAAATAAACAAAAAAGCAGCCCAGCTTCCCCGGCCGAAATAGACTGAAATAATAACATTAAAAGAAATACATATAAACCATGATAAGATCTGGTGAATAATGTTGATTAAAACAGCGGTTATTGGGATAAAAATACCAATAATAAAACTGTCACAGAGTTCGAGTTAAGGGGGCGTGCCGTCGATATCTGACGGTGAGGGATTAACATGAATGTCTATCTGACGGACCCCCTCGTCAAAAAATAACGCAATGGGTACCCACCTGGCGTTGAAAATTAACGCCAGGGTTCCTTGACCATGCGTCAGACATTTGACGAGTAGGGAGTGAGACTGTGTTGCGTCGTCATATTTCAAAGGGGGTCTAGAAGCCATGAGTAGTGTAGGATCATGTTGAATAAACATAACTTAATTACAAAAAGGCATATTATTATGAGATATGTCTGGCAGCATGAATAGGGTTTATTTCCCAAGTGTTGAAATAGTAAAGGCCTTTGCTACAGGTCTCACCTAGAAAAAGAAATGGGAAATCCAATCAGTTGAATCTTTCTGTTCACTCAGTTCTCCACAGGTTTTAACGTTGTGGCCTCAAGTTATAAAAAAAGGTTTCAATATCCTCTTATACTTCTCATTTAATCATTTCACAATAATACCTCCCAACAGGCTGTGTGAAAAAAAAAAAAAAATCAATAACATAGAGTTGGACTCACATAAGAAAGAAGAAAAATTTTGTACAGTAGTTTTCTTTTCATCGTCTGGACATTGGCTCAAATGCCAAATGCAGTGCGTTTTATTCAGAGTCAATAGCTTGCACATTTATTTTTCTTTATTCAGTCTTTTTTGGGGGATTGTTCTCATTCCATGGATGAGTATTTAGTGAAAGTACAAAACCCCTTTAGGCTTTTTCAAATGTCTGCCCAATCTTTATTTGGCCATTGTGTCTGCTTTTGTTGGAAAAAAACTAACTAACTATCGAAACTGGCTGTATCACTAAGCTTTATTCCCTCCAAATATCACAGTCATGGGGCAATTCTCCAGATTCCAATCTGTCCTTGTCTAAAAAATAGCAGGGTTTGTGAAAATCTGCCTGGCCGAGCTTCCAATCACCTACACTCTCACTATTTGAAGTAGGAATTTGGCCTCCTTAAATTTTCCAAGGCAGTTTCATTCATGTTTTTTGCCCTTGAGGTTCACATGATCTGAACACCCAAGACTGGTGTTATGTCCATCTGCTGCAGTGGGCAGAAGCTGGCTGTATAGTAGCCTTCCATCAGAAGGACAGTGATCAGTGTCAGGTATGCTGATTTAACCATGTCACCATGTCCAGTGTGTAATGGGAACAGCAGAGAGCTGAGATAGAAATGTGACAAAAATTGTGGCTCAGGAACTGCTGGTAAATAACGGAAGTGACAGACGAGGGGGACACGCTCTAGCAGCCAAGACGAAATTGAATCTCGTCTCGCTTAATGCCTCTGAAATGATGCGACTCTTGCACTTTTGTATGGACCTGTTTATTCTCTCTCCCTGTTTGCCTTTCTTTTTTTTATTATGTAGGGTCCTTACCATTCCTGGGTTGTCAGGCAGACGACATCCAGGTAGGTGAGGTGCTGGAAATTGTTAGGACATTTGTTAACATACTTTCTTATGCTCTCACAGTGCGCAGACTGCCACGTTGAACTCAATCTGTCCTAAATCACGGTCTTGAACTCCCTCATGTACGCCCAATTTGGAAATTTGTTCCACTCGGGATTGCGCCAGTATTTTCGCCGATGTCCGTTACCTTCCTCTTTCTTTGTGTTGGCACTATAAACTCTGATGGATTCATGAAGACTATGGTTAACTGCTCCTCAGATCTCTGCAGGGTAAATCCAGACAGCTAGCTAGACTATCTGTCCAATCTGAGTTTTCTCTCACACGACTAATTTACAGCGGCTCCGTATGATTGTGATTGTTTTAAAGAAAAGCCAATAAACCAGAGCACGTTTTTCTCCTATCCCAGAATGCTGTGTGGACTAGCCAGACCCTCCTTCACTCCGCAGGGTGTGGATGGTCTGGCAAAGCGAGACTAGTGCTTATCTAACCAATCATGTACCTGCATGCAGATTATTTTGATCAATGGTGGAAGTGTGTTTTTGTGTAGATCAGGTTCAGTTTGAGTTCAGCCAACGTTTCTGCTTCATAGAGAAACTAGAATAAACAAAGCTGGACACAATAAGACAACTGTGTCAGCTTGAAGGTTAACTCACACTGTAATAACATTGTCCCAGACATGTTATCGGTTCACAGATTCTAAAGAAATATCGTTGATTGGCTTCACCACAGTCAGATGCAACACTGGCAAAATAGTTGTAAGAAATAGTAGACATGCTTTCTAATACCTGTTTGTACACTTTTTTACAAGTCAATTGAATTCTTGGCTTGTGTCGATGAATAAGCTTGTATCAGACAGAATATGTCCATCTGAATGCATGTTCAAGCATAAATCAGAATCAGACTCAGAATAAGAAATACTTTAATAATCCCAGGGGGAAATTATTTTTGTTACCACTCCAGGTATACAAACAACATATACAAACAACATATATTATCCCGACTATTTACATATATAATGAAAACAAAATACAGTAATAATAAATAAAATATGAAATATGAAATGTACAGTGTTAATGTGCAAATAGTGCAATAAAAGAGAGATGATTGTCTATGTTGAGATAAAAAGAGAGATATGATTATAGTGCCATAGAAAATAGAGCTGATTGTCTATATTTGAGATGAGATGATTTACAGAGAGGGGGTGTGTGACTCTCTGAGGGAGGCGTTGTAAAGTCTAATGACCACAGGCAGGAAAGATTTCCTGTGGCGCTCTGTGGTGCATCTGGGTGAGAGGAGTCTTCTGCTGAAGGTGCTCCTCTGCTGGGCCAGTGTGTTGTAGAGAGGGTGTGAGACGTTATCCAAGATGGACTGAAGCCTGGACAGCATCCTCCTCTCAGCCACGGTCGTCAGTGTGTCCAGCTCCTCCCCCACGACATCACCAGCCCTCCTGATCAGTTTGTTCAGTCTGTTGGTGTCTGCGACCTTCATCCCACTGCCCCAGCATGTGACAGCGAAGAAGATAGCACTGGCCACAACAGACTGATAGAACATCCTCAGCATCGTCCGGCAGATGTTAAAGTACCTCAGCCTCCGTAGGAAAAAGAGTCGACTTTGGCCCTTTTTGTAGACAGCCTCGGCGTGTCTAGTCCAGTCCAGCTTGTTGTTTAAGTACACCCCCAGGTACTTGTACTCCTCAACAGTATCCACAGAGACCCCCTGGATGGAAACAGGGGTCACTGGTGATTTAGCCCTCCTCAGATCCACTACGAGCTCCTTCGTTTTTGTCACATTGAGCTGCAGATGGTTCCGCTCACTCCAAGTGACAAAGTTGCCCACAACAGTCCTGTATTCACTCTCATCACCCTTTTCTATGCAGCCAACTATTGCTGAGTCATCAGAAAACTTCTGAAGGTGGCAGGACTCAGTGCAATAGTTGAAGTCCGAGGTAAAGAGGGTGAAGAGGAAGGGAGAGAGGACAGTCCCCTGTGGAGCCCCAGTGTTGCTGACCACCCTGTCAGACACACAGTTCTTTAGACGTACGTACTGTGGTCTGCCCGTCAGGTAATCAACAATCCAGGACACGATGGGGGCCTCCACCTGCATCGCAGTCATCTTCTCACCCAGTAGAGCCGGACGGATGGTGTTGAAAGCACTGGAGAAGTCAAAGAACATGACTCTCACAGTGCACGCAGGCTTGTCCAGATGAGTGTAGACTCTGTTCAGTAGGTAGATGATGCTGTCCTCAACTCCCAGGCTGGGCTGGTAGGCAAACTGTAGTGGATCAGTGAAGGGCCTGACCATAGGCCTTAGCTGCTCCAAGACGAGCCTCTCGAACGTCTTCATGATGTGGGACGTCAGAGCCACCGGTCTGTAGTCCTGAGGGCCGCTGGGACGCGGCTTCTTTGGCACAGGAACGAGGCAGGACGTCTTCCACAGCACGGGGACCCTCTGGAGGTGCAGGCTCAGACTGAAGACTAGACTTAGTACTCCACACAGCTGGGGGGCACAGGCTTTAAGCACCCTAGGAAATACACCGTCTGGGCCAGCAGCTTTGCCGGAGTGGAGTCTAGTCAGCTGTCTTCTCACCAGGTCAGGCGTGAAGGACACTGTAGAGGTGACCGTAGGGGGAGGGGTGTGGTCCTCAGGTTGTAGGGGACATGGAGTAGAGCAGGGGGGAGGGGTGGAGTAAGAAGGTGTGAGTTGAGATGGTGAGGTGCAGACAAAGGGTCTGTAAGGAGGAGGAGTAGGAGGAGGTAAAGTGGCAGATTTTGTTGGGTAGCCAGCAGCAGAGACTAGTGGGGGATGGGCCGCAGTATCAAACCTATTGAAAAATAGGTTCAGATCATTGGCCCGGTCCACACGTCCCTCCAACCCCATGCCACCAGTCCTCTGGAACCCAGTGATGGTTCTCATGCCGCTCCACACATCCCTCATGTTGTTATGCTGGAGTTTACTCTCCAGCTTTCTCCTGTAACTGTCTTTAGCCTCCCTGATTTTGAGTTTGAGTACCCCCTGCACTCTCCTCACCTCATCACGGTTGCCATCTCTGAACGCCCTCTTCTTTTCGTTCAGGATAACCTTCATGTCCTTGGTGATCCAGGGTTTATTATTGGCGTAGCAAGTTACAGTCCGAGCAGGGACATTGCAGTCCACACAGAAATGTATGTAGTCTGTGATGCACTCTGTAAGCCCATCAATGTCCTCCCCGTGGGGCTCACAGAGTGCAGGCCAGTCAGTCACTTCAAAGCAGCCCTGCAGTGCCTCATAAGCCTCCTCCGACCACCTCCTCACTGTTCTTGTGGTAGTAGGCTTCCTCTTCACCAGAGGCACATAGCAGGGTTTGAGATGAACCAGGTTGTGATCTGACCTGCCAAGAGGGGGGAGAGAAGAGGAGGTGTATGCTTCCTTAATGTTAGCATACATCAGGTCCAGGGTCCTCTCTTCTCTGGTAGGGCAGCTCACATATTGTTTGAACGTCGGCAGAACTCTATCCATGGTGACGTGGTTAAAGTCTCCCGACATGATGATGAGGGCACTGGGGTGTTGAGTCTGTAGTTTGGAGATGGTGGTGTGAATGATGCTACAGGCAGATGTTGGGTTTGCAGAGGGAGGGATGTACACGACAACAATGATGACATGTGGGATCTCTCTAGGCAGATGGTATGGACGGAGTCCAACGGCCAGCAGTTCAACATCCGGGCTACAGAGCTGTTCTTTAATCGTGATATGACCGGGATAACACCATCTGCTGTTTACTAGAACGGCCTTTCCGCTTACCGCTCTCGGTGCAATCCCGGTCCGCCCGGACAGTGTGGAAGCCATCCACGGAGACGTTCAGGTCCGTAATGTCCCTATGCAGCCATGTCTCCGTGAAACACATCAGACTGCACTCACGGTACTCCGGGTGGCTCCGCGTTAGCGCCGTTAGCTCGTCCATTTTGTTGCTAAGGGACCGTACATTTCCCATAACAACAGAGGGGAGACAGGGCTTAAATCTTCTCCTCTCCATACGCCCGTTCCGTCTCGACCCTCCTCTATTCCCCCGACGTTGCTTTCCTCCTCTGCGTCCCCGGTGTCGTTTTTCTCCAGAGTTCGGGTGGTATATTAGCTGGTCTGGCCACAATGCCGGCCGACATTAGAGCGATCAGCTGAACTCCGGAGTAAACAAAGGCAGCATGTCCCGGTGAAAGCGGCATTGATCAAAACAACACTAAAAAAAAGCACAAAAACTCTCCGAAGCAACCTCGTTAGAGAGGGCAGGACTTAACAGAGTTAAAGTGATGAGACAAGAATGAACAAAAGAGAATGAAAGTTAAAAAAAGTTTAAAAAGTGAACTCAAAAGCTGGAGCAGGTAACAGGCAGCGTGCAGCTTTCGCGCATGCGCACTAGGAATAAATATACATATTTAAAGCACAATGGACGTTTGCCATCTTGAAAAGGAAAAAATGTGTATAGACTTGAGGTGAATTTTGACATTAGAGATGGTGTATAAAGAGGTACTCCACACTACATTTAGGAAGGAGGAAACACATAGCACTGGCCTCTGGGTGGAAAGGCTCTGAACACACTCAACACCTAGCTGTCATGTAGCATGGTACTATATGGCAACATCATAGCTACAAAGGGTGTGGAGAAGTATGTTGTCACCACTAGTTGGCAGTGCAAGCCAGACTATTAGACTGTGTGCAGTTACTCTTTAAAAGGTCCCATGGCATGAACATTTCACTTTATGAGGTTTTTTAACATTAATGTGAGTTCCCCCAGCCTGCCTATGGTCCCCCAGTGGCTAGAAATGGCGATAGATGTAAACCAAGCTCTGGGTATCCTTCTCCGCCTTTGAGAAAATTAAAGCTCAGATTGGCCGATCGAATTTCGGGAAAGACACTTCAGATACAGTATTAGGGGACCACTAAGGCCTATATAAAAGAGACTTCAGATACAGTATTAGGGGACCACTAAGGCCTATATAAAAGCATCCAAAAAGCAGCATGTCATAGGACCTTTAAGGGCTGTGATGAACTCATCTTTCTCTCTTTTGATGTAATGAAATTGCCTTATTCCTCCTCGGTGTGAAGTCACAACTGGAAAATTTAAATTAACCAGCAGTGCCAGCCAATAACATCATTTATAGTATTAGAATAATGCAAACGACTTGTTTCATTAGAGCTTAATGTGGAGCTCTGGAAAACAAATACATGCTAATAAAGCTTGCTAACATTTAGAAAACATTGCACCAATGTATGGACGTTTAACCAATAAGTGACAACAATAAGATAACAGTTCAGCAATTGATTTATTCAGTTTACAGTTCACAATAAGTATTACTAAACTTGTGAGTTTGTACTTTAAAAATTATATCACTTTACTGTAAGTAAGTCAATCCTAACTTATGTTAAGCTACAGTAAAGGCTTTATGACTAGCACATTTAAGCAAAGTATAGTTACATTAATTTCTTTTGAAATGATTTCAAGTACAAGGTATAGACATACTGAAACTAACACTTGCGAAATGTAATGCAATACAAGTGCATACACTTCACAAAAGTAGTGTTTAGAGTTACTTGATAGCAGGTGTTGTTTTTCTTGTGTCAACCTTCTATATATTTATCATACAGAATTACTTGGTGCCTGAATATTTACAGCACACATGTATTTATAGAAGCAATATATTCATTGTGACATAAGAAGTGCAATATTGATATTTTTCTCTAACTCCTATCAGATTTAATTTATCTTCTAACTTTGATCAGTAACTGGTTTTGCCTTCCTCCACATCTGATATATGAAGAAAGATGGCTCTCTATTGGTGATGATTGTATGTGGACCCCTATTTCACGAAAACCTTATCATCACAACGCAGCTGTCACCCGTCCTCCAAATAACCTGCCATTTCCCAAGAAACAAACAATGTAAATGTGGCTTTTTAACTGACACGGTCCCCCTTGCAAAGACTCGGCTCCAACTCGTGTGACTAAAGTATTACTGCCACTCAGCGAGGACGCTGATCTGTTCCAGCCACAGACATGATTGAGGAATCATTGTCCACCTGAGTATTCAGACTCAGCGTTGATGCCGTCAGTCATTGCCTGTCGCTGTCAATTACACATAGGTGTGGAGAAGTGTGAAAATCCAGATGTCCCATGTGGCGCTGGTCTGCCTCTGTGCGTCCTTGCCCAAAGTCAAGCAAGTAGCTGTCCTTCCTGGTGAGATGGACAATAACTCTACACTCCCGTACCTTTGGCTGTATGAAAAGAATATGGAGCCTGTGCTCTGGACACACACACTAAACAGATTTGAATCAAGCCATAGGGGTCCGACAAGTGAGTTGAGTGTGAATTTTATGAACTGCGCAGTGACATCTCACATGTCTAATGTTTAGTCATTTGTCTTTGTCATACCTGCTGTTGCTAGCAGGCAGTGAAGTGGAGAGAATGAGTAAAGAGAACAAATACTGTATAATCTTGACACAATTTAGATGATGCTTCCCAGCACATGCTATGCATATTTTTCAGAGCATTAGAGAGCAAAGAGATGCTTTTTCTTTTTTTAAAGTTTTGGATTAACATGCCTTGGAGGGATTTCAGTCTCTATTCTTCTCCGTAGAGTCAATGAATCCACCACTGCTGGTCTTCTGAGATATTGTGGAACAAGGCACACCCACAGGGCCCACATTACTATTAAAGACAGTGTTAGAAAGAGGGACTGTTTTTTATGTTTGTTTCTCCCAGGGCTAATAACATCTTCCTGCAGAACTACACAGGTCAGCAGGGGCTAAAGCCAGCTTTGCATTGAGAAAAGCACCTGAGGGAAGATGGGAAGCACACAATTGTGTTGACACACAATTCAGTTCACAAATGGAAGTGTTCCATGTGGTGAATACAGAAATGCCTACACAGCAGATAATAGGGGCTGATCCTCTTTTTTTTCAAGGACAGATGAGGAGTGTAACAAAATTCATCCTGAAAGATATTGAGTTAGAAGCCTGTCAAAGGCATACTGCATTTCAGTGATTTACAAGCTCAACAGGAAACTAAGCAGTGAAAGGAGAGCGTGAATTAGACTCTGAATATCTCACAACACATGCTTTCCCAGCCCATCCTCACCCAGAAAACCACCGTATGGTCAATTGTGAAAGGCAAAAATACAACTCTCGATTGTTGAATTGGTGCACGAAGAGTATTATATATGTGTGTGAAATGCTATAATTTGCTCGTGAGCATGTATTTTTATTTTAAGATAATTTTTGGGTGCATTTTAGGCCTTCAATTCCACAGGACAGATGAAGGCATGATAGGGGAGAGAGAGAAGGGGAATGACATGCAGCAAAGGGCCGCCGGTCGGAGTCGAAACCACGGCCTCTGCATTGAGTAGTAAACCTCTAGATATGTGTACCTGCTCTACCAACTGAGCTAATGCAGCCACTCATGGACATGTTTTATCGAGCTTGTGAGATATGACATAATCCTGACGCCATAAGATTGGTTGTCTACCAATCGGAAGGTCGGCTGATGTTTATCAGATTTTATTGTTTTTTCACAACTCAATGATATTCAGTTTACAGTCAAATAGGAGTAAAGATGCGTGAACATGTTTACATTTAACAAGCTGCAATCAGAGAACTTATTTCATTTTTATTTTTTCATAAAAAATGAGTCAAACCGATTCATCAATTATCAAAATAGTGGGAGATTAATTTAACAGTTGGCAACTAATCCAATAATCCATTAATCTTGGCAGCTCTACTACATGAAAGCCAATTTCATCACCAATCATTGTAAACAATGATGGCAACACTGCAACATATGTTTCATAAGAAACATTAAAGGTAAAGTACATTTTCTCAGTCGGATTTACAACATGAGAACCGTAAACCTGAGCAGAGTGGCTTTAAACACGGTTTACATCATCATCGATTAGCTGTTAGATATCTTCCGGTGGGACTCATGGCGGAGGGAGACTGACAGTATTGTCACTCTGTAGATCAGTCTAGGAGGACTATCACTGCTCTCCAGACTGATCCTGATAGCATCTGTGTTCGTCTCTGGCCTACCACTGATCCTGACCTTCCACCAGATCCCCGGGCTAATCACGCAGTCCTCCTGCCTTCAACCCTCCAGCTCTGGTTCCCGCAAGGGCACTTCCACCACGTTGAAGTGAAAACAGTTTGAAGCACTTTCCATTTGCGGTATCTATAGGGATGAGGTGATTTGTCCTTAGGGCAGTCCTTTCCCTATAATGGTCAATAATACAGTATCTGCTGCAGACAGTCAGCCTTTGTAATTTTCAAATAATCATACAGTTGTGAGCTAAAGCCAAGGAAGCTTCACTGAGATGTTCCCTTTTCATCCCCAGTCCTCAAATCATGAAGGCACAAAAAGATTTCAAAGTGTCCAATGTGAGTCATGCAACTGTTTTGAAATCCCAATGAAGGCCAATCAGAGTGCATTGTGTGAGAACAGCCTGGAGCTGTGAGTGAGATGTGTCCCAGTGGCTCTGGCTCTATTCTCAAACATTCTGTCGATTTATTGGACTCGTATTGTCAGATACTAAGTAAACTAACTAATTTTTTTTTATGCATGGGCCAGTATTTATCCACAAAGGAATGGTCTTTGGCCCATTACACTGTAAATCCGAATTCGCTAACTCAACCTAAATTTTTTGTGGAAACGGCTTGCACTCAAAACTTTTAATTCAGTACAGTATGGTAACATTAAAGTTTTGAGTACACTAAACATAAAATAAATGTATCACATGAGTGTTATCTGAAAGGAAATTTATGTCAGTTTAACATAATTTTTTTTAGTCATGCAACACAAATAATTAGTGTTTTCTTAACATATAATTCTACATTATATTAACATAGAATGATCAGGTTGCTTAATGTGTATTGTTATGTTTATTAAACACAAAACATTATATGTCATAACTTGTTAATTTTATGTACAAACAACAATTAAACAGTTAAAACAACATAACCACATCTATAGCGGAGATAGCATGAGTGTTTGGGTGTGACCACCCAAGGGCCCCATGCGAAATAGGGGCGCCTCTAAAGCCGCTGATCTTGCATCACTTGACACAGAAGGACCGGTAGTGAAGTGACACCACAGCTTAATGGCTGAAGGAAGCCTATTACTGCTCAAAGTCTAATGCTGCAGTACTCCAGCTCTTATCAAACATAACAGTCACTTAACTCATGGTTACAAATGTAAATCAGCACAACAATGACAACTACCAGGCAACAAAAATTCTAAGCAGACACGTTTAATAAACGGAATTCATAAAGTTACATTTGTATTTCGAACAAACCGCAAACTTTTCAGCAAATTTTCTATTTACCGCCTTGCATTATGGGAATTGAAACACAAAACTTTGTGGCAGTTTTATGGTAAAACAGCACAAAATATTTGTGTTCAGCATAACTCTGGAACTTATGTTGTAATTATGTGTTTATGTTGTGTTAAGTGAACACAATATTTTCATTTTTTTGAACATGAAAGTGACTGCTTGTCATATGAACATAAAAACATTGAGTACATATTTTGACAACCATTTTTTAGGTTCACTTAACTATAAAAATATATGCTAAGTGCACAGTATATGCGTTGTTAATTGGCCTTGAACTAATTATGTGATATTGATGTTATTAAGTAGAATGAACTCAAAAGTCAAAAATTGTTGACTTAACATAAAAAAATTATGTCAACCTCACATGGGATGATTTTTTGTGTCAAATGAACATAAAGTTTTTATGTTGTTTTGACAATCCTGAAGATTTGTGTGGACGTAACATTAAATTTATGCTATCCATCTAATTAACCGCTAATGGACATCTTCTTGAAAACCATTCATGCTTTTAATTCATTATAATTAGTGAAACCATTTTGGACGACAACTGCTGCATATAGCTTTAGGATGAAAATGAATTCTAGGTATTGGAAAGAGCAGTTTGAATATGTTTACTTTTGACATTTACTAGCTTGTTTCCAGAGGCTTCAACCACCTTTAATGGCCTTTCTCAACGAAGGGAGTGTGCTTAGTCGTCATGAAGATTCATTACAAAAACAATCACTTTCTAGCTTTTTCTGGAGCTTTCAACTGCAAAACTGTCTTCCTCAGCAAAGGAGTTTTGTAAGTCCAGAATACTCCATGTGCAAGCGATGAACATTCCATGGGGTTGAAAGCTCTAGAATAAAGCTAGTAAGTGGATCTAAATGTAAAGATTTTTTTTTAAATATAATATTAATATAACATGTATTTATGTTACAAAAGAGATAATATATGCACACGTTGTGTATGCCGTGTATACCGCATACCATGTTTCAAACTTAAATAGTTGTATTTGTCATTATAGTAAAATAAGATACTATATTGACAATATAAATAGCGTAGACTATGTTCAGAGAAAAAGCATAGCAAGAGATGACAAGGGCTAAAGCAATTTAAACTTTTCAGATGGAATTTTAAGCACAGGTGGTGTGAAATGTTATTCCAATAGCATCTGTGATAGTGCAACTCAGTCTATATGACCACTCATGACTCCCTAAAAACATGGAGGAGAGCCAGAAGGAGAGCAGATGTCTGGGTAAATGAACAGTGTTTCACCTCCTCTCACTTCACTCTGACTAGGAAAGAGCATCACAAAAGCAGCATTAGCAGCAGTGCAGTTTTTATGTTACCTTCCTATTGCAGCATCCAGTTGTTGGTCAGAAAAAAAATGCCCTTTGTTCAGCGAACACACTCCTGTATGATTCATGACAAAGTTGTAATGACAGCACATCGTTAAACTGCTCACTCATGTCGTGTCACCCTTAAAGGACTTTACAGTCCGCCTTAAACTTCAGAAAAGAATAGAATTTTTTTTTTTTTTTTGATTTGGCTGTCTGAGCCAAGTGACAGCTGCAGCTGCATTTCTCCTAATGGCTGCGAGATGCTGACTCCAAGAAAACTACAGCAACTTCAAATGAAAAATCATCCATCTCTCTCCTGAAATACAAATTTGATATATGTATTTTTTCTCTCAAGAAGTTAGAGTCTCGATAGCTTCTTTCTGTGATGTTCTTTTTAGTGGCAGTAGGTCTTTTAGGAGCAATTTTTCCACATATACATGACAGGAGAAATTTGGTTTCTGATGTGTTTGGTTGGACAGGTGTCGCAGCGTATCACGGAGGACTCCAACCAGACTCCCTCTACTTTAAAGAAATAGAGATGGGGGGGTATAGATGAAATATGTTAGGCTGAAGTCTTGTATCTCCATATTTTGTCATTTAAAAACAAATGTAATAGCAATGCTCTGGGTCACCCTTTAAGGATGTCTGTTGATTTTAAAAGGTATGATTTTATATTGTGGTAACAATTAATATCTGACATGATCATTTTTCCAACAATGCCACAACCAGTGCTGCTTTTTGATTTGCAACAAGGCCCACATGGCCCAGAGACATTTCAGGGATTGGTAAAAAAAATGTCCATCACAAATTTTCCAGAAAAGATGCCATTGTATGCGTCTTCAAATTTCTTGTTTTATCTGAACAGCTGTCCAAAAGATATTTAATTGATAATTCATTATATATATATTATTTATAATGCTATGAAACAGAGAAAATCTGCAAACCCCCACATTTTATAGTTGTTCAAGCTGCAATTATAATGTATATTTATGTTTATAATGGTAGCACCCTCTAACCCCCAAAGTAATTATGGCAGGAGAAAAAAGAAAGTAGTAAGTTGACAAAGTATAAGTGTGCCAAATTTACACGACAGGAGGGGCGGGTGAAACAAACACAGGACTTTCACCAAGGCGACCGGGATTTGTGTCCTGTTTGAAAACTAAAAGCAATGTTTTTATTTTGACTTTACGGAACAAAGGGAGCTACGTCATGCCTAACCTTCAGGAAGTGAAGTAACCACTGAATTAAATCTACACCACCATCTTTTTCTAAACTTAACCAAGTAGTTTTGGTGCCTAGACCTAACCAAACTGGGACCGTTTCACAACGTTACGACCGTACGATCATGACCGTCACCTTCTCTGGTTTAGATATGAGGCTGTATTTCCTGCCACCGCTAGGGGCGCTAATTTATGAAACACTCCTGGGTTGTTGTAAAAGGGGGGAGGTATAAACAACCTATATCGTTGTTTGGAGGACTTGTTGATTTGAGAAGCGTAAACCACAAAATGTTTATTTTAGCAAAGAGTTATCATGGAATGATGAATCGAATGTCCATCCATCTTCGTCCGCTTATCCGGTATCGGGTCACGGGGGTAGCAGCAGGGGACCCCAAACTTCCCTTTCCCGAGCCACATTAACCAGCTCCGATTGGGGGATCCCGAGGCAATCCCAGGCCAGGTTGGAGATATAATCCCTCCACCTAGTCCTGGGTCTTCCCCGAGGCCTCTTCCCAGCTGGAAGTGTCTGGAACACCTCCCTAGGGAGGCGCCCAGAGGGCATCCTTACCAGATGCCCGAACCACCTCAACTGGCTCCTTTCGACGCGAAGGAGCAGCGGCCTACTCCGAGCTCCTCACGGATGACTGAGCTTCTCACCCTATCTCTAAGGGAGATGCCAGCCACCCTCCTGAGGAAACCCATTTCGAAATTTCCTCTTCAACCTGAGGTTCGACTATCGACCGAGCCCTCCTTTCCAGCACCTTGGAGTAGACTTTACCGGGGAGGCTGAGAAGTGTGATACCCCTGTAATTGGCACACACCCTCTGGTCCCCCTTTTTGAAAAGGGGAACCACCACCCCGGTCTGCCACTCCTTAGGCACCGTCCCAGACTTCCACGCAATGTTGAAGAGGCGTGTCAACCAAGACAACCCCTCCACACCCAGAGCTTTAAGCATTTCTGGACGGATCTCATCAATCCCTGGAGCTTTGCCACTGTGGAGTTGTTTAACTACCTCAGCAACTTCCACCAGGGAAATTGACGACAATCCCCCATCATCCTCCAGCTCTGCCTCTACCATAGAGGGCGTATTAGCCAGATTTAGGAGTTCCTCAAAGTGCTCCTTCCACCGCCCTATTACCTCCTCAGTTGAGGTCAACAGCATCCCATCCTTACTGTACACAGCTTGGATGGTTCCCCGCTTCCCCCTCCTGAGGTGGCGAACGGTTTTCCAGAAGCACCTTGGTGCCGACCGAATTAATCCAATGTCAAAAAGTTAAACCAAGTGATAGAGTAATCAACAAACCATTTCAGCTCTAGACAGTATACATTATCCATGTTGTCCCATAGACCAAATGGCTGTTATACAGTATATAATACCTCTCTTTTGCCATTACAGCGTTAGCTACATGGAATGGTATTGAAATCACAAACTGCAATATGTCAAGCTCAGCTGCCTGATTATGAGTGGACTTCAGTTAACCAGACAACTGAAGAGCACAAAATATACATAACCACTCTGGCTAATGCTCGATCCTGCTGCTTGCCTACATTTTGTTTCATGTTTGATTTGAGAAAAGAGTAGGAACAGCGGCAACATTTGAATAAAATCCAACAGACACATTCATTATGACAACAATTAGCAACGTGCACACATTACCAAATGGTTTCACTGGAGTGTAGAATTGTATTTTCAGATGAAAATCTTGCATGATGTGCAGCAGAGAAAAAAGAAAAACGTTGAAGTTTAAAGGCAGTATTTCAATGAGCTTGGACAGTACCTGTACAGAAGGGCTGTCAGAGCTGGGTGGGTAGATCTCTACAGCAGGAATTGAAATGGTTGTCAAAACAAAGATTTCCTGAAGCTGCTCGCTTGGCTGGGAGGCGGTTAGAGAGAAGAGAAACACAGCATGTATGCAAAACATACACACACACTCTCATGCAAACAATCAGACTTTACAATTACACACCCGATTAAATGCACTGATATTGCTCCACGAATTGGCTTTCCCTGACAAAACCTTAGGATAGTGCTGACCTATCCTGTCCTGAGCAAACTATTATGAACACTGTGCTGTGACACCACCTTTATTTAATTCACCTTTCCACTATGTTGCGGGTGAAACTGCACCCTTGGGGGATACAAAAGAGCTCTAAAATTCATCATACAAGAGCATCCTTTTAACCTTCAACCTTAGTGGCACAATAGTTCAGAGTTTGGATATTCCAAATATATACCAAGCTGACAGGGCCGGTTAAAATGTATATCCACTGTACAGAATCCTAGGCTTTCTTTTAAAATTCTGGCACTCCAAGAATCATAAATTCAATCACCGTAGTGAGACTAGCGTGAGGGACTCCTCACACAGCAGTGCACACAGAGGCAGCAGAATCCAACCATCAAGGGGTTGATAACAATGGAGAGACAGTTATAAAAGGCTTCTACATTAATTACAGCAACGTATTCTCATGAACAGGTTTGTATAGTATAATACAAAATCTAAGGCACAACAAATCACATGATATCCTACAAAATTACAGCGACTGCACTTCGGTCAAGTGATCAAGTTTAGCCAATTCGTCTCATGACTGTTAAGTTTAGCTGTCTTTACAGTTAAGTTTAGCAGAGAATAGGTCACTGTGAGTCGGGTAAAGAACAGTCTCGCATTGCCTTGCCAGACCTTCCTGCACAGCGCTGCGGAGGAGGGTCTGGCTAGTCCACACAGCATTCCGGGATGGGAGAAAAACGTGCGCTGGTTTATTGGCATTTCCTTAAACCAATCACAATCGTTTTGGGCGGACAGAGCCACGGTTGCACTGCAAATTAGCCTCTGGGAAGAACTTGTTTTGGTGGAACGTGTACGTTCAAAAGTTGTTTTAGTCGTGCAACAGAAAACTCAGATTGGACAGATAGTCTAGCTAGCTGTCTGGATTTACCCTGCAGAGATCTGAGGAGCAGTTAACCATAGTCCTTAGAAATCCACCGCAGTTTAGAATAACAACACAAGGAAAGCGGAAGGAAACGGATATCTGGCCGAAATGAGGGGCATCCAGCTGAATTTCCGGCGGCACCAGAGCAATCCCAGAAGTGGAATGTCGTTAATATAGACTAGGTACAGGGCAACGTGAGGTTACAGTTGTGACAGCGGTAGTTGTGCAGTTAAATTAAGCCAATATAAAGGTGACCGTCAAGCAGCGACGGCAGTTAAGTTTAGGCACCAAAACAACTAGTTCAGATTAGAAAAAAAGATAGTGGTTTGTGTTAAAACACACACACCTGTTTCCCAGGTAAAAGTCTTGTGTTTTCCCCTTAATTTCTTCCGGGACACAAGCTCTTCTACACCGCTTGAAAGCCCTGTGTTTCAGGACCCATCCATCCATCCCAACCTTGACCCTACGCAAATAATTGTGCTGTTTTATACAGCGGCAATCATCGTGGCGCATACTGGAATAAATACATGAATACATACAACTTATAGTGCATTATTTTTCATAGCTATATGTACGAATGGTTCATTAGAACCGCCTGCATAGTTAGAATGTTGGAGTGTCAAGTTAGCTTTTAAAACTTTGTGAATTTGTAATTTAGCAGGTAAAAGAGTTGAATTTGTGAGCTGTGCTGTGCAGATCTGATTGCAGAGTGACCGCTGGATAACCAATAATCCATAACTTTCTGCACAAGATAATTGGAACGTGTGCCATGGTAATGCTGAAATGGTAAGGCAAATAATCAAGTAGTGGAGCCGCAGAAAATGAATCAACAATTTCGATTAATCAAGCTACAATGCCAAATATCTGTGGATTCCAGCCAATGTTTTTAATTTAATATGTTTGGGTGTTGGACTGTCGAACAAAACAAGCACATTGAAGATGTCACCTTTGGCTGTGGGCAATTGGGTTTGGGATTTTACATTATTTTGCATACATTTTATAGACTAAACAAGTTATTGATCAATTAGAAAAATAAATGACTGCTTAATCCATAATGGTATGAATAATTTGTTGCAGTCTAAGTGTAATGATAATTTTGTGACATGAATATATTATTTATGTGCTGGACTGATGCAGTCAGACACATTGGCCTTGTTAGCCAGAGCAGCTGCATTTCACCACCCTCCAGTACACAGAAGTTTTTCTAAATAGAGAAACATGGTCTACAAGTTGGAGATGCTGATTTTCATCTCGGCTGTGCCACACTAAAGCTCAAAACCGTTCCAGTGCACATAGGAGTTCACGCTCCAGTGAAACCAAATGGACAACATCATCCGCAAGTAGCAGTGGAGAAAGAGGCAGCTGCCTGAAGCGAAGGACTTCAAATTTCTCTTGGACTTGATTCACGAGTGACAATAAAAAGAACCATTAGATTGTCTGTTGCAGGCATTTTTATCAGGTTGTGAAGACTCTTAATTTTCTGGTCAATCTGCAGTCCAATCCTCAAGAATTGCTTAAGACAACATCAGTAAAGTCGGAAAAGCCCCCCCAAAAATCCAACACTTTAAATACTGTATGTCAGCTCCAAACTGTGGGGGTCCGAATAATCCAGTAAGAATCTGCATAAGAATTCTTTAGCGCCACCTCTCCATTAGATCAACCTGTAATCTCTCAGTTGTCGGAAGGTGTCATTCAAACAGCAGTAATGCATTATGAATAGATTTTTCCAGCTAATAGAGCCACACACAGCAGAGACCAGAGCAACAGAGCTTCAGGCTACATTTCACGATGGCTCACGCAGAATGATGTATGCTGTGTTTTTGGATATTGCTCCCTGAAATAACTTGAAAATACTTGATTCAAAGTGGATGTAGCTTATATTGGTACCAGGGTAGGATGAACACAATGCTGTAGTTTACAGAAAGTGCATTCTAGATCAATAGAAAATGAATCGGCAACTATTTTGATAATTGATTAATCATTCAAGTCATTCTTCAAGCAGCAATAATGTCAAACATTCTCCAGTTCAAGGTTCTCCAGTGAGGGGATTTCCTGTTTTCTTTGTTTTATATAGTAGTAGATTTTATACGTTTGGGTTTTGGATTGTTGGTCGGACAGAAAATAAAAAGATGATGATGATTATAATTGGTGTTTTTCACCTCTTTCTGACATTAAATAGACCAAACAATTAATACATACAAATCAAAAAATCATCAGACTAATTCGCAAATTGTACAAAGTTGCAGTCCTACATTTTTTTACTGTAACTACCATAACTCTAAGTGAGTTATATGTGTAATAGTTCCATCCATCCATCCATCTTCGTCCGCTTATCCGGTATCGGGTCGCGGGGGTAGCAGCTCCAGCAGGGGGCCCCAAACTTCCCTTTCCCGAGCCACATTAACCAGCTCCGACTGGGGGATCCCGAGGCGTTCCCAGGCCAGGTTAGAGATATAATCCCTCCACCTAGTCCTGGGTCTTCCCCGAGGCCTCCTCCCAGCTGGACGTGCCTGGAACATCTCCCTAGGGAGGCGCCCAGGGGGCATCCTTACCAGATGCCCGAACCACCTCAACTGGCTCCTTTCAATGCAAAGGAGCAGCGGCTCTACTCTGAGATCCTCACGGATGACTGAGCTTCTCACCCTATCTCTAAGGGAGACGCCAGCCACCCTCCTGAGGAAACCCATTTCGAAATTTCCTCTTCAACCTGAGGTTCGACTATCGACCGAGCCCTCGGCCGCTTGTACCCTGGATCTTGTTCTTTCGGTCATGACCCAGCCTTCATGACCATAGGTGAGGGTAGGAAGGAAAACTGACCGGTAGATTGAGAGCTTTGCCTTCTGGCTCAGCTCTCTTTTCGTCACAACGGTGCGATAAATTGAATGCAATACCGCACCCGCTGCGCCGATTCTCCGGCCAATCTCCCGCTCCATTGTCCCCTCACACGCGAACAAGACCCCAAGGTACTTGAACTCCTTCACTTGGGGTAAGGACTCATTCCCTACCTGGAGAAGGCGCTCCATCGGTTTCCTGCTGAGAACCATGGCCTCCGATTTAGAGGTGCTGATCCTCATCCCAGCCGCTTCACACTCGGCTGCGAACCGATCCAGTGAGTGCTGAAGGTCACAGGCCGATGATGCCATCAGGACCACATCATCTGCAAAAAGCAGCGATGAGATCCCCAGCCCACCGAACTGCAACCCCCCTCCACCCCGACTACGCCTTGATATCCTGTCCATAAATACTACGAACAGAATTGGTGACAAAGCGCAGCCCTGGCGGAGGCCAACTTTCACTTGAAACGAGTCCGACTTACTGCCGAGAACCCGGACACAGCTCTCGCTTTGGTCGTACAGAGATTGGATGGCCCTGAGAAGGGACCCCCTCACCCCATACTCCCCCAGCACCTCCCACAGTATCTCCCAGGGTACCCGGTCATACGCCTTCTCCAGATCCACAAAGCACATGTAGACCGGTTGGGCATACTCCCAGGCTCCCTCCAGGATCCTTGCGAGAGTAAAGAGCTGGTCCGTTGTTCCACGACCAGGACGGAATCCGCATTGTTTCTCTTCAACCTGAGGTTCGACTATCGACCGAACCCTCCTTTCCAGCACCTTGGAGTAGACTTTACCGGGGAGGCTGAGAAGTGTGATACCCCTGTAATTGGCACACACCCTCTGGTCCCCCTTTTTGAAAAGGGGAACCACCACCCCGGTCTGCCACTCCTTAGGCACCGTCCCAGACTTCCACGCAATGTTGAAGAGGCGTGTCAACCAAGACAACCCCTCCACACCCAGAGCTTTAAGCATTTCCGGACGGATCTCATCAATCCCTGGAGCTTTGCCACTGTGGAGTTGTTTAACCACCTCAGCAACTTCCACCAGGGAAATTGACGACAATCCCCCATCATCCTCCAGCTCTGCCTCTACCATAGAGGGCGTATTAGTCGGATTTAGGAGTTCCTCAAAGTGCTCCTTCCACCGCCCTATTACCTCCTCAGTTGAGGTCAACAGCGTCCCATCCTTACTGTACACAGCTTGGATGGTTCCCCGCTTCCCCCTCCTGAGGTGGCGAACGGTTTTCCAGAAGCACCTTGGTGCCGACCGAAAGTCCTTCTCCATGTCTTCTCTGAACTTCTCCCACACCCGCTGCTTTGCCTCTTTCACGGCAGAGGCTGCAGCCCTTCGGGCCCTTCGGTACCTTGCAACTGCCTCCGGAGCCCTCCGGGATAACATATCCCGGAAAGACTCCTTCTTCAGTCGGACGGCTTCCCTGACCACCGGTGTCCACCACGGTGTTCGTGGGTTACCGCCCCTTGAGGCACCCAAGACCCTAAGACCACAGCTCTTTGCCGCAGCTTCAGCAATGGAAACTTTGAACATTGTCCACTTGGGTTCAATGCCCCCAGCCTCCACAGGGATGCACGAAAAGCTCCGCCGGAGGTGTGAGTTGAAAGTCTGTCGGACAGGGGCCTCCTCCAGACGTTCCCAATTTACCCGCACTACGCGTTTGGGCTTACCAGGTCTGTCCAGAGTCTTCCCCCACCCTCTGACCCAACTCACCACCAGATGGTGATCGGTTGACAGCTCCGCCCCTCTCTTCACCCGAGTGTCCAAAACATACGGCCTCAGATCAGATGAAACGATTATAAAATCGATCAATGACCTTTGGCCTAGGATGCTCTGGTACCAGGTACACTTATGAGCATCCCTATGTTCGAACATGGTGTTCGTTATAGACAATCCATGACTAGCACAGAAGTCCAACAACAAACAACCACTCTGGTTTAGATCAGGGAGGCCGTTCCTCCCAATCACGCCTCTCCATGTGTCTCCATCATTGCCCACGTGCGCGTTGAAGTCCCCCAGCAGAACGATGGAGTCTCCCACTGGAGCCCCATACAGGACTCCATTCAAGGTCTCCAAGAAGGCCGAATACTCCGAACTCTTGTTTGGTGCATACGCACAAACAAGAGTCAGAGTTTTCCCCCCCACCAGCCGCAGGCGTAGGGAGGCGACCCTCTCGTCCACCGGGGTAAACTCCAACATAGCGGCGCTCAACCGGGGGCTTGTGAGTATCCCCACACCCGCCCGGCGCCTCACACCCTGGGCAACTCCGGAGAAGAAAAGAGTCCAACCCCTATCCAGGAGTACGGTTCCAGAACCGAGACTGTGCGTAGAGGTAAGCCCCACCAGATCTAACCGGTAGCGCTCCACCTCCCGCACCAGTTCCGGTTCCTTCCCCCACAGAGAGGTGACATTCCACGTCCCCAGAGCCAGCGTCTGCTGCCCGGGTCTGGTCCGTCGAGGCCCCTGACCTTCACTGCCACCCATGTGGCAATGCACCCGACCCCAGCGGTTCCTCCCACAGGTGGTGGGCCCATGGGCTGGAGAGATGGATGCCACGTAGCTTTTTCGGGCTGTGCCCGACCGGGCTCCGTGGCAAACCCGGCCACCAGACGCTCGCCAACGAGCCCTCCGTCTGGGCCTGCCTCCAGACGGGGGCCCCGGGCTTCCTCCGGGCAGGGTCACTCCATCCCTTCCTCGATCTCTCATAGGGTTTTTGAACCATTCTTTGTCTGGCCCCTCACCTGAGACCACTTTGCCTTGGGAGACCCTACCAGGAGCACAAGGCTCCAGACAACACAGCCCTCAAGTTCATAGGGACACACAAACCTCTCCACCACGATAAGGTGATGGTTCCCGGAGAGTGTAATAGTTACCATAAATAAAAACAAGTGTGATAATTAAATATGTATTTTAGTAATTGTAAATTACATTTTGGATTTGCTCAGTTGGCTTAATGAAAAGAATGAAAGATATCACCATAGGCTCTGGGAAATTGAGATGAGCATTTTCTGACATTGTTGTTTAACATTTTCTAGATGAACAATTAGTAAAATAATAAGAATGATTAATCAAAAATAGTTGATAATTTTAATCATGGACAATAATTGTTAATTGCAGCTCTATGGCATAACATTTAACATACATTAAATTTACCAGTCACAACAACACAACTTTTAAAACCTGAACTACAACACGGAGAGCGGGCAGGCGGAGTCCGGACACTGACTGAGGACGCTGGAGGTGGACCCGGAGCTGAGGTTTCTCCCGACGGCGGGGTCACCGTAGCCAGCCGCCATCTTTTGACACTGTTAGGATAATTATTTATCAAAGAATGGACAAAATCACTGGAGTTCTCTCAAAGTTCGTTTTTACTTGCAAGTACAGTCAGTTTTACAGCACCTCAGCATAAGTACAGAAAAATGACTGAAGAGTGTTCACAACAGTGGCTTTTTAAAGGAGTTGGGAGTCAAGTTAGTTATTCGGTTCATGCAATCAGTAGCTTTTCTTCTTATCTCTGGTCAGGCCCGGCATCTCCTCCACATTATGCGCTCTGCCCTCAGGGATGCATCCTGTGCTCCTTGCAAGGTCACACCGCTTTCATGATTAACACATGAAAGACAGAAATACTAAAACAGAAATACTAAACAGCAGTTTGGATGCAAATGGTTTGACAAAGAAACTGAAGCAAACTTCTAAGCTTAATTTTTCTAACAGACACGTAAACTGAAACAGCGGCTGGGTGAATAACTTTAATACAGCACAACCCCTCTTACTGTAGATAGGAAATTATTCACTCATCCAGGCTAGCTCAGAATCAAAATCAGAATCAGAAATACTTTAATAATCCCAGGGGGAAATTATTTGTGTTACCACTCCAGGTATACAAACAACATATACAAACAACATATATTATCCCGACTATTAACATATATAATAAAAACAAAAATACAGTAATAATAAATAAAATATGAAATATGAAATGTACAGTGTTAATGTGCAAATAGTGCAATAAAAAGAGAGATGATTGTTTATGTTGAGATGATTATAGTGCAATAAAAAAGAGAGGTGATTGTCTATATTTGAGATGAGATGATTCCAGAGAGGAGGTGTGTGACTCTCTGAGGGAGGCGTTGTAAAGTTTAATGACCACAGGCAGGAAAGATTTCCTGTGGCGCTCTGTGGTGCATCTGGGTGAGAGGAGTCTTCTGCTGAAGGTGCTCCTCTGCTGGGCCAGTGTGTTGTAGAGAGGATGTGAGACATTATCCAAGATGGACTGAAGCCTGGACAGCATCCTCCTCTCAGCCACGGTCGTCAGTGTGTCCAGCTCCTCCCCCACGACATCACCAGCCCTCCTAATCAGTTTGTTCAGTCTGTTGGTGTCTGCGACCTTCATCCCACTGCCCCAGCATGTGACAGCGAAGAAGATAGCACTGGCCACAACAGACTGATAGAACATCCTCAGCATTGTCCGGCAGATGTTAAAGTACCTCAGCCTCCGTAGGAAAAAGAGTCGACTTTGGCCCTTTTTGTAGACAGCCTCGGCGTGTCTAGTCCAGTCCAGCTTGTTGTTTAAGTACACCCCCAGGTACTTGTACTCCTCAACAGTATCCACAGAGACCCCCTGGATGGAAACAGGGGTCACTGGTGATTTCGCCCTCCTCAGATCCACTACAAGCTCCTTCGTTTTTGTCACATTGAGCTGCAGATGGTTCCGCTCACTCCAAGTGAGAAAGTTGCCCACAACAGTCCTGTATTCATTCTCATCACCCTTTTCTATGCAGCCAACTATTGCTGAGTCATCAGAAAACTTCTGAAGGTGGCAGGACTCAGTGCAATAGTTGAAGTCCGAGGTAAAGAGGGTGAAGAGGAAGGGAGAGAGGACAGTCCCCTGTGGAGCCCCAGTGTTGCTGACCACCCTGTCAGACACACAGTTCTTTAGACGTACGTACTGTGGTCTGCCCGTCAGGTAATCAACAATCCAGGACACGATGGGGGCCTCCACCTGCATCGCAGTCATCTTCTCATCCAGTAGAGCCGGACGGATGGTGTTGAAAGCACTGGAGAAGTCAAAGAACATGACTCTCACAGTGCTCGCAGGCTTGTCCAGATGAGTGTAGACTCTGTTCAGCAGGTAGATGATGCTGTTCTCAACTCCCAGGCTGGGCTGGTAGGCGAACTGTAGTGGATCAGGGAAGGGCCTGACCATAGGCCTTAGCTGCTCCAAGACGAGCCTCTCGAAGGTCTTCATGATGTGGGACGTCAGACCCACCGGTCTGTAGTCCTGAGGGCCGCTGGGACGCGGCTTCTTTGTCACAGGAACGAGGCAGGAAGTCTTCCACTGCACGGGGACTCTCTGGAGGTGCAGGCTCAGACTGAAGACTAGGCTTAGTACTCCACACAGCTGGGGGGCACAGGTTTTAAACACCCTAGGAAATACACCATCTGGGCCAGCAGCTTTGCCGGAGTGGAGTCTAGTCAGCTGTCTTCTCACCAGGTCAGGCGTGAAGGACACTGTAGAGGTGCCGTAGGGGGAGGGGTGCGGTCCTCAGGTTGTAGAGGACATGGTGTAGAGCAGGGGGGAGGGGTGGAGTAAGAAGGTGTGAGTTGATGTGGTGAGGTGCAGACAAAGGGTCTGTAAGGAGGAGGAGTAGGAGGAGGTAAAGTGGCAGATTTTGTTGCGTAGCCAGCAGCAGAGACTTGTGGGGGATGGGCCGCAGTATCAAACCTATTGAAAAATAGGTTCAGATCATTGGCCACACGTCCCTCCAAGCCCATGCCACCAGTCCTCTGGAACCCAGTGATGGTTCTCATGCCGCTCCACACATCCCTCATGTTGTTATGTTGGAGTTTACTCTCCAGCTTTCTTCTGTAACTGTCTTTAGCCTCCCTGATTTTGAGTTTGAGTACCCCTTGCACTCTCCTCACCCCATCACGGTTGCCATCTCTGAACGCCCTCTTCTTTTCGTTCAGGATAGCCTTCATGTCCTTGGTGATTCAGGGTTTATTATTAGCGTAGCAAGTTACAGTCCGAGCAGGGACATTGCAGTCCACACAGAAATTGATGTAGTCTGTGATGCACTCTGTGAGCCCATCAATGTCCTCCCCGTGGGGCTCACAGAGTGCAGGCCAGTCAGTCACTTCAAGGCAGCCCTCCAGTGCCTCATAAGCCTCCTCCGACCACCTCCTCACTGTTGTGGTTGTAGGCTTCCTCTTCACCAGAGGCACATAGCAGGGTTTGAGGTGAACCATGTTGTGATCTGACCTGCCAAGAGGGGGGAGAGAAGAGGAGGTGTATGCTTCCTTAATGTTAGCATACATCAGGTCCAGGGTCCTCTCTTCTCTGGTAGGGCAGCTCACATATTGTTTGAACGTCGGCAGAACTCTATCCATGGTGACGTGGTTAAAGTCTCCCGACATGATGATGAGGGCACTGGGGTGTTGAGTCTGTAGTTTGGAGATGGTGGTGTGAATGATGCTGCAGGCAGATGTTGGGTTTGCAGAGGGAGGGATGTACACGACAACAATGATGACATGTGGGATCTCTCTAGGCAGATGGTATGGACGGAGTCCAACGGCCAGCAGTTCAACATCTGGGCTACAGAGCTGTTCTTTAATCGTGATATGACCGGGATAACACCATCTGCTGTTTACCGGTAAGCCCCCCGCCTTTCCGCTTACCGCTCTCGGTGCAATCCCGGTCCACCCGGATAATGTGGAAGCCATCCACGGAGACGTTCAGGTCCGTAATGTCCCTGTGCAGCCATGTCTCCGTGAAACACATCAGACTGCACTCATGGTACTCCGGGTGGCTCCGCGTTAGCGCCGTTAGCTCGTCCATTTTGTTGCTAAGGGACCGTACATTTCCCATAACAACAGAGGGGAGACAGGGCTTAAATCTTCTCCTCTCCATACGCCCGTTCCGTCTCGACCCTCCTCTATTCCCCCGACGTTGCTTTCCTCCTCTGCGTCCCCGGTGTGTTTTTCTCCAGAGTTCGGGTGGTATATTAGCTGGTCTGGCCACAATGCCGGCCAGCATTAGAGCGATCAGCTGAACTCCGGAGTAAACAAAGGCAGCATGTCCCGGTGGAAGCGGCATTGATAAAAACAACACTAAAAAAGCACCAAAACTCTCCAAAGCAACCTCGTTAGAGAGGGCAGGACTTAACAGAGTTAGAGTGATGAAACAAGAACGAACAAAAGAGAATGAAAGTTAAAAAAGTTTAAAAAAGTGAACTCAAAAGCTGGAGCAGGTTTTTAAAAAAAAAAAAAAAAAAAAGGTCTCATTCTCACATTAAATGCATCATGCAGGGAGAGAAGACAATACAGTTAATGTTACAAGCTAGGTTAGCCTTAGGGTTCCTTTGTTCTATGAGCCTAGCTTCAGCTCATGTAACTATTCACAAGATTATCTTTTTTTTTTTCATAAATAAACGTATGCTGTCAGAATAATTGTTAACAGTTAAACATTTTAAAACGGTATTAGAAGAAAAACATTAAAAAGTTATTAAAAATGTTTCTTTGCCTTACCTTTGTTGCTTTTCTGTATTTTCTATCTAATCTGTAATGTTACAATGTTGGATGTTCATGTTAAATGAGGCCAAATCTTCAAATAATGAGGCAAACATATTTAAAAGAAAGCCAACGCCTCACATTTCCCACTATTCTGAACGCTCTGCACAGTTTTTTTTCTACTCTTGGCTTCATATCATGTCATACCGAGCCGGGTGTCTATATATGGTATATAATAGGTAAGTCTGTGACTCCGGTCCGGGGCTCACCATGAGCTACGTGACACATGCCACCATATGGATGAGGACTGGTAAGTTAAATCGGCCATCCTACATGCAGAGTATGCCAGGCAGACACAGCTGATAGCCTCACAGGTGGAAGTGGTGGAGATAGCCGTCCTGGACGGGTGAACTGGGACTCCGTTGGCTGCTCATTGGTTAACAGTTAACCCTCTGAGGTCTAAGGGCATTTCTGTACATTTTCTGGAATTCTCCTCTTAAGGGTATTTGCCTGTAACCTGGTTTCATATCAAAATGTTCAGAACAAACTCAGCATTCTGTATAGTGATGCCCAAAATTGTTCCAGAGCAATCTATAAAAATAATTTGGCCCTAAAGCTGAAATATTTATTTTTGTTTTGGTGCATGAAAAGAGTTTACAAAAGTCTTGGGTTCACAAAAGTAGCGTAATATCTGAATAAAAAATGTCTAAAATTAGTGTTGTCAAACATCGCTTGGACTCGCCCGTGCATCTTTTGTCCCCAAAGGGTTAATGATCAGTTAGCAAGGGTCGGCTATCGGTCACAAGAAATTATCTAAATTAGCATCCCTAATAGGGGCTTTAAATGTATGATAATAGAGGAGTGGATTAAGTGAACGTGATGGAGCGTCACTGGGACAGATTTTTTGAGGATCACTTAGAGCACATTTGTTCTGAACTCGAACAGGCCCACTTGTGTCTCAAGGAACTCATGTAGTGGTTTTCTGTGAAGCTAAAGAGATTGTTCCCCCTTCTATCTGTCTGCTGTCATTTCTCGTCTGTCTTAATAAATAGTCACTTTGTTCCACTCTCTTGCCAAAAACAACATAGAATTAAATGAGCACTTGGCAATGAATCTTGATTGTATAGCTCCCTAATCCTTTGAGCCTTGCAGTTGTTACGAACCTCTTATCCGCTTGAGAAAGTTTGCTCCAATAAGTTTGTCATATCATAAATGAATCATGCCTTTTAAACCTTTGTAAGGGATCAGTTTTGACTGCATCTCTCGAAGGTTCAGATATGTGCCAGAAATACTGAAATGCCTCCATGTTTGCTCATTCTGGAGAAAAAAAACATGAGCCAGTGTTGAAAATAATATGTTTGGCTCTCGTTGTTTCAGCCGTAATTCAGGCCTGTCCTCGCACTTTCCAGCAGCTTTAGCCGCACGTCCAACCGTACCACGGATATTCTGCTTGGAGGTCATTCTGTAACGCAGGTCTGGGTATAGGATCAAACCATTTTGCCAGAGTTCCCGCTGGGTCAGCTCAAAAAGGAAGACCTAGTAATCCTGGAGAAATCCCACTGGCATCCTTGTCAACAACCACAACACTTGGGGGCTTATCTCGCTGAGTGAATGGCAGAGATTGGGTTTGCTTCAGTGAGTATTGTCTCGGCCAGCTCAACCTCTCTTGAGGGGAATACATTTCTCATTAGACATACAATCAGCAAACTAACAGGAAGGTAAACACCATGCATGTCCAGTACCTGCTCTCCCATACATGTAATCTGCTGAAGGCATATAGTTTCTGTTGAGATTAAGCTTGTTGTGTCGAGGGAGCGCTAGAGAACAGAACAGCTTCTCAATGATTTCCCATTTCCATCACATTAAACTACAATAGGGGTAATTTCTCCAGCCTTGATGAATACCACAGTACCAATGGAGAGATGCATAGGATGGAGGCAATGCGATAACATTTTGCTCTAGATTGCAATTGCATTTGAGATTCACAGACTACACCGGTGTTTTCCTGAGTATCAGCTGGCACTGGAGACCTATAATGTCTAGCAGGGATGTGATTTGAGGATCTCCGAAATACAAAGCGACGGCAGCATGAAACGGGGACCCATTGATCAAAATAAATAAATGAGAGATGCACATCATAAATACTTAAGCAAATGTGAAACTATTTATTTTCTTGTTGGTGAACAGGGCCAACGCTGTAGCTGCTGAGCTTTGTGACAAGTTTTCAAAGACAGGTGCGCAGAGCACTCCAAGCCTCTCTAACAGGAGAGAGAATCCATGGAAACATGCTCACAAAGATTATATTTACAATACACAGTGGATTGGCAACTGTCAACGTGGAGATAATTATAGATGGAAATCAAATGCTTAACCCATCTGCCATGCAGGGGTGTTAAACATATGTGCAGGTGTTGAATCTCATCCTGTCTCTCTACACTTAACAGAGGAGCTGTTATATGAGCTTAAAAAGACTGCTGCATCTGACACAAAAAGAAACATTGCATTAGTTTGCAGTGAAAGAGGATTCAAAATGACTTAGAGTTTAGCCCATTTAACCCTCTTTTTGTTTTGGGTCCTGGAGACATATGGTACTTAATATTGTTAAACAGCTTTACACTTAATTACTTTATCGGATTTTTTCATTGCTATGACATGATTTAGAACTGATGAATATTTCAGAAGTCGACTACAGAACAGACATCGAAATAGGACCATTTGGATGTCAGTTATTGGAGTTTGTTTGTAAGAGATCTTACAGGGAGTTTTATCTCTCTGGGGACCAATTCTTTTCCATTTAGGATACAGCAACATACTGTAGATACTGTTGGCAAACTAAATAAATACATATTTATTAATGCCCATAGCCATATAGCATATACAACAACATGAAATTGTTCCGTATCTAGTGTAAAAACAATGCTTTGTGGTCGTCATTCATTAAATGTGCAAGAGCAGTTTGTGGCAAAGGGTAGGGTTACCACTTCAACGTAATGGGTTCTATTTTAACGATCTAAGTGCATGGCGTGAAGCGCATGGCGCAGGTGCGTTTATGGCGTGTTCAAATCCACTTTTGCTGGTTTGATGGCAGAAAAAATCGTCCGTGCGCCAGGCACATGGTTTAAAAGGGTTGTACTTGGTGTCTTCATTAGTCAGAGGTGTGTTCTGGGCGTAACATGCAATAAACCAATCAGAGATTATCTCCCATTCCCTTTAAAAGCCAGGCGCGTTTGTACCTTGACGCATTACTATTATGATGGCGGATTTGCACCGTAATATTTTTATATGTAATCTTTTGCATGTTTGTGTGCTGCTGCGCTTCCTTGTGTGTGTGTAACAAGCATAGTGTGCTCGCGCTGTGCACGAGCCTAGGCGTATTTTACTAATGCGCTGTTAAAATAACAATGAAATGCTGCGATATTGACTTTAGACCAGGTTGTTGTTGGTCAATGGCGCGATCACTTTCTGCTGCCTAAAGATAGCAATACGCCAAGAATTCACCTGAACACACCTCCCTGTAAGACTGGCAGGTGCTTTTGCTATTTAAACGATGTGGGCGCTGGATGGTCTTAAAATACCAAAGACACTTGCGTTGGACTTTGCACCGCACTGCACCGGGTGCAAGATAGGGCCCAATGGGTTTTAGGTCAGAAGGTCAGAAGACACAAAACAATTATTGAAGAAAATGGTTTTATTTTGCAATTATTAGTAAACAGCATAGGGGACCCAAGACAATGAGGAAGTAAAGCCAATAGTCAAGTCCTCATCGAAATGTAGTGCACATTTTAAAAGGAGAATTTCGGAAGAAGAGGGTGCAATAAGATGACGTAATCTAATAAGTCTCTAAAAATATGAAATTGTCATCGATGCAGTCTGTCCAAGTGGGTATAAAGACTTTACATCTTACTGTGATATGCTTCAAAAACAATATTGTTTTTTGACTTCCAATCAAAACATAACATTTAAAACATGAGATTCCTTATCAAGTCTTAAAATGCAGGAACATTTATCCCGACAAACATATAACAAAATTACATGCATCATCATCTTCATATCATTAACTAACTACTAAGTCTGCATACTGCACCTTTATACATATTGGATGTATAAATTATTTCACAGGCACAGATTCATTATACTTTTTCTTGTGAGTTTGTTTGCTCAAAAGCAGTTTTGAAAAAAAACATGTAGATATTAGAATTGTATTAAGCAGAGTTTTGTGTAGAAGCCAAACATAAGAAAGTCAAGTGTAAGTGTGTGCATCTTGCAAAGTGGAATTCACTTCTGACACATGAGCAATAGCCAAACCATACAGCAGTAATAAAACTTGCCAGCCACTGTCAACGGGGTAAAAATATGAAATTGGCCTTGTCTTATCTCACAGCAACAGCGGGAACACAAGGCTACATCTCACCTAACTCATACATTCCTGTGATTGTTGCAATATCGGCGAGTTTCTGCCCCACCAATTCTGACTGTCCCGCGACAGCATCGACGTTATGTGCTGACTGAGTCATCTTGAAACAAATGCAGAAAAATAAGCTTTCGCCTGAAGGGCAAAAAAGAAACTGTTTATCCTCCAGGCATTCTTCCGCTGAGATAACATGGGCTGAGTTTTTGAGGATGCCGGAATATTATACAGTGGGAATCCATTTAAGGTACAGGCGTCTGCGGTGAAAGCTGTGTATGCTGCTCTGCTTAATCCTGAACAGATAGCTTCATTAATGTGTGTTCATCCCCCTCTCTGTTGCACTAGCCAAATGCAGGTGTATTGAATGCATAATGGAAGTGGAACTGCTGAGTGACAGGATTTTAACCCGAACCTTCCACATGCTGGGTGTGCTGAGAGGCCTTTGAATGCATCAGTCCCATCAATCAACAGTTTCCACTACTGACAACATGCGGCAGCGCACTAAATGGGAATTTGTCAAGACTGGGGTTGGCAGGCATTCTGGGGATCCATGTATTTGTGTGTAACATGAAAATATATCATTAAAAAAAAGATGCTGTCGTAGCCAGTTGGCTCAGTTGGTGCACATATGCAGAGGTTTATTCCTCGACGCAGAAGGTCCAGGGTTCGAATCTGACCTGTGATGGTTTCTCTGCATGTCTTCTGCTTTCGTATACAATAAAGGCAGAAATGCCCCCCCAAAAAATAAACGATGAAGTCCTTAAATACATGTGATGGTAAAATCAGAGCATGTATAATGTTGAAGTGCCAAGCATTAGTTCAATGCGTTGCAATCTGGCACTTAAGCTAAAGGAATTTAAGTGTTTTTTCTTGTGCTGTGTGGATGACAACTACAGCTGTGATGTCTTAGCAACAATTTAATATAAGACTGAAATGTTTGGAATAGAAAGACGCTTTAACTGATGTGTTGGCCCTTTTGGATATGGTGACTAGTTGGTGACCAAACCACCAAACATATACATAAGGTGATATTCTGTTTAATTACATTACATTTGTAATGCAGTGATTAGTGTAAATAGCTTTAAGCCAGTGTGGCTAACACCGATTTGTAGGCTGACATACAATAAATAAAGCTACGAAAATGGATATTAACCTTTATATTTTCATCATTTACCGGCAGTTGTTTTCTTGTAAAGTATCCTGTATGAAACGCTCATGTTGCCAGGATTTTAACGCCTAAATTTCTCTAGAATTTGGAAGTCTCTTTGTGTTTTTTTTACCGTGGAAGCTGGAAGTGATGCCAGAGGCGGTCATGCCAAGTAGTAAAATCCTGCCAGTTTAGAAAGCTCTGGTCTAAAGGTTAGAAATGGGGGTTTGTAACCAGAAAAAAATCCTCATTTCACATGCGCTGCAGGCTGCGAATGCTGAGCTGAAGCTGAGAAAGTTTCTCAGTGAAATCCTTCCTTACTAACCTCTCAAAGTACGGTACCTCTCAAACAGTACTGTGCCTTTGAGCAAGGCACAGAAAGGAAAACATCCACCTGAGAATATTCTTACAGGATTACATTCCATGAAGTGATATTCAATGTATTCAGTTGTTTTGCAATGAAAAGAAGTATTTTCCATTTTGAAAAAATGGCATGAATGTGACCATGTAAGGAAGACAAGTATTGTAGAGGAACTGTTTTCGGAGAATAGAAAAAGACGGGTCAAGCCCGCTCGTTACTGAAAACACTATATTTTGTTGGGCTGCACCGCATTGTGAACTACTGAGGCTGCTATCAGATGATGAATTTCTGCCTGTAAAAAACATTGATTGTTTCTGACAAATCTGCCCAAAAATCCCAAGTATATAAAGAAGCCTTTTCTTTTTGCTTCTGAAGGAGGAAAACGAAAAGCAAACCTGATGTTTGCTGTTGAACTGAAGAGAAAATCGGAAAATCTGTAGCTGAAATATTATTATATGTGTTAGGCAAATTACCCACAGGAATTAGAAAAATACAGCAACAACGATATAGATCCAGTGTGATGTACTTTATGTCATCCTAAGAAACCCACAAACTACAGTTAGTCAACATCAAGACTGAGAGAGAGTGAAAGCAAAAAAAAAAAACAAGACCGAAATAATATGAATCCTAATTCCATGACGTTACCTGTGCTAGTCTGAGATTAGAGCGAGAGTTCATGGAATGACACGCAGCAAAAAATCCACAAGGTGGATTCAAACCCGCAGCCGCAGCAGTAGTAAACCTCTATATATGGGCACCTGCTCTACCAGGTGAGCTACCAGGCGCCCCCAATTCATATGAAATTATGGCCACCACCGGCCGGTTACGTGACGACCTGTCACATGACAATTAAGTTTAGCCATTTCTACAGTTAACCCTTGTATGGTGTTCGGGTCTGTGGGACCCGTTTTCAATGTTTGCTAAAAGAAAAAATATGCTATTTATTATTTCTTCTAACTCAAACTCATTGGCCTTGGCTCATTTTCTGTGAAGAACATAAAAAATAACTTATTTCCAATGACTGCACACAGTACACCCCCCCTACACATAACTATTACATATGAGGTGTTTGGGTCTATCGCACCGTTGTGACGAAAAGAGAGCTGAGCCAGAAGGCAAAGCTCTCAATCTACCGGTCAGTTTTCCTTCCTACCCTCACCTATGGTCATGAAGGCTGGGTCATGACCGAAAGAACAAGATCCAGGGTACAAGCGGCCGAAATGGGTTTCCTCAGGAGGGTGGCTGGCGTCTCCCTTAGAGATAGGGTGAGAAGCTCAGTCATCCGTGAGGAGCTCAGAGTAGAGCCGCTGCTCCTTTGCATTGAAAGGAGCCAGTTGAGGTGGTTCGGGCATCTGGTAAGGATGCCCCCTGGGCGCCTCCCTAGGGAGGTGTTCCAGGCACGTCCAGCTGGGAGGAGGCCTCGGGGAAGACCCAGGACAAGGTGGAGGGATTATATCTCTAACCTGGCCTGGGAACGCCTCGGGATCCCCCAGTCGGAGCTGGTTAATGTGGCTCGGGAAAGGGAAGTTTGGGGCCCCCTGCTGGAGCTGCTACCCCCGCGACCCGATACCGGATAAGCGGACGAAGATGGATGGATGGATGGTGTTTGGGTCTACTGGACCCGAGTGTAATAATTGTGTAATAATTGCAGGTGCTATGAAAGTTAACTGTGTCCTCCGCCTAACTGAGCCTGCTGTGTGTGTGTGTGTGTGTGTGTGTGTGTGTGTGTGTGTGTGTGTGTGTGTGTGTGTGTCTGTGCGTCTGTATGTGTGCGTGTCTGAGTGTAGGTGTCTGTGTGCAGGAATGTTGTCTTTCTGCACTTGCTATTCCCACACAAAGTTAGAAAATTGTTAAATTTCAAGCACTTTCACCTGTTCTGATTAAGTTCTAATAAATAAGCACAAATAATGATCAAAAATTTAGTTTCTATTTCTTTTACCTTTGTTATAATTGAATTTCCTTATTTTCTCACAAAAAACGAAAATGACCATATGATCATAAATGTGATCTCACAGGGATAAATGGCAAATATGAACCATAAATGATATATTATCCATAAATGGTATATATCATTGGTAATTGAGCTAAAGTAAACATCTGTTAAGTATTTTTACATAAATTGTTATGGCTGTATTGATTTAAAAGTCTAATAATGTGGTGGGTCCACCAGACCCGGGAACATTGGCTGTGTAACAAAAATATGAATACCACACAAGGGTTACATTTAGCTGAGAACAGCTGACTGTGAGCCAGGTACAGAGCACCATGAGGTTCCAGTTGTTTCCGGCTGCCATTGCAGTTGAGTTTAGCCGTCGAAATGTGACCGTCATGCGCCAACAACAGTTAAGTGTAGACACCAAAACGACTATAAGATTAGAAATAAGATTCTGGTTTGGGATAAAACACGGGTCCCTTTCAGTAGTACTCCCGGGACACGAACACCCATTTCCTGGGTGAAAGTCTTGTGTTTTCTCTGAGACACAAACTCCCGTCACCCGCTTGAAAGCCCTGTGTTTTAGGCCTTGTTTTTATTCATTTCATTCATTTTTTTTATCAACAATAATGTGCAAAAACAAATGCAGAAGTGCGCTAATAAAGGCAATGAAGAACAAGACCGCTAGCCAGGATGTAAACAATGCATTTGAAATATTACAAAAATTGGTTTTGCTAATGTTTTACGAAAAAAGGGAAATATTTCAACACGTGTGTTGGACCTTAAGTCCTGCATTCTGGTGAAAAACACAATATAATTACCTTGAATTTGTACTTATGATTGATTAATTATTGTACTATTATCTCTCAGTTACTACTGTAAATTGATGGAAATGTTCTACATTTCTACAGTATTAATATTATGAACAAGAGAGTATTACATTTTGCAGATAAAGTAGCTTGTGATTGGATCAGTGCACAGTGCGGGGGAGCAACGTGGCCACCTAGTCTTTAAAGACTGATTAGCAGAAGTCATTCTAGCAACTGTTAACTTTTAATAAAGGCATCATTTGTGATCGATATTCTATCTACTAGATCCCGACATGAGCCTTGAAATTATTGAACACTGAGCTATGTCTCGCATTTATTCAATCAATCTCAGGTTATTGATATGGGCCTGGAGAAAAAGAAACTGATAGGAAATTCAAGGAGTGATGGAACGATGGCGGTAAGGCTCTTGGAGGGGAGCGAGAAAATGAATAAGACAGAAACACAGAGACAAAGAGCCTCTCGATGTCATCAATAACCCCGACGGTGACCACGGTGGCACTGTCCTAACACTTCAAGCCGCCTAAAATAGTATCTCCAGGCTGCAACATCTACTTGAAGACATGCTTCACCCACGCCCACAAGGCGATTAATATTGATTCTGCATTTGAGCAAGCATGTGTGTTGCCTCAGGTGGAACCAAATTACTTTGAAACAACCTGGGAGGGCTCCGCTTCTGGGAGAATACTGAAAAACCATTAGCTGACTGGACTGGGAAAATAAAACTAAATTAGGGAAAATAAACTATAATAAAAAGCCTGCCGTTGCAAGCGGACGAGGATGAGTCAATTGAAAAAAGTCTGCAGTAATGCAAAACACCAGATCAATGTTTGTGTTTAGTTAGACCCTGTTACTTTCACTTTAAAGACATGGCCACCACCTGTGGAAATGATTAAAGTATCAGCACCTCAAACACACTCAGATGTTTGTGACGATACTGCATTATTCCTATCCTGTGCTACCAAGCTTCTCATCTATTGCTGAACCCGTGCATGAAAAACCACTTTAAATCTCTTTTCTCTGTCCATGTAGTTATTCATAACCTTTACTGTATATCCTGATAGCCACTAATAGCTGATTAGTATTAATAAGTTAGCAGGAGGGAGACACAGCACAGTTTTTATTATTTGCACAGCTGTATATTTTGGTAAGCAGAAGAGCAAAACCTGTAAATGTACAGCAAAAAACAGAATGGTAATTACTGCACATAATGCAAACTTCTAAACTATGAGTACAAAATTGACAAAATTGTTTTTTAAAAAAAAAACAAAGGAGGAGAATGCGTGAAAATACAACCAACCACAGCCATCAAATATGCTGGCTGTGTGGTGGCTAGGATTTCATTGGCGCTTTACATTCCGGGTGTAACTGCAACACAAGACGTTAAGTCTATTTTTGTCCAGGTTTGCAGAATTACATGAGTCGATTACAGTGTTGGGAGTAACGCGTAATGTAATGTATTCCTTTTGCTGTAACAAAGTAATACAATGCATTACTAATTAAATTTCGGTAATATTATACCCGTTACAATCTCAGTAACGCGAGTTAGAACGCATTTTAACCCAGGTCGACAAAACGTTAATCGCCAACGCTTATTAATTTTTAAATGACAAAAGTTTAGGCTACATGTGGCCAACATGTAGGCGAACAAGGAGTTTGAATGTCAACTTGAACTTTGGGAAATTGTGATGGCTCTTTTTCCTTTTTATAATTGCCGATTGCAGCCCTTCTGGGTTAACTGCAGGGCAAAGGATCAATGCACTGCCGACGGGTGTAAAGTTGTCAAATGGGCTGGGTTTGAATCCACTGACTAACGGGTCTATCTGCATGGCTTTACTGGGTGCTTTGGTTTCTTTGCAAAGCTCAAAAACATGCAGAAGACTCTAAATTGCATGTTTCATCTGCTTAGTTTGTGCTTTAAAATGATGAGAAGAAAAATGTATTTAGTCAAGAATAGTACACACTGTGAATACTTCGCACTATGCGGACCAAACCGTTTTTACAATTACATCATTGACGTAACACTATTTTGCTTTTGGTACTGCTGCTGACATATGTTTACTTGAAGTGAAAACCTATCCAAAATGTTTCTTTAAAACATCCAACGCTTACTCCCTGTAGGCTTGATGATGATACGTTTTGCACCCTTGCAATGTTGTCCAGAACATTCAACCAGAAATTCATGGAATATGGAAACAAGACCAACACATCATATCAAACATATATATCATATCAAATGACATCATAAGTTGATTTCCCGAAATGACACACACACGACCGTACTATTTTACAGCCGCATGGTGGTTTTATCATCCGGTAGATGTAACTTTAAGGGTGCCGTTTTAAACATAAATACAAAATACAAAAATACATAAATAAGTCAGATAAAACTACTAAAATGGGGACGTTGCGTCACAGACTAAGGTCCATAAAACCTTGGTTAATTCAAAATGACTATGACAAACTTTTGGTTTGTTTGACCCATCCACCATCCCAACCTGCCTCCATTTGCAGAATTTGGGTCTCTTATATTTTGTCACCTCTCTTCCTCGTTTGATCGATCATTTCTACAGCCGTGAGATAATATTCCTGTTTCCTGTGTGAGGACAGTCTGCAACAAGATACCACTACATGTCTGTCTGTGTGTCAATTTAATGACAGAAAAACAACAACTGCATCACAGTTTTGCACAAACTGCTTCCTGTGGGTGTCGTCATTAGAAAATATGCTGCAGGTCGTGCTGACAAGAGTGGATGACAATTGAAAAATCGTATCTAATTTGCGCTTTGCCAAAAGTGGATAATCCGGGTCAAATCTCATTCTCAATTCTCAGAAATTGACAGTCATCACATATGCATTATTGCCAACCCACGCATGTCAAATGGGACATCTTGAGGAACGATTTGACCACTCATTTCAAGAGGCTGATTATCAGACCAAAATCTCCACGCGGCAGAATCAAAACGGCACACTAGAGATAAATCAGACGCACTTTCTCATTTATTGTTAATGCAATCAAAGGGGCTCTCTCTGAACAGACTCTCAAATCATCATCATTTGATGAGAGGAAAGGAATCAAATGTGCCTTGGTTAAAGTGTTGCCAGCCAAAGGAGATGGTGTGCTGAGACAAGCAGAAAGAGAAGCGAACTTTGAAAGCTTCAACTGATGGTTATTTCAGCAGAACTCTGCAGCACGACAGGGAGATAATGAGCTCTCTTTGATCAGAGGAGCATTGTTGTATATGATGATCATCTGTGTGTGTGAGTGTGTGTGTGTGTGTGCGCGCGCGCGTGCGCCAGCAACAGTGCCTGATGAATATTCAAGGAAGATTGTCTGTGGTAATATCCCTGAGGAGCAGCTGGCTTGTTGTTACACACACATGGGAGGCTTGCCAAGCACCTTGTCACAATCACAAGATTGTTTGAAATACCAGAAGTGCTGTAGATCGTGAAAAAGAGCTTTTGAAGGTAACTCACGGTCACGCAGTATACGAGGAAACGGGAACAGCATAGGAAATAAAGACATAATGACGTAGCACAGAATTTCCTGGATATTATAAAGTTACCAGTTTATTATTATCAGTTTGATTTGTTTTGGATGGCTGAAACAGAAAATGATGATTGCATGCTAATTACTTTGTAAAGTGTATCAATTAATCATGTAAACATAAACAACAGCGAAAACATTCATCACTCTCTAGTTGAGGAAATTTGCAGGAGTAATTGTTTCTATCTTGGTATCACTAATTAAAGACAAAATATGAACTAAATTGTGTTTTGTCTGTTTTATTTACTGCTTTGTTAAACCATCCTATGCCTTTTTTTATTACTTCTTCTTTTTTTTTTTTTTTTACACAAGACCCTCAGGGGGGCAACCGTTACAGTAGATTTATCTACTGAATGCAGCTTCCTCCTCTTTTTTTGGAGGCAATAATTAATCCCTCATTTATGAAAAAAAAAAATAATTAAACAAAGCTGCATAGAGATAAGGGACTGTGGTCTGGGAGTCATTTGGTATAACCTCTGCATCACACAGCCCAAAAATTTGTTGTGTCACGTGCAGTTCTCACTTAAGCTGGCAGAGCAACACAGGACTGTCACAGCTTTGTTTTGCCTGCACAATCACTCTCTACAGAGGGTCTGCACGCATTCTGGACCACCTTTTATCTGTTAAATCCACTCAAATCACATCCCACAGCTGTAAGCGTTCCATATTTCCATCACTGGCAACATTATGGGCTTCATATTTCTGTTTATAAATACTTTATGGAGGACATTTTAAAAACTGTTGTGGTACAGCTGAGTCCTGAGTGTGTGTGTGTGTGTGTGTGTGTGTGTGTGTGTGTGTGTGTGTGTGTGTGTGTGTGTGTGTGTGTGTGTGTATGTGTGTGTCCTATTAAAAGTAATTCCAAAGCAGTAACTCCACTCGACCAAGACCATCCATCTCCACTTATAATGTGCATTTAATAAGAATTAAATTGCCGGGTGGATGAATGCGGTTTGAGCTGCGTGATAATGACAGTTCGACTTTTCATGGCTTTGATATGTGGATGACAGCCCCCTGTAAGGTCTAATGGAGCCGTTCCACCAGCATCTGTTAAGAATGCCTCATTGACTTTACAATTAGTAAAGACCACGGTTCACTGGCAGGCTGTGTGACCACAGAGAGTGGGCGAATCCAAGAGCCTTTAACACTTTGATCACAGAGTGGGAAGTAGAGTCGAGATTTTATTCTTTGAGCAGTGGATTGATGTGTAAAAAAGTGTCACGTATACTGCTCCAACCTGTCTCATCATAAAAGTATGTCAAACTGTGTAGTATATTATTATATTTCCATTTCATTTTAAACTAGTCTTGCATGTCCAGACCTTCCTCCACAGCGCTGTACAGGAGGGTCTGGCTAGTCCACACAGCAATATGTGATGGGAAATGTGCTCTGGTTTATTGGCATTTCTTTAAAGCAATCAAGATCGTCTTGGGCAGCGCCGAACAGAGTTACGGTGCCTCGGGAAGGAACTTCCGAAATTTACAGCGGCACCTAAACAATCCTGGAAATGAAACGTCAGTAGCTTAACTCTGTATTTATTAATCCATGGCACTGTCCGTGGTGCTGATAAAGCAGAAGGGTCTCCTGTTTGAAAGCCATGTGTTTTAGGACCTTACGTACTTTACTTTTGCATTCATTTTCGTAGTTATATGTACGAATGGTTCTCAGTATGTTTGGAAGTTTTCAGTATGTACAAAATATGATTATGTAAGCAGCGGCTCTCTGCTCCGCTAAAGATATGCGCCAAGTCTATTTTCAGATGAGCTGCGGGGCAAACAGCTGGGCAGGAAGTGTCTCAGTGAGAGCATCCAGTAAATTTTCCAACAGATACCCCCCAATATCGGAAATGTCTCCTCTACAACACTCCGACGCTCCCGGTGTGGTACAAAACTGTGGCGCAGCCGAAACTCAGCACAGACGCGCTTGGTGGAGAATCCGGGTTAGGATCATTGTGTGTCTTTGACTTGGTATTAAAGACTTCAGACTTGAGATAGACTTAAGACAGATGACTCGAAAGGACTTGACTTTTAATTAATGTAATACGAAGCAATATTAGCTACTTTCAAGATATTGAGAACTTAGGTTTTGTTTTTGAAACACGATTGAACCATTGACATGAATGTGTGCCAATCTGGCAACCTTCCAGAGCCCAGCAGACCAGCAGACGCAAACACAGGAGGCAGCCGTCATTGAGGGGGTTATGCCAAAAATAAGAACATTTGGATTCAAGGAGTATGTCGTCGATGAACATAGTAAGAAGAGAACAACGGTGTGCATGGTCTGCAGCTCAGAAATCACGGACACGACCACCACTATATCTAACTTAATCCTTCACTACAAAACCCACAAAGAAAGGGTACGTAAATGTGTCTTTGTAGCTAATTAATCAGTTGGTTAAACGTTAGCTAGAAAGCAAACGTAAATTTAAAAACTACTTAGTTGATGATAACTTAGACTTAGCTTGCATTCTGAAAACCTATAAAAATGTATAAACAAACAGGTCATTAAGGGTTTCATATGTTATTTGTTTATTATTTGATACAGACGAAGGGTGTGATGTGATTTGTCAATTAATCTCGTTTGGTTTATCAAATGCATTTTGAAAATCCTAACCCCTAACCCTAACCCTAACCCTTATACGTATTAATTAACTTAACCTTAAACCAATACTTTGATCCAAACACAAGTTAGCATTATAATTGTCAACACGGTGTGTCTCCTCCTGACTCCTGTTAAATCAGATTAGACTAAGGCTATCCAAAGAAAATTGTCGTTCTTGTTATGGATCCGTGTTTTTGGGATCCTAATAAACATGGAGTTTTGTATTATAATGCATGTGTCTGTGTTGCGCTCAATAAGTTATCATCTGAACAGTCTAAACTAGATTTCTTATAATAAACTATGCAATGACAATCATAATGTGGGAAAATTCTTTTGTTTTTCCCTTTCTCTTCTGTTTACTGTCTACAGATATGAAGCGTACAACCAAACCAAAGGGATGATTTAAATGTGGAAAGTGGGGTAGATCATCAGAATTGTCTACGTCTTGACTTGTGACTTGCTTGACTTACAGCAGCAGGGACTCGACTTGACTTGCTTGACTTTCAACACAGTGGCTTGAGACGTTAAGACTTGAGACTTGCTTGTGACTTGCACATGTGTGACTTACTCCCAACTCTGGTGTTAATTACCTTATATCTTCCAACATGTCTATGTAGTACTTCATCCTCTCCTCACAGCACAGTAAACCTCAGTGGGTATTTTTATGTCCCGTCTCACAGCGGCCCATTATGATCCAGGTCCGTGGTCACGCAGCACGGCATAAATTAGGACCTAATTCATGAATCCCTCATCCCTCCAATCAAAATAAGTGACCCTGTGAGTGGGGAGAAGTGCAGCATATGGAGGCACCGCCCCCTTTAGCCCCCCTTCCAACACGAAAATCAGTGAAGTGAAACAAGGCCTCTCCATGGCGAAAGCACAGAGCAAGCACTTCATTTCTCACCTCAGAATCATTATTACCTGATTAAGTGTGATTAAGAGAAGATCATTAGCAGCTGCATGTCCTGTCAGTAATGATTACTGTGATGGGTGCGTTATACCCAATGAACTCATCTGCAGGCTTAGCCACTTCAATGATTAGGGAAGCATTGTTTAGCAGAGCTTTTGGATGAAAGGATGACTTGCTATCATCTGAGCAGAAAGTCAGAGTGAGGTGAGTATCCCACAACTGCATTATAATGAACTAAATTGTTCTACAAGGGAGGTGACATTGAACACATTCTTAGCTCCAATTCTTCTACATTGTATACTTGTGTTACTTGTGTCCAATCTATTACTGATAATGTTAATAATTTGTGTATTAATTTGTGTATTTGTGTGTCTGCATTAATTTCCTAAGATACCCCATTCACATTTGGATAAGTTTGAAAACTAAATGTAGACAGAGAAGTTAAAGGGAAATTGGAATGAGGTTGTGGGAGTGAGGAAAAAGAGTGAACACGTTAACATCTGAACATGTGTTCAAAGAGACAGAAAATGAAGACATTTCTCATCATATTACTTTTTCAGAAAAAGCTGTCGGAAAAGGATCCTCCACACTTTTTTTTCTCTAAAACGCTACCTTTATCAAACTGGCTTATTCAGAGAATTCTTTTGCCGAGGATTGTGCCAAGGTTAATTTACAAAACCAATGACACTGTGTAATCACTAAAACAGGACCTGGAGTCTCATAGAAAGAAAAAAAAATTGACTTTCATCTTTAACTTCATCTTAAATTAATTTTTCTAATTTGATCTCATTTGTCAGCTGAATTATGGAAGAAGAGTAAATAAATCCCCAGATGCACCTAGGTGCAAGTGCCTCAGGAATTTGACTGCATATGAAAAAGATTCAGTTGCCTGCACTATGAATATCTGGAAGTAATTATAATTTGTGAGGAACTTTATAATGCAGCAAAAAAATGCAAACTAAATCAAGAATCATGAAGAAAACTCTATCTTTACATCAACTCTTCACTAAAAGACACTGACTGATATTAATATTTGCATATTGAACTTGATTCAAAGACGCAACATGTACAGTAGCCTATACATATATCTTAATGGACACTGTTCTGTATTTCTAACTAGCCAGCAAATAAATAGGCAAACGGTAACTGCTTCAAAATGAGGATTCTTTACTTGCAGAATTTCAGGCGTGAATAGGCATTGCATCTCAAAAAAAAAACTTGCTCTTTTTATCATTTACGTCAATTCCTAAACGTAACCCGCACTGCGTTATAGGTAATGTAGTATTACTCAATGTAACCTTTTAATCAACAATTTACATCAAATGAGAAATGATGCATTAATGTAGCTCCTTAAACATATTCAAATCAGTAAATCAAATTCAAATTCAAAGTGCTTAACACCCCTAACAATAAACATTAAGTTGCAACAGACATCTTATTGACAGGTGTGTTATCTGGGAAAGAAGTAGTCTCACTTTGCCAGTCCTTCGTCCAAAGCGCTGCGGAGGAAGGTCTGGCTAGTCCATACAGCATTCCTGGATGGGACAAAACATGCTCTGGTTTATTGCCATTTCTTTAAACCAATCACAATCATCTTGGGCGGCGCTAAGCTCCGCATGGTACCTCTGCAAAATAGCTTCAGGAAGGAACTTGTCTTGGTGGAACATGTCTACGTTAAAAAGTAGTTTTAGTCGTGCAACAGAAAACTCAGATTGGACAGATAGTCTAGCTAGCTGTCTGGATTTACCCTGCAGAGATCTGAGGAGCAGTTAACCATAGTCCTCAGAAATCCACATGCATCCGGTGGCATTTCCTGCGGCACCGGAGCAATCCCGGAAGTGGAACGTCGTGGATATAGACTAGGAAAAAAGTGGTCAACTCTCCCACACAGTCAGCAGTAATGAATTTAATAAAGACACATTTTGGTCTTCATCAGACATCTTCATTATGCCGATCATATACTAAACAACTTTCCAAGCGATGCCACTGTCGCAGACAAATTTACATTATCGGAATGAAATCCTGAGAGTCTTGCTCGAGTTGGGGCGCGCTCCTGTCGTCTCAATCGTTTGGTGTAAGGTGATCATAAAACTCAGTCTCAGTTGTTTTAAGTCAGTCTTTTTTCCGTCTTGATGTTCTGACAAAATCAAATGTTTTTGATATTATCATAAGTTTTATGTCTTGGTAGTAAAATCTTCTAGTCTGTGATTAAAAACTCAGTGACATTATGACACATTGCCTTTTGATGTGAGATGGTGTCAGTCTTTTCAAAGTCTTTTCAGATTCTTCTAGTGTATGGTAGGTATTAGTCATCAAACAAGTCATGTCATGTATAATAAATACTGCATACTGGCACAGAGTTGTCGGTTTATTATGTAAACCCCCATCTTCACATTCGTATTGTACATATTCCACGTGACTGTAGTAAAAATCAGGCAGAGCAGCATCTGTCACAGTGCTCCGCTAAGCGTTGGAATGGGCAAAATGAGTGACCTCAGTGACTTTGATGGTGGCAGGATAGTTGACGCTCGGCCAAATGGCAGTTTATTTTTGTGTGTCACATGATTTGCTGATCAGAGGGGTGAAAGGACGAAAGTCACATCCTAAATTCACCAGAATTTTACCTTGGGCGCACCATTTAACAGACAACACATTTTATTAGATGGATTAAAAGTGCTTCTAATGAACTGAAAATTCTGTTTACACCAGCCTCTATTGCAACAGCCATTGGTAAAGGGGTTCCTATCACTGGAACTTAAGTGAAATTAAACAATCAATAATTAGACTATTGAATTGAAACACATAAAATATGACCAATGGAGCTTGTTAGGTAAAATAAAAACCTGAGAAGAAGAAAAATAGGGAGTGTGATCAGATATAAGCAATACATAAATGAAATAGAGCGAATGAATGAATAAGAAAATGAATACAATACCACCAAAGTAAGTAGCTCTCCACTTTGTTTAGCTTTGCTCATCTCAATTCTTCTGAACTTTTTACCAAGTGAGTTAACTGCTTGATGAGGGCTTAGATTAATATTAAAGTCTATATACCCCACAGGAAAATCAGACTTCTAATCCTCAACTGATATTGACGTTTACACACCATTGCTACATCCTTGGTCACAAGATAAATCTGAAATGATCACAAGATAATTAATTGGACCAAAACATACATATATTTCTGCTACACAAAATTAAACTTTTTCTGCTGGTATCTTTTTAAGTTTTTGATTATTTAAACTGAACTATCTGAAAGGACAAACCATTTATTTGAACTTGATAGAGGTACAATGTATTCCAGTTATGTTTGTTTCTTTCAGAAAATTACACACTCTTCAATTTGTATTATTTTTGTTTCACCTGCTAATTGACTTTGAATATAAATGCATTCTACCAATCTTTCATTCCTTTATACTGCAGGTCTCATCTGTCTTGCTTCTCTGAGATTCGTTAATCTGAAGTTTTTATCTCATAACATTTACAGATTAAGTTGCAGTTCATAAAAGCAAGTTTTTCTATTTACTACTGTCTGTACACAACAGGACATGACTCCTAGTTTATAGAAAAGAAAAAAAAAACTCAATTAAATGAACTATTTTATTTTAATCTCCATACAATTGGTCAAAAATGACATCTTTTTTTGCAATTTACTGAATAAATGTGCACTTCCCTAAACAACTTCAATGTATGTACTTTTTAAAGCTTTTGACACTGTGAATCACAGGATAGTTTAGGAAGCTTTCTTGTCAAACAAGTCAATTAAGGTACAGTATACCCGGTCCCTTAGTATTTCTTCTAAATTACAGCTACTTACTATAATGGAAAAATTACGATGATGTCGGTGAAAAGGTGTAGTTAGTTAAGTAGCCAAGCTAATAAAGGCATGTTAATAGTTAAAAAATGCAGTGGATGGAACGCTTATCATACAGACAACAATACAAATAAAACACAATTTCCTGACTGTTGTGGGAATCAGAAGACTTCTAAATAAAATCCTTGAGGGTATAATAAAACTGTGGGTCTCCTGCTAATAAACCTTATAAAAAAGTAATGTAATACATTGTTTATCTGGATTGCCTGGCACTGTATGCATGAAATCCCAATAAGATGCTGACAGATATGTATTACAGTTTGGAAGTTTGTAAATATGTTGATGTTTCTTCAACTAAAGATAGATAGGCCATACACTATTAGTTACTGTATGTCTATCAATGTATCGATTCTATTCATGTAAAAATGTATGTTGTTTGTCGGATTTGATTTAGTGTAGAATTAGACTATATATAGGAATAGGTTGAGAGAAACTATAGGATGGCAAAAGATTGATTGATAAGGAAACAATATATTGAACTGCTTATCATTTTGATGAGAAATTCCCTGAGAGCCCCTCAAGGATCCCTGAGGACTAGGAACAATAATATTACAAAACCGTTTAGGCTGTCAAGAGCTCTAAACAATAACGATCCTTTGAGCATCAAATGTTCAATATTTGATAAACTTGTGTTTTATAGTCTCTTTAAATGTTTAACATTCAACATGTAGTTTTAATATCACATTTAAACATAAGATGATAACTCAAGCATCAAATGATATTTATATATCATAACAGTATGACATTCAATTCAATTCATTTTTGATTTAAAAAATAGACTGCACCTAAGAATTTTAGTGTGTTCATGATAAATATGTTTTCCATTTTATCTTAGGTAAATCTGTGGAAAAATGTCTGGCACATGTCATTACATTAGACAGTCTGAGTTGAATTAGAGTATAAAAACAAGGCCAACACGCCATTAAATTTGCATTATCGGCTATGAGTTGAAAATCATTGGAAAGTTCATTTACATGTAGTTGTAGAGAAAAATCAATTTCACATGCTGATTCTGTTGATCCTCTCTTTGTGGATACAAATAGCCATCAACAGAAAAGCAGGCAAATCATGCCCTCGAGACAAGGCTGCGCTTAGCAAGCAGCTAGGAGTGAGAGGCTCTGCAGCAAAAAACCCACACTTTATCGAACACACACCCTCATACAGTAGGCAAAAGTGTTCCTGCATTTCTATATCAGTCCAATATAAAATGCATAATCAGAAATGTGTATAGTAAATATTAATTTCAAAATATATCTCTCCAAAGCCACTGCTGTTAAAATGTTCCAGTTGTTTATAGCTCTGCGCCAGCACAGCCATTCGTAGCAAGTGTGATCAGAGAGGAAGATACAGTTCAAGCAGAGAGCATCAGATAAAGATGCCTCCATTGAGGAATTGCATGGAATGCTTCCAAACAGACAATAAGATTGGTTTCCAATTCCCCCCATCAGACAAATTGAGCCCAGTGGCCAATTATTCCCATTGCCAATTAACCTTGCAACCAGCCCTCTCTCAGCTCCTGTGTGAGTCAGCCTGCCAAATTTGCTTTTGCCTGTCATGTTGACACCACTGATGAGAACAGACAGGAAAATTATGTGCCGCCGCAGAGACTGAGCCAGATATCATTGTGTAATACATACCAGTTGCAATATATACTCTGTTACCGGGACACATTGAAAAGCTGAGAGGCTGTTGGAAAACTACATTGTTTTTTATATTAAACTTATTTTTTATTATTTTGGTTATTTTTTATTCATGCCACATTGAAGAAATGGGAGTTGTTTTTTTCTTATGTTGGTAATTGTATACAGTCTATGGTTGGGACCTTTAGTTAGAACTTTATTGACCAGTATGAAGATTTGTCTTTGGCTTCACCACTTGTGGCATAAATTAACCCAACTATGGACAGACAATAAGAACGGGACATCAGCAAACAACATGATTTGGAAATTATAATTTGCTTGTAACAGCATTGTAACACCGTTCTTTAGATACTTGCATGCATACTTTGTGTTCACAGAACCATGAGGATTAGCCACTCAGTGGCAGATGAGGGCTGAAGGTCACCATGGTTAATAAGGTCAATGCAGAAAAACAACAAGCTTGACTTTCTCTTCATAAGGTTTCGCCATTGTTGTGCAGAGTCTGCTACCTCACTTCACATCCTAATATTCTATCTCGTGTGCTTACTGTAGTTGCAGCTCGTGGATGCATACCCTCAATATCTGAGAATGTGCACAAAACTCATGCTCTGAAAGAACACAGGATACACATTGTAGACATGATGTAATGCATAGTTAAAGCCGTATTAACAATAAATAGCAAAGTTGCAAGCCGTAAAACCAAAACAATGAGCTAAAAGACTCTAAAACACTCCATAGAGCTGAGGGAAAGTGCAGACTTGGGTGATAATTATTCCTCATAACTAGGTGTAACACCTTAGTGCACATAGTCATATATAATTTATTGTTAATTAGGGATGCCCCCGGGAACCTGTATTGAATGAGTAAAAACTGGACTATTGATATGGTCCAGAGTTATCAGTTCTACTATCGGTACTTCAGAGAATTACTGAGTGAGATTTCCATAGCTGAAAATAAAAAAAACTAACTAAAGCACTGTAACGTGAACAGTCTATAGTGTGAAAGAATGGTTGTATTTAGCCACTACAGAGCTCCAGGACGCCGGCTACCAGCGGCAGTTGTTTAGGCGCCGATAGGTCACTGTGAGCCGGGTATAGGTACTGCCAGATGACACTCCTTTCTGGGGTCGTGGCGATGACAGTTAAGTTTAGGCACCAAAACGACTCGTTAAGTTTAAGTTTAAATTTGGATTAAAACACTCCCCAGAAACGAACAAGCCTTTCCTGGGTGAAAGTTTTGTTTTCACCGCGAAGTGAACTCCGCTCTCCGACTTGAAAAGCTCTGTGTTTTATGTTGACTCCAAGTTGTGCTATTTCATTTTGAGATTATTTTCCATTGAATATCAAAGTGCATTAGTGATTTGGCATGGCTGGCTGAATGGCACTTTATCCATGGTATTGGAAGGGGGATTTAATTCTTGCATGTTTTCTTTTGTTGTGTATGATCATAAAACATCCCCAGCCCCTCTGCGTACCATTACCTGATACATCCATTCATGTAATCGATGTGCTCTGTCCGCGGTCTCTCGAGAAACACTTGTATAAAAACGTTGTACGAAACGTTGCATGAAAAGCTCGGCTAATTTGCTATTAGCTGAGCTAGCTTACAAACAAACAAGCTAAAACAAAAGCTGTCTTAGTTTGCCATTTAATTTAAAATTTGGCAAATCCTTGTAAACTGCTATTAGCTGCAGTAAATCATCTCAGCAAAGGGAGGACAAAAGACAGGTGGAAGGACTGATGCTGACTGATGTCTATGTTCTTTATTATTTCCACAATTTACTCAGTATGTCGGAAAGATGAATTTGTTTCTGGTGAGATATTAAGATACATAGTAACTTTGTTGTTGTAAACTTTGCCATTGCTACTCTAGATACATTTAGTTGGTTTATTTAAAATATAAATACACTCTAATCCTGTTCTGAATTGTTTCTTTTTTCAAACAATATATTTAATAAAAAGCAAAAAAACGTATAAAAGTATCGATAAAGAACCAAACCGATGAGTATTGATATGAGTAGTAGCATTGATAAAATCCTAACAATACCCACCCATCCCTATTGTTTATATCAACATAATCATGCATGCAGCCTAAAGTGATCATAGATACAGTTCTAAAACTTTATTATAAATAAAAGGGGGCAGGGTGCAAACTTCTCTTTGTGACAAAAAGGCATTAGGAGAATGAGCATACAGTATTCTAATTAAATTTGGCAATGAAAAGACTGTTACATTTAACATATGTTCTCCAGTTTATGAAGTCATGAACCAGAGCGTCTGTCTATGTTGACACCGTCTGAGCACAAACCTCTAATTTATATTTCTCAGTGCAGCATGAAATGTATCTTCATCATCATTAAATCTCAGCTCTCTCTCTCTCTCTCTCTCTCTCTCTCTCTCTCTCTCTCTCTCTCTCTCTCTCTCTCTCTCTCTCTCTCTCTGGGATATTTTCGCACCTTTTTGCATTACGTCTTCCACCTACACACAATGGACTTTCTATCATTTTGCCTCAGCAGAGACCCTCTATTCCCAGGAAATGAGGTGGGGGAAATACAGTACAACGCTATGGCGTAGGATCCAGCGTAGGGTCCGTTCTCCATAGACGTACGTAGCCAAGGCATAGATTTAACGCAGAAGCATAAATCACGCTTAAGTGGGGAAACTTTTCAGCCATATGATGATACATATAAAAGAGGTGATTAGATTTATTTTACATTATATAACTATAATTACATTGTCTTATTCAAAAACATACACCCAGTGAACACTAAAAACTAGTACAAGTAAGACTCTGCACCTACACGGAGCTGGGATTCGAATTGTTTTCCAACTGACCAACCGGTTGGTAACGCTTTACTATTTTAGCACCTTGATATTACCACCATTTATCAGTCCAGTGCATTTAGCATTATTTAGCCTTTTGACTTGGTTGCTGTAGTGTCTGCAGGTGATCTGCATCCCTCCATTGCTTTACACACATGGATTATATATTGTTTAAAATAATGGATACAGTGAAGCCAGTAACAAACATTCAATAATGTTCTAAATATTTTCTCATGGAGGAGCACTAATTCCACAAACAATATTAGATTATACTTCTCCGGAGTCCGGGTGAAGCAGCAAGTTAACTTGAGGTATGGATTTAATTTAATATTATCTAATATAGCACTGTGAATCTCATTTGTTCAGGCACTGAACACTGAGGCTTATTACTGTGAAAGACAGTGTGAATGGCTTTACAATTGAACATGGAAAGCTTCTTCGGTGAGCATTTCACAGCATACACTTTAGTTTCCATTTTCAACTTGTGAAGGTACAGATATGAAGTTGGTTTGAGAGAAAGGAAGTGATAAATGAAGGATATTTAATACTAAAACTTTACATAAGGGTCTATATCAATGGATTCCTGAACAGGCCTAGCAGGCACAGTCTGAGGGGACTAAGACCTCTGTGTTAGAACCTCTGTTTGAAGTTAGTTAACATTTCTTGTTGGAAAGTTAGTCAAACAACTATGTTAGATGCAAAATGATCACAAAGAGACACCAACCAACAACAATAAGATCAAAAATTACTACAAAGAGATGCAAAACACCTACAGATACAAAATGACTACAATGACAAAAAAACAACTACAAGCAAGAGACGCAAAATGATCACAAGATGATCATTTTGATAAGAGTTTTAAAACGACTACATACAAACTAAAAACAACTACAAAGAGACAAAACGACTACAAAGAGACTGAAATAGACACAAAATGACTACAAAAAGAATCAAAGAGACACAAAACGACTACAAAGAGACACAAAAAGACAATCAAAGAGACAACACGACTACAGAGACCAAAGGAGACACACGAATACAAAGAGACACTAAAAGACTAAAAAGAGACTTAAAAATTCACAAAACTACTACAAAGAGACACAAAACGACTACAAAGAGACACTAAATGACTACAAAGAGACTTAAAAAGACACAAAATTACTACAAAGAGACACTAACTACAAAAACACTCAAAGAGACACAACACGACTACAAAGAGACACAAAACGACTACAATCAAAATTCATCTATGGTTGTCAAATACCCTGTATATATATTCTAGAAATCTTAAATTTGCAAAATCAACCCTTTTGGTCAGATGTCACCTACATCCATGCAAGTATGTTTACCTGAGGAAAAGAAATCCAAAGAAATGTGGTAATTATAAATAACATAAGGCTATACATTAAAAATCTGCCAGCACAGGTTTCCATGAACATCGTTCTTAAGTATTTTGCCAGAAGTCTACCCTGAAACTGTGGATTGCAAAATGGAGAGAATCACCTGCTGAAAGGCTTTATTTTCTCAGTAAGAGGCTCCACATTTGACGCCGTTATAGCTATTTCATTGTGGTTTCATCATCTTAATTTAACTGACATAAATATACTAATTAAATTCAACATAGTTGAGGAGTGGCATAATGTGTGGTTCATGTAAATGCAATATTTATCTCGAAAATACAGTGGGGCAAAAAAGTATTTAGTCAGCCACCAATTGTGTGAGATGCCTGTAATTTTCATCATAGGTACACTTCAACTATGAGAGACAAAATGATAAAAATAAATCCAGAAAATCACATTGTAGGATTTTTTATGAATTTATTGGTAAATTCCTCGGTAAAATAAGTATTTGGTCACCTACAAACAAGCAAGATTTCTGGCTCTCACAGACCTGTAACTTCTTCTTTAAGAGGCTCCTCTGTCCTCCACTCGTTACCTGTATTAATGGCACCTGTTTGAACTTGTTATCAGTATAAAAGACACCTGTCCACAACCTCAAACAGTCACACTCCAAACTCCACTATGGCCAAGACCAAAGAGCTGTCAAAGGACACCAGAAACAAAATTGTAGACCTGCACCAGACTGGGAAGACTGAATCTGCAATAGGTAAGCAGCTTGGTGTGAAGAAATCAACTGTGGGACCAATTATAAGAAAATGGAAGACATACAAGACCACTGATAATCTTCCTCAATCTGGGGCTCCACGCAAGATCTCACCCTGTGGGGTCAAAATGATCACAAGATCGGTGAGCAAAAATCCCAGAACCACACGGGGCGACCTAGTGAATGACCTGCAGAGAGCTGGGACCAAAGTAACAAAGGCTACCATCAGTAACACACTACGCCGCCAGGGACTCAAATCCTGCAGTGCCAGACGTGTCCCCCTGCTTAAGCCAGTACATGTCCAGGCCCATCTGAGGTTTGCTAGAGAGCATTTGGATGATCCAGAATGCCATATGGTCAGATGAAACCAAAATAGAACTTTTTGGTAAAAACTCAACTCGTCGTGTTTGGAGGAGATTGCATCCAAAGAACACCATACCTACTGTGAAGCATGGGGGTGGAAACATCATGCTTTGGGGCTGTTTTTCTGCAAAGGGACCAGGACCACTGATGCGTGTAAAGCAGGGGTCATCAACTACATTTTCCAAGGGCCAGAATTTTTCTAAGCAAACACTCCGGGGGCCAGACTTCCTAATAGCCTATTTTTGTTCGAAATGCTATATATATATATATATATATATATATATATATATATATATATATATATATATATATATATATATATTTTTTTTTTTTTTTTTTTTTTTTTTACATGTATTAGTGTGAGCAAACTCCATTCTGATAACTGGCTCTTTAACTAGAAAAAAATCTCAGACTAGGAGGCAGTTCACTGAGAGTTAAAGTCTGTGATTAGGGAAACATGGTTGTAGTATGCAGCGTCCTGATTGGTGGAAAATGCTTGCAGAAAGAAACGGCTGTTGTCAGGTAAGAATGTCACTGTCAAAGAGGCTGAAGTGAAAAGTTGATGTGAAAAAGTCCAGCTTGAATGATGAATGGACTGATAAACTGGCTATGCATTCGTCACATATGCCCATTTGCAATGAAACAATGTTGTTGCAAAATAATACAACCAGCATCATCATCAAGAATGAAGAACGCAAACATAATGGTCGCGTCATTCCCGTGCATATTAAGTAGCCACGTGTATCTGTTTTGGTCCTAATACATAGATTTACCGCCCCGGCGGAGAGGATGGTTCGTTCAGCCAGCAGTTAAATTTATAAGAATTTGTCCAAATTTCAAAATTCCCAGCAAACTAAGATAAACAGTTAGACTACAAACAGACATATTTTTTTTTAGCTTGTTTGTAAAAATTATCTATTCAGAGTAGAGATATGTTCGCGTAAAACGGTGGACAAGAGTGGACTGAGCAGACAGAGCAGATTGAAATATCGCTTTATATACGTTTATGCCTGTCTATACAGGTGAGTGCATTGATAAGTATTGACTTTTTACTCACAAAGGTTTTACTGTAGCCTACTTACAGTAACGAGACTAGCATGAGTTGATCTGCTCCAGCGGCCATTGGTTATCCTCTTTGTATCGTTCCCAGTCAGGTATTGCATGTTTTAACGCACACACATCTGGACTCAGCTGTGTGTGTGGAGCGCAGGCATCTCTGTACAGAATCCCGGCATGTGAATAGAGATGCAAATACAGGGGCTGGGTTTGTGCTCTACTTGTGTAATGTTTCCTGCTGTAAATGCTTGAAATGCTAAATAACAGAACGCACTTTTCTGCGGACCAGACTAAAAGCTTTGGCGGGCCGGATCTGGCCCGCAGGCCGGCAGTTGACGATCACTGGTGTAAAGGAAAGAATGAGTGGGGCCATGTATCGTGAGAGTTTGAGTGAAAACCTCCTTCCATCAGCAAGGGCATTGAAGATGAAATGTGGCTGGGTCTTTCAGCATGACAATGGTCCCAAACACACCGCCCGGGCAACGAAGGAGTGGCTTCGTAAGAAGCATTTCAAGGTCCTGGAGTGGCCTAGCCAGTCTCCAGATCTTAACCCCATAGAAAATCTTTGGAGGGAGTTGAAAGTCCGTGTTGCCCAGCGACAGCCCCAAAACATCACTAGAGGACTCTAGAGGAGATCTGCATGGAGGAATGGGCCAGAATACCAGCAACAGTGTGTGAAAACCTTGTGAAGACTTACAGAAAACGATTGACCTCTGTCATTGCCAACAAAGGTTATATAACAAAGTATTGAGATTAACTTTTGTTATTGACCAAATACTTATTTTCCACCATAATTTACCAATAAATTCATTAAAAATCCTACAATGTGATTTTCTGGATGTTTTTTTCTCATTTTGTCTCTCATAGTTGAAGTGTACCTATGATGAAAATGACAGGCCTCTCTCATCTTTTTTAGTGGGAGAACTTGCACAATTGGTGGCTGACTAAATACTTTTTTGCCCTACTGTACACCAGTCATGAGAAGTGTGGTATTTTATTTTCTTTAAAAGAGAGCGCAACTTTTGTCTGTTTCCTGAAGGCTCCCCTGGGGACACAGCAATCATCTAAGGGTCATGACATCTTCTCGCATCTGTATTGTGACTGAGATAATTGTTCATAACCACGAAATGATGATTTTGTGGTGCGTACAAAGCCCCTGAATGCCCAGAGCAACACTGCTTTTTATTCTCCTCCTTTGAATCTGCTTTGTAGGTGCTTGGATTTTAGAAAATCGTGCCAAATCTTGCCTAACATTTTCTCCTTCCTGTTGGCAAGAACAATATGCAATCCTTGCCATGAAAGGAAAGCATATTTCACACCCATACACACCTACACATCGAGTGGAATAGATTAGAGACAAGAGGCTTAGGCCATGAAAAGCACAAATAAGATTTCTTGGAGCATTACCATACTGTTGCATGCTTGCAGTTCTCAGGTTCCTTTATTACCAGCCTCATATGTTTATGCTTTATGCTAGCTGAAAGCCCAATCCATAAACACTGCAGGGCATTCACAAATGAAAAACCATAGTACGCGTGGATACTTATGGGAGGCATTACAGTTTTAACATGTTGATGCAATCTCTGGAGTTTACTGGAGGGCAATAAAAGAGGCCATATTCTTCAAGTGGATGGATGTTTAAGGTAGCTTACACCCTTTTCAAACGTGATTTGAAACGTGGGTTTGGTTCCAGACTCTTCAAAGTCTGCAATCCATCATTAACTTGATAATTTCAATAAATCAAATCTAATCAAGTTGAAAGACTACAGTATTATACAGGTAATTTAAGTTCTTTTGCAGCCCACTGTTCAAGATATAAAAGTTAATTATCACGTCCAAGAACACAATATACTTGTGTCCTTGTGGAAAATGTGCCTCCTAAGTTCTGAAAGATCAAACTTCTGAGGGAAATGAGAACAGAGGAATTGTTAATTTGGTAGCACTGCATATTACGGTACAGTAATAAGATGGTAATAGTGGGGTAACAGTGAGATAATAAAGAGGTAATATATAGGTAATAACATGTAATTACCAAAGTAATAACGTAGTAATACATCACGGTAATAAGACGTAATACTGGGGTGATAAGGTAACAGATGTAATAACATGCAATTACCAATGTAATTAGTAAGAAAGGGTTCGACAATAACCATATGTATATCTAGGTAATGGTAATATAGCTATATTTATATTGTAATAACATGGTAATAATGGGGTAATATATGTTGATGTTTTCACAGTATTATAGGCTACTATCAGCATAATACCTTCCAAATTAGATAAAACTTCTTGGAATTTAAAATGGGTAATTACCATATTATAATGCTGAAATTCATCCAGCCTTCATGTTCCAAACATTTCCCATTTGTATCAAAATCAGCCATTTGTGTTTTGTTCAGTAAATAATTAATTGATGGATATCAGTATAAACATGTTCATACATGACATTCCTTTGTTCATACATGGCATTCCTTTGGAATTTTAAATACAAGGCATCAATACTATAAAATGTGTATGTATCAAATATTACCTTGAAATTAAATAGAAACAGGCAGTTTTGCATTTTGCGGCCCTGATTCATGGTTGTTACACAGAAACTACCAGAAGCTTTTCCAGGTAATATCTACACATCTGTTATTCTAATATTATCATGTAATACAATAGAAACAGGCAGTTTTGCATTTTGCGGCCCTGATTCATGGTTGTTACACAGAAACTACCAAAAGCGTTTCCAGGTAAGAAGTCACAAGATTAAACATTAACATAAATTATTACCTTGAAACAAAAGTGAAATGTTTGGAACATAAAGGGTGGATGAATTTCAGCATTATAATATGGTAATTACCAATTTTAAATTCCAAGAAGTTTTATCTAATTTGGAAGGTATTATGCTGATAGTAGCCTATAATACTGTGAAAACATCAACATATATTACCCTATTATTACCATGTTATTACAATATAAATATAACTATTTTACCATTACCTAGATATACATATGGTTATTGTCAAACCCTTTCTTACTAATTACATTGGTAATTGCATGTTATTACATCTGTTACCTTATCACCTCAGTATTACGTCTTATTACTGTGATGTATTACTATGTTATTACTTTGGTAATTACATGTTATTACCTATATTATTATCTCACTGTTACTGCACTATTACCATCTTATTACTGTACCGTTATATGCAGTGCTACCGTTAATTTTAATGTTTCAGTGTTTTTTTTATATGGATGCTTTATACACTTCTTGCTTCAATCTCACAATAAAAGCATTTGGTCAATAATCAATATTTCCACAGCCTTCTTGAATATATATTTGTAGAAGGAAGATCTCTTGGCCAATATATAATGTGTACCATGTCACTGAGGGAACAAGACATCTTTCAGAGATACAGACTTCAGAAGGAAGCTAATTTTCATCAATGACTCATCTCCCAGAACATCCACCGAGCAGCTCGAGAGGCTGCAAGAAGCACAATCCACAGTTTTAAAAAGAAATATTACTTCACACTTATATTAGCACATTTATGATCATGCAGATAAGGCCTCACTGTTCCATAAAATGTGCCAGTTTGAGATCTATGAAGTGATTTTTGTTTCGTTATAACCCAAGCAACAACAAAAAAAGGTTTGAGACCATATTTTTCTCACTGCAATCATAAACCAAGTGTGTTTTTTTTGCATTACAAAAAGGTTTTGTTTGCAAGTCAAAATCTTTTGTTTGCAAGTCAAAAAGTTTAGTTTGCAAGTCAAAAAGTTTTGCAACTCTCCTCTGACTCTGGCTACCTCACCATTCTTATCATGCTTGACCTCACTGCAGCCTTCGACACCATCGACCACTCCATCCTCCTGTGCCGATTGGAAACCTACTGCAACATCAGTGGCACCGCACTCTGCTGGCTCCATTCCTAGCTCACCAACAGACAACAGGTCATACACATCAAAAACTCTACTCCTGCATTGCTCCTCTGTCACAAGTCGTCCCCCAAGGTTCGGTGCTTGGTCCTCTCCTCTTCATCCTTTACATCCTGCCACTCGGAAATATACGCAAACATGGTCCTCACTTCCACTACTTCCATATTCATAAATTATGATAAATTATCTGAAGTCAATACATTTTAGAACACTTAATGGTAGAAGTACCATTTCCTTGCTGCTGGAGCGGATGCAATTCTTGGCAGGGATGCAAAACTCGGCACAACACCTGACATATTCACATCATTTTGTCAAAAATTCGCGAATTTCATTTCATTCAGTCTCGTTGGATTTCGTCTAACGTTACGCTGTGTGAGAAGATAACCTTAGCTTAGCTACGCATGTCTCTGAGTGCAATAAAGATAGGTAAAGCTTCATGCCAAGACGGCTATTGTTAGCTATAACTTTTGTGTCATTCTTTTAAAACAAAAGAAACATGATCTTGACGACGTTAAATATGAAAACGTTATATACGGGAAATCTTGCCATGCTACATTTCAAAGCCACTACATTAAAATGAGCTGCATGACATCACCATACCTCCAAGTAACTTGAACGAACACTGTCTCCACTCCAGTAAAGCTGTGTGCATGTTGGAAGCGTGGGAACTGTGGGTATGTATGGGGCGTGGCCATGCCCAGTCAAACCCAACAATAGAAAAGACTCAAAAAGTTCAGACTCGCAAGCAAAACTTTTTGTAATGCAAAAAACACTTGGTTTTTGACTGCAGTGAGAGCAGATTGGTCTCAAACCTTCTTTTTTTTGCTTGGTTATTGTCAAGTCAAACTGGAGAAAAATGGTTTAAATCCCAAGTTGCTGTTTCAAGCGGACGATCGGTAAAGTGGGCGGAACCAATGTGCCCGGCCGAGTTTCGCCCGGGGCTTTAAAAAGGAGACCACATCGGAAGTAGAAAAAAAAACACAAGTTGGCGAGCGGCAAATAGCGAAAATTGAAAAGAGACTGTCCAAATAGTTGCCGCGATCGCCAGCTAAAGCAAGCGGAACTGATGATCTACAACACCCGAATGGCAGCCGGTAAGAGACAGAGCTCTAAATGAACTGAGACTGCTGAATACCGCTTCTGCTGTTACAGACGTTAGCTTAGCTGTAGCCACACGGTCAGCAGCGATACAGAGACTCTAGAGTCACTTGACCTTTTAATGCCTGAGAGACTTTTCTGCTTACCATATTTTTTTAAATGTGTTTCAACTGTTATATTGTTATACTGTTAAATATTTCTTAACTAAACAATGGGAAAGTAGTGTTTGGTAACTGCTAAAAGTGCATACTGCTTGGGGGCTTGTATCAAACATGGTGAGATAAAGAGCTAATATGGGCTAGTTTAAAATGTATGGTGTTGGTTTAAAGAATTGCACTTTAAAATGTTAAATAAGTATGATAAAATGTTTAATTACTACTTTTATACATGGGTAAAAAATACTATAAAAAATGTTAAAATGGGGTTTAAAAAAAAATATGATAAAAATGTGTATTTTCTTTGTGTTAAAGGTTTTTCACCTGCTACTGTTACTACTACGTAGAAAAGACAAAACTGTTAAGCAGCTTAAAGACCTACAAAGTATCCAAAATGCCTTCTTTGGCTGAAGCAATAACTCAAAATTGAACTGCTGAAGTGTGCCAAAATAAAAGAAGGAAAAAAGGAAAAGAAGTGTTTGGTCATTGAGTGAAATCCAGTTCTTTGTTCCGGGGTGGATGCATCAAATCCCTTTTCAAGTGGGGAATCGGCACAAAAAATCAGGAGAGACTTGACAGTTATGAAGAAACAAAAATTACTCCATAGAGATCACAATTATACTATCATCCTTAATATATCACTGTAACTTGACGAAGATCTTTATCATTGGTGCTCTCATACAGTAGTTTGCTTGGCTTCTTGCTCTTCAGCTTAATGTAAAAAAGCATGAAAGACACAGTAAATGTTAATGTGTACTACTTTGACAGAATGCACTGACATTGACAAGATAACGTTACCTATGACTGTATCTCTGAAGATAAAATGTAAACTAAATCTTCACAACAGACTGGTTTTGTGGTATCTCACTAAACATCTAATGGGTCCATATGAAAATGCTCTGACTCTTTTCATTTTCTTTTTAGAAACCTTAACATTTACTGTTTCATATCACTAACTGCTATGAGCTGCATTTTTTGTTACACAGACCAGCAGCTCATACAACTAGTAATTATTAGTCAGTGATAGACCAATTAATCCGTTGGCCTATTAATGCCATTGTGGGATAATGGACAGATGCCTGCGATCATGAGTCACGTTGACAGCCCCCACTCCTACTGCTGACAAGTCCCACGACCATCTGTGATGGTTGTGGGACTGTAAGTAATCGCAACTGTGAAATTTTGGCTTACAACTAAACACAGACTAAACGGATACAATGCATACATCTTGTTTGGGTGTGTGGAGAGATGACTACATACATGAGTGAAGCTCAGAGGACTGACCGGCCCATCGTATCAGCAGGGTGTCCTTCAAAGGGTTTGTGGGTGCAGTAAATCACTACACTCAGCATCTCAGATGATGAAAGGCTTAAGTTGGTTTTCTCTTTGTGTTTCCCTCTCTATCTAGCTCTCTCTCTCTCTCTTTCTCTCTCTCTCTCTCACTGCCTCCTGCCCCCTCCTGATCTAAAAATACCACTGGCCGTAAGCCACCAGCCACATGGTTTGTTTTCAGATCATAATCACAGAGCACACAGTGAACTACTTAAACCATCTTAATGATTACCCCTGTGATTTATGCAACTTGACACAAGGCCGTATATATATATTAGCTCAGCGTGTAGTTAGTAAATGTTGCCTTCCTTCAGCATGGCCTCTCAAAACGTTGTGAGCCCTGGTATCTGAACATTAGAACAACATGAACCAGTGTGGGAAAAAACACCTCTACCACCTTAAAAGATTCAGGCAGTAGACTGCACCTGACATGCAAAGGGTACGTACTGTAGCTGTTTCACAGTGAAATAAGATGAAAGCAATGCAGTCTTACGTAACCAAAACATTAATGTGCCTCTTTCCCACAATCTATCTCCTTAAAGGGGCTGTACTCGACATAATATAGCAGTAAAGACATTTTTTCAATGTAAAGATATAGAGGAGTAATGGCGTCCTGAGCAGAAAATGAAGTCACACTCCCTCTGTGTGTGTTGTAATCTGAGTTTCTTTGTTTTTTTGTTTTGACAGCACGTGGCCGTGAAAAAGCGCAGGTATCTACATATTCAGTAGTTCAGAGAGCAACATCAAGCTTACAAATAAAATAAAACTGTGTTCTTGCTCAGATTTTCTGCCTAACTGATAAAGGTTCCCATGGCAAAAAAGCGGTTAAGGCTACTGTAACTGCACGGCTGTGTTTATCTATATCCTTGAAGTTCCACTTCCGGGATTGCTCTGGTGCCGCAGGAAATTCTGCCGGATGCATTTTCCATTTCCTTCCACTTTCTTTGTATTGGGATTTTAAATTTGGTGGATTAACGAGAATTTTTGTTGACTGCTCCTCAGATCTCTGCAGGGTAAATTGAGATAGCTAGCTAGACTCTCTGTCCAATCTGAGTTTTCAATTGCATGACTACTTTGCAGCGACTTTGTGCGGCGGTTAGTGATGATTCTGATTGGTTTAAAGAAATGCCATTAAACCAGAGCACGTTTTCCTCCCATCCAGAAATGCTATGTGGAGTAGCCAGACCTTCCTTCAGCATGCTTTGGAGGAGGAACTGGCAAAGCAAGACTGTCAGAGGGTTAACTAGTGTAACGTTACAGCACAACAAGTTTGCATTTATTAAGTATTCCCACAGCTGAGAATCTGTATCACTCATAGATTGAATATTGACTATGCAGTGACACCATTTACAAAGTAGTTGATTTCAAGCCGAAACTTGGACCAAAAACTGTTCCGGACCAGGTTTGCCGTGCAGCATAAATTACCCCGGCAATCTAGCCAGGTTAAAAGAGAGCCATCTTTGTGAGAAGTAAAACCCTGGCTTTAAACTCAAAATACCTCGCTAACCCACTAATCTCGCTTCGTGGTACAGCCCTCAGAACCAACAATGTGTAATTTGTTTTACAATGCTTTCTGACTTGATGTATGTTTTTACATTTTGTTGTTCTTTGAATGTACTGTGAGTATGAATGTTATGGATGTATGCATTCCAGTTTATGTAATAATCTTATGAAATAATAGAGACCCCAAGAAGAGTAGCTTCTGTTTAAGACAGACAGGAGCTAATGGGGATCTTAATAAACAAACAAACCTACCTAACATGTTGGTGGAACTCAAGAAGACTAAAGACCTACATCTTTAAATTTGGTCATACATATATAGTTTCAGTTAAAAAAAAAAAAAAAGGTCCAGTGGTTTCCTCAAACAGCTGGTCCATATAGTTTAAAAAAATATTCTATATCTTGTGAGTATTTTTGGCAGCAGAATGCCGAATGTGGGATTAATATAAAATAAACTACAGTGCTCATGAACATGTCTCCCAGCAGAACAGTGTGGCGGATGTATATGGTTTTTAAATATATTTTGGAGAACATTGAGGCTTTATGGCACAGAAGAATATCAGGATTTAGATTTAAAGACTGAACTGAATTATTTAATTTAATTAATTAATTAATTAATTAGAAATATATAGAATAGATCATAATTTCAACCATAAGTTGTCATGGTTGTATGCAAGCTCCCCGGAAGTGCTCCTGGCTTTGAAGTGTGGTATCTTTAGTTTCGTTACTGTGATGCTGTATGGAAGAAGACTTCACCGACACTGATCCTGATAATAAAAGGTTTATTACATCAAAGATTTCAGCATCAATTTACAGACTCCATGGAAAGTCCGGAGAGGTACAAAGTCCGAAAATCCACACTCTAAGGATTTTCTGTTCAGACATGTGGCTATATACTGTTCTGTGTAACAGGAGATGTGGTGATGGGGGGTAGGTCCTGGGGCCAGTCAGTGGTCCCCATTTGCTCCAGGAAAGTCACTTCCTCTGGAATGTGCCCTCTAACCATATGTCTCAGCCAAATGGCACCAATGTGTGTTATAACAAAGATTTAAGTCAATCATATGCATATACATATTTCCCCCCTTCGAGACTTAATAAAGTCTCGAAAAACAAAAAGAGTAAGACATACTTGTCTTTAAAATTACAACAAAAGAACAATTTCTCCGACATGTTCCTTGTAGAATGATTTTAACAATACAACAGCTTTATGGAGTGTAAACAAATTTATAGAGTGTAAAATTTTATTTATGGAGTGTAAGAGCGAAAAACCCATCTGGCAGCTTTCTTTCCAAATATCCATCAAACACCCTAGATGGGAAAATTCTCTCATGGCCCCTCTGCCCCAGGCGGCCACCTCAGTACTCCAGATCAATTAGAAAAGAAATCTTTATCAATTCATGTAGAGTTATGTTTAAGCAAATACATGTGGAAAACCTCAGGAAATTAAATAAAATCAAAACAATGTCCAACTTCAGGCTGGACGACCCATCGTACCGTCCAATGGACCTATCCCTGCCTAGACCCCATATCCCTAAGCGTCAAGAAAAAAAAAAAAAAAAAACACCTGAGGTCCCCATATATTTACTCCATGACAGAAAACATAATTCTCCAAACAATTAATACAAAAAGAATATGACACAAATTATATCAGAACAAACACAGGAATGTATTCCGCTACACTGCAGCTTCTCAGCAGTGTCGATTATCAATGCAGTGTTGGTGTGATGAAATCTGAACAGATCCACACCGTCCTGGTTCAGAGTTCTCCTAGTTCATTCATATTGTCCATATTTGTATCTGTATCCCCTCTGCACATTCTCCCATATGCTCTGGAAGAAAAGAAAACACCAACCAGTATCTTTTGCAAAACAACACATGAAAATTAAAACATCAATAATATGGAAATACAAAGAATAAGCAATATCAAAAATAAGAATCAAAAAATGAATAATATGGAAAATAATATGAATTACATTCCATTTAGAATCACATTCTATTTCCATTTCCCCCCTTTGATCAATATGAAACACCAAACATCACAACAACATCCAAAGAGGAAAAAAATGTGAAAATTATAGCACCATCAGATATTCAAAATGGATATATTTCCATCAATACTCCATCTAGTATCACTTCTTCATCTCCATCCAAATCAGTCACATTCAACAATGGCATCTGAGTGTAATCTCCAGGCATCACAACTCCAACCCATCTCAATATCATAACTATCACAAAAGTCAATAACAAAGTACAAAAGCAAAACATCACACATAGCGCTAAAAGAGCTACTACTAAAATCTGAACCACCACTACTCCCACTGGTCCTAATTGATCCTGGAACCAAGCATTTGCAGACCATCCAGCTCCTTCAGCTTGACCAAACCCATCCCTAATACTCTTCAATGCATCTATAACACTAGTGATATTATCAGAACTATCAGGAATCAAAGTATAGCAATCATCCCCCATCAAGTTCATAGCCACACATAAGCCCCCTTGTTTGGCTAAAATATAGTCAAGAGCCATGTCATGTTTCAACAGCGTCAGCCCGTGACTTCTTTGTAGTTAAAACCTTGTATTGTCTCATTTGCAAAGCCCTGCCAAGTATAGGTAATATTGTCAAAGTGATCTGCCAAAAATGTTACTCCATACCACGGAAAGAGTCCAATTCCCCACTTCTCTCCTAGACTTATCCTCCAATGATAGAATTCAAAATTATGAAATTGTGCCGTGTCGCTCTTCACCCTACTTCCAGAACTAGGATCAGATTGAGCTGTATCAAGTGCTTCCCTCCTTTTGCAACACGAGCTAACCCATGTGCTTCCTAAATCCCTACATGCAAAAAACATACAGTAAAAACATAAACCATAATAAAATTAAACCAAACCCTCACTTTAAATGAAATTTCCAATTCCCTCTTTGCCGACCATTGATAGTCAGCAACAAAAGTTATGTCATTTAAAAAATAACTCTTATCCTGATGCATCAATCACACCTTCAACAAATTAAATCAAACAAATCGACCAAATCATAAACATCCCTTTTTTTAAACACGTAAGGATATAGCCAATTGGGGATAGAGAAGACCAAATTTATTTTAAGAGCCAATCATTTTGTAGCATGTAATTACTCGCTTTCTACAAAGTACCACACAAAAGTCTCTCTTCACTGTTTGCATACCGGATAGTGGGTGTAATGAAGCTCCTTATGTTCAACACCCCCTCTCTCAACCTCATCTATTTGACATTCCTGTATAAACTGAACAGAGGCTGAAAAATAACATGACACACAGCAATATACTAACATAAAGCAATGCAGCCACTTTGCCACATTTTAAAATTATAACCATGCATATCTTAGTCAATACTGAATTCTCAATTGCCCAATGCAAGCATTCATTGAAATTTAAACTGATACTTAAATTAACATCTCAACACAGCAGGGTAACATCTTGAACTGTGAAAATTATCCTAAACTCTTCACATTTAATATCTTTTACATTTTCATCCTAAACACAAGACAAACCAAGTCTACTTGCTAATGTAATGTGCAGAACAATCGTTCCTCTCCATTACATTGTTTCTGTAATTAATAAGCCAAAATTGTAATCACTATCAAAATTCAATGAATTGCACAGTTTCACTCTGGAGTCTTTGTAAGTAATTTTACCTTCTAACCCTACAGGCTTCAATAACACCACTGCAACCACTTCCCATTCTTTATAGCAGAGCTCAATTGGTTCCATGAGAGGAATCAGCTGTTTCATTCCCTCAAACCCGATTGTCCGAATCAGTTGATTGGACATGGGGAGATGTGTAGCGTCTTCAGGCCGAATACAGGTGAATGCAGCTCCGCTATCCACCATCACTTCCTATGGTCGGTTGTTTACTTTCACCTCAATTGTTGGATCTCTTTCCGGCCCTTCAGATCTTCTGGGCACCTCTAGAATCCTGGCCCACGGGCCCCTATAAGGGTTCACCGGTCCTCCAAATGACCTTAACTGGCCCCTGAATCCTCCTCTGTAATTTCCTCTAGAGTTCCCTCCTGGCCTATTACAACTACGGGCAAAGTGTCCAACCTGTCCACAATTATAACACGCTTCTGGAGATTGCATAAAGTACAGACTACATCTTCCTCCTCTTCCTCTCCAATTCTATATCTGTCCAAAAACTGGCTGTGGATATAAAACAACTGGAATCACTAGTGGTGGTTGGGACAATTGAAGTTGGACCTGGCTCGGCTGAAGTTGTGGTGGTGACTGTTGATTTGGTGAACACTGATTCTGCATAACCAGAGCCTGCTTCTTGTCCTTCTTCTTATTCTCCACCAGTTGTGTTTGATTGAGTTTTCTGGGAGTTTCTCGGTCTTGTTCTTTCTGCTCATTTCTATATAGCGCCACCTGATGGGCTATATGACCTGTATAGGCAGTTTTTTCCATGCTTCCAAGTCCAACCACCTCTGCCAGTTTGCTCCTCACTGGTAAGGGCAGCCCCTTCTGAAGGTTTGGCTCGCAAAATTGACTGCTCCATTTGACTCACATCTGGATCATTTCCGGTAATATTTCTCCACACCTGATGAGCTCTTGACACATAAGCTCTCGGATTTTCTTCTTGTCCCAGTGGTTAAATCAGAATGTTGTCAGGATGCACATTTGCTGGAAACATATCTCTCAGCGCTCTCCACAGTTGACCTCTACTTGCGGCCAACAAATCAGGATCATGTACAGCAGTTCTCACATGTCGATTAAGTCTAGCTTTAAAATCCAAGGATGTGCTCCATTTTGAAGAATAAGCAACTTATCAAGAATATCTGACATATCAGCATTCTACAAAGGCTTATACTCCAAATTCTGTCCCCGAATGATCACTTTGAATCTCCACTTTCTGGGGCCCTTTTTTCAGCAGTTTTTCCCTCTGTATATTCAGATTCTTGAATTGCTCTTCCAATCGCTCCATGTCTCTTTCAATCTCTTCTATGCTAGACGCTGCAGGATAAAATCCTGTAGCTCCTCTACTCTCCAAATCTTCATCGCTGTCTCCATCTACACTTTCATCAGAGGTCTGATCTCTTGTATCTTTTTGTTTCCTCTATTTTTCATCACCTCTTTTTTCTGCTCTGGCCAGCCTCCGTCTGATCACACGATCATATCCACTCATGATCTCTTCTGAATCACTCTGATCATCATCATCTTTAAATTCCATCCTCCTGAACCTCACTTTACCCTTAGTTTCCAGACGTGTCAATTTCTTCTTACTTTTGGAGTTTGGATTACAGTTGTTTCAGCTTGTCCTCTCTCTTTATTATTCGTTCATCTTCATCTCTGATGCAATAATCACCCTCCTGACTGATCACTGCCTCGCTTTGTTATATTGTCAGCACTGATCTGTGAAGATCTTTATCAATTTCAGCATCATAGATCTTCTGAGTCCAGGTAAAGTTGGACTGAACTCCTCAAACTTCAGTCCATCTGAAGTTTGTCAAGAAGTCCATCATTTCACCAAAGTACTTTGTGGACATGTGTGACGTTGCTTCTTTAATGTCAGTCTCTGATCATGCCCTGAAAACCATCTGGGTGTCCACTTCAACCACTCAATCATGGGAAGTTGCAAATATGACAGTGTTGTCGCCCTCTCGCCCACAATCAACCTCTGCTGCTAAACCTGCAGTGATGTTTGAAATGGAGACACATATCGTACCTTTTTCCGGAAATCCTGGCCATTATTTTAAGGCATAAACCAACAATAGGGGTACACTCAGGGGTAACCTTGCTGCTAACATTGGCTATTACATTAGCCTAAAACGATAATTATAGCCATACATATACAGTGAGGAAAATAAGTATTTGAACACCCTGCTATTTTGCAAGTTCTCCCACTTGGAAATCATGGAGGGGTCTGAAATTGTCATCGTAGGTGCATGTCCACTGTGAGAGACATAATCTAAAAACAAAAAATCCAGAAATCACAATGTATGTTTTTTTAACTATTTATTTGTATGACACAGCTGCAAATAAGTATTTGAACACCTGAGAAAATCAATGTTAATATTTGGTACAGTAGCCTTTGTTTGCAATTACAGAGGTCAAACGTTTCCTGTAGTTTTCCACCAGGTTTGCACACACTGCAGGAGGGAGTTTGGCCCACTCCTCCACACAGATCTTCTCTAGATCAGTCAGGTTTCTGGGCTGTCGCTGAGAAACACGGAGTTTGAGCTCCCTCCAAAGATTCTCTATTGGGTTTAGGTCTGGAGACTGGCTAGGCCACGCCAGAACCTTGATATGCTTCTTACAGAGCCACTCCTTGGTTATCCTGGCTGTGTGCTTCGGGTCATTGTCATGTTGGAAGACCCAGCCTCGACCCATCTTCAATGCTCTAACGGATGGAAGGAGGTTGTTCCCCAAAATCTCGCAATACATGGCCCGGTCATCCTCTCCTTTATACAGTGCAGTCGCCCTGTCCCATGTGCAGAAAAACACCCCCAAAGCATGATGCTACCACCCCCATGCTTCACAGTAAGGATGGTGTTCTTGGGATGGTACTCATCATTCTTCTTCCTCCAAACACGGTTAGTGGAATTTTGACCAAAAAGTTCTGTTTTGGTCTCATCTGACCACATGACTTTCTCCCATGACTCCTCTGGATCATCCAAATGGTCATTGGCAAACTTAAGACGGGCCTTGACATGTGCTGGTTTAAGCAGGGGAACCTTCCGTGCCATGCATGATTTCAAACCATGACGTCTTAGTGTATTACCAACAGTAATCTTGGAAACGGTGGTCCCAGCTCTTTTCAGGTCATTGACCAGCTCCTCCCGTGTAGTCCTGGGCTGATTTCTCACCTTTCTTAGGATCATTGAGACCCCACGAGGTGAGACCTTGCATGGAGCTCCAGTCCGAGGGAGATTGACAGTCATGTTTAGCTTCTTCCATTTTTAATGATTGCTCCAACAGTGGACCTTTTTTCACAAAGCTGCTTGGCAATTTCCCCGTAGCCCTTTCCAGCCTTGTGGAGGTGTACAATTTTGTCTCTAGTGTCTTTGGACAGCTCTTTGGTCTTGGCCATGTTAGTAGTTGGATTCTTACTGATTGTATGGGGTGGACAGGTGTCTTTATGCAGCTAACGACCTCAAACAGGTACATCTAATTTAGGATAATAAATGGAGTGGAGGTGGACATTTTAAAGGCAGACTAACAGGTCTCTGAGGGTCAGAATTCTAGCTGATAGACAGGTGTTCAAATACTTATTTGCAGCTGTATCATACAAATAAATAGTTAAAAAATCATACATTGTGATTTCTGGATTTTTGTTTTTAGATTATGTCTCTCACAGTGGACATGTACCTACGATGACAATGTCAGACCCCTCCATGATTTCCAAGTGGGAGAACTTGCAAAATAGCAGGGTGTTCAAATACTTATTTTCCTCACTGTATATATTACAGTAACACTGCAAAATTAAAGACAGACAAACAGATCCAACTAAAATCACGTTTATTGAGTCAGCAGTTATATACAAACAATAAGGAAAGCTTAAATACTTCAGGTTGTTGCAGTAGCGGACCAGCTCACAAATCTGTCTTTCTGCCCCTGGTATGCGCACGCACCCTTGTAATGTTTGTAAACAGGAAACCCGTCTATTGGATTGGGCTGATGTTGTTCAGGGTCTGGTACTGTCTGGTATAGTCTATTTTTCTCTCTTTTACTTCTTCACTTATTGTACTGTAATCTGCAGACTTATACTTAATTTCTTATATAAAACAAGTCCATGCTCTTCAAAATCATAACGTCCTTCCAGAGGCTCATGAATTTTAACACATTTAAAAACGTTCTCTAAAAGGAGACTCATAGTTTTAACCATAATGAACAGAATATCTTTCCTTACAGATAACTAAAACTGTTCTCAACCAAAACACACACATATATATATATATATATATATATATATATATATATATATATATATATATATATATATATATATATATATATATATATGCCACCCGACAACACGCACACAGCTTCAATGAACAAACTGATGTCCAAACATGTGAGAAATGCTCACCCTTTTTTCGCTAGATTTTGAAACGGAAGGCATCCATTGAAGTCTGTCTGCGACGCGGTCTCAGGTCCCAAACTCGTCCAGATTCTGACAAACGCCAAGTTCTGTGGTATCTTTAGTTTTGTTGCTGTGGTGCTGTATGGAAGAAGAATTCACTGACACTGATCCTGATAATAAAATGTTTAATACATCAAAGATTTCAGCATCAATTTACAGACTCCATGGAAAGTCCAGAGAGGCACAAAGTCCGAAAATGCACACTCTAAGGATTTTCTGTTCAAACGTGGATATATACTGTTCTGTGTAACATGAGACGTGGTGATGGGGGGTAGGTCCTGGGGCCAGTCAGTGGTCCCCATTTGCTCCAGGAATGTCACTTCCTCTGGAATGTGCCCTCTAACCATATGTCTCAGCCAAATGGCACCAATGTGTGTTAAAACAAAGAATTAAGTCAATCATATACTACAGAAGCAAATTGAACTTAGCGACCAAACAGTGGAATTGCAACTCTCGGGCCGTCACGAGATGCCCTCTGGCCCAAAAAGTATTTTTCCCATAGAGTTACATTGCAAAAGACAGGTCTGTAAATCAGATTTTTTTTAGCTTCACAACCGCTGCGAAATGAGTCGTTTCACTTTCAGAAATTGATCCAATCGGTCCGATCACATTAGGAAAGTCTAGAAGAGCCGCACGATTAAATAATTGTATCCCCATTCAAGTTAACGTAGCACTAAACCAGAAGTAGCAAGCTTGGCCAGCAGAGGTCTCTAGTGCAGCTGCTCTACGGGCCACACAGATAGGAAGCAGCGCTGTTCATCCGGGATTTAATCTCCATGATGGCTTCATGCACCACTGACCATCTCTCATAGGAATAAACAGGGCGCCGACTTGAACGCTGTATCCAATTCTTATAATACATCCACAGTTGTATGGCTCACAGTATATCCCAATATCTAGTGTTTTGTATATACCAGTACCTGATCAAGGCCAGAACAAATGATGGTGTCCATATAATGATGTATGGTGAGTGTGTCCACACCCAGTTATAGATCACTGTGGGGGGTGGGCAATAGACTCATGGATATGCTCATTTATTCACCATGCCTGAGATGTATATTATAGTACACTTTATACTCAGCAGCCTTGAATACTGCATTTGCATATTACTTTAGCGTTGAATCTTTACAGTTTTATGCTCCTGGCCCTCCTCTGTTTACCCATCATTTCCAGGAAGTATCTTGTGGGCAGCGAAGGCGTAAATTAGCATTAGCCCAAGGTTAATTGTGTAGGAAATAAGGGGATACTGTAATATGAATCAGGTCGTCTTGCATTGTGCAATAATTGGCATGGCTCCGCACTACAGTTTATTAAAATTATCTGGAATCTACATAAAGTGGTGCTTGTTCCAGAGGCATTGCCAGGTTGTTAAAATATTCTTACAAGAGGGAAGCTGAAGGAAAGAATAGTAAATATTTGGTATGCGGTACACAAGCCAGCATCAAGAAAAATTATGAGCCTTTCCAGCTCGCCTCAGACATTGTCAAACATTTGTGATAACAGCTGCGAAGAACTGCTGAGCACATGATGTTCCTGAAAAGGCTGTTTGAATTCTGGTTTGAAAAGTTTTCACCTACATACATGCAATTTTAAATGAAAAACTTCTTAAGTCATTGAATCAACAACTACGGTAGGTGGCAGGGAATGGAAATGTTGATTTCATTTATATCATGTTATTCTCTTTGGGATCCAATTTAAGTTCTGTCAGGCACTAGATGAGATGGGATTGACGTTCATTTTGAGGACCCATGATATACAGATAGCCAATCAAAAATTAACCTTTTTTTCTTTCCTTCTCATTTATGCAGCCTTAGCTTTTCAAAGCACTGGAAGAAAAATCTGACACCCCGCTCAGAGTCATCTAATTTTTTTTTTTGCCCTATGTGGAGTTTTGGAGGTCTTTTTGGCAATTGAATACTTCACAAACTATAAATCACATTGACATCATGGCTATCAGTCTGCAACTTTGTATCTGTTCACATACTGTATATATTACCCACATAGCATAACACATTTACAAAGTAAATAGTATCATTTTTTTTTTTGAGCCAAATAATTAAATTCTACCATACAAATCTGAAGTCATAAAGGGTTTGTTGGTGTGATTTGATTGATCTGTGAGTTAACTTTCAAATCACCAGATTGGGATAAAATGCATTAATAAAATGTGCATATAGAACGAGACCAGGTGTACAAGGCATGGAGAGATGTTAACACGAGTCAATTAAGTGCACCTCCCACCTGTGATGGAGAGCAAATTCATTTCTATTCAACAAGAGAGGAAATGAAAGTTCATTGGGCAATATTGTTGTGAAGAGCAGCCAGATGGGACAGATCTCAAAAATAGTAACAGGGGAGGGGAAGAAGAATCAACGGGGGGAAATTAGTTCATCACTCTGTGACAGTTTCGCAGGATATTGTAAAATGGAGCATCCCTCTGGTGAAACGATAATAAGATTGTTAGATTACTTCTGTTTAACCTTTCTTTAACCTTTATTTATGAAGACAGACCCATTAAAAGTACAATTATCTTTGTGTTTTTCACACATTTTAACTGAAATCAACAACTATGAAGAAGCAATGTCATAGCAGACGTTACTTACTTTAAAACAAAGCAAACAAGCTCTTTATTACAGTTCCCTTTAAACAAACCAGAAGGATCTCTTTGGATCTCTTAGGCTATGTTTAGACGGAAACGATCTGAAGAGAAAACGCAAAAGTGGCTTTGCATTCTCAGTTTTTATTCCGCGTTTAGACGAGAGTTTTGGGGGGGAAATCTGCGTGCATATGGTGACGCAGAAGTGTGTGAAATTCGATGTAGTATGCACGCCAGGCGGCTAGGTGGCACTGCCACACAACACCACCAAGGCTGCGCGCCTACGTAGAACCTTCCTTCTACTTCTCTCCTTAGCAGCGCGAAACTAAAACATGTCGAAGTGAACAACAAAAGCTGACAAGACACCCACGGGAGCACTACCAATATCTTGAGCCTCGCAGCCCTTCAGCCACTGCTTGAGCGCAAGAGGCAGCGGGCGGAGGAGGCTGAAGCAGACCCTCCTCTGCCCCCTGGCCGCTGCCACTTGCTCTCTCTCTTTCTCTTCATCTGCAACGTTGTAGCCTACTCTGGCTCAAATGAATAGCCTACATATGGTCATCGAACTATAACAACCTTATCCACATTGTCGATATCATTTAAATATTGAGCCATTACTGTTACGGTTTCGGTATTTTACCTTGTATTTTGTTCCATTTCTGTTGCCTGGTTTTGTTTATTTCGGTTGCCTGTATTATTATGTCTGCATGTTCCCTGTGTTTGTATATTTATTCTGTATATTTCTGTTTAGTTATCTCCTTGTCTATTGTGTTTACCCTGTCTTGAGCATTTTTTGGTTAATTCCTGTGTTCTCTGTTGTGTTGTGTCAAGTTTCTGTGTTTAGGTTATGTCTTGTTTTCTGTCTGTTTTTCCCAGCTTCCTGTTTTATTTTTCTGTCTTGTCATGTCTAGTTTTACTTTGTTTTCCCGCCTTTGTTGATTGTCCTGCCCCGCCCTGATGTGTTTCACCTGTTGTACCACCTGTCCCTCATTTGTTCATTTCCTCTTGTATTTAACCCCCGAATTCCCTTTGTCTCTTGTCAGTTCGTCTTGTGTTGTGCCTGCCTTTGTATCCCCGCATCGTCAGTTTTGTATCCTTGTGTTTTGCCTGTATGTGAATCCCTCTGCGTCCTGCCCGTTGGTTTTTCCTGCCTCTGTTCTGCTGTTTTTGGTATCATTAAAATCAGTGAGTTCGCACCATCTCCTGCCTGCCGTCTCTTTCTCTCTCTGCATTTGGGTCCACCATCTCCAGCACCCCTAACAATTACATTGAAAATATTTTAGATAACAGGAGCCTATAATTTCTGTAGCCTACTCCTTGAGTACCTGGATGCCTTTTTCTCGTCTCTCTCCACACCGGTGTCTTCAGACTTTTGTGTTTTTACACTTTAGACAGTAACGCAACGTTTTTAAGATTTCCACTCTGGAGGGTGGTTTCACTTTTTTTGCGTTTTTAAGCCCCAAAAACACCGCCGTATATATGAAAGGCACATATGATAAAATATTTTGTCGTTTTCACCCACGAGCGTCATCATGTAAACAGGGCCTTATTCCGTTTGACGCTCTCTAGAAACTTTAAAGTCACCAACAAGAGAACATGTTGATGTAAAGTCATAGCGACAAATACGGGAGTACTTAAGTGTCACTGAAGTACTTGCTGAGGTTGTCCTGATTAATGACTCAGTTCATGTCTATTTAATTCTGTAAGAGACTATTTGCACGCTCAGATTACTTGAACGAGTTAATAATATGAAAAACAGTAGTAGAGTGTGACAGCTACTGTAAATGTGAATTCATTCATTCTGTGTAACTGAATCTGTAATTGAAAGGGGCATGTTCAAAATAATAGCAGTGTTCTGTTCAATTAGTGAGGTGATTGATTCTGTGAGGAAACAGGTGTCAATTATGGTCCATATTTAAGGAAGGAAGGAAGCAAATGTTGTGCATGCTGGTTATAGTGCATTTCACACTGAAATACTCAGCAAAATGTGTCGTTCCAGACATTGCTCAGACATTTGATTAAAAAGTTGATTGGAGAGGGGAAAACATAAAGAAGTGCAGAAAAGTATAGGCTGCTCAGCCAAAATGATCCAAAGCCTGAACGACGTGGGAAAAAACAGTCAACTACAATTTGAATGGATCGAAGAATAGCCAAAATGGCAAAGGCTCAACCAATGATCAGCTCCAGGAAAATCAAAGAAGACTTAAAGTTACCTGTGAATACTGTTAGGATCAGAAGAAGGCTATGTGAAGCAAAGCTATCAGCTAGAAGCCCCCGCAACGTCCCATTGCTGGAAAAAAGACATGTACTGAATAGGTTGAAATTTGCCAAAGGACACATGGACTGGCCAAAGGAGAAATGGGACAACATTATGTGGACTGATGAGAGCAAAACTGTACTTTTTGGGTCTAGGGGCCGCAGACAGTTTGTCCGACGAACCCATGCACTGAGTTCAAGCCACAGTACACTGAAGACAGTAAAGCATGGTGGTTCAAAAATCATGTTATGGGGATGTTTCTCATACTGTGTTGTTGGGCCTAGTTATCGCACACCAGGGATCATTGGTCAGTTACAATACATTAAAAACTGAAGAGGTCATGTTGCCTTATGCTGAAGAGGAAATTCCTTTGAAATGGCTCTTTTAACAAGACAATGACCCAAAACACACCAGTAAGAGAGCAAAGATTGATGTTATGGAGTGGCCAGCCCAATCCCCAGACCACAGTCCCATAGAAAACTTGTGGGGTGACATCAACATGCTGTTTCTGAGGCACAACCCAGTAATGCAGAGGAATTGCGGAATGTAGTTCAGTCATCCTGGGCTGGAATACCTGTTCACAGGTGCCAGAAGTTGGTCAACTCCATGCAACACAGATGTGAAGCAGTTCTCAGAAATAATGGTTATGCAACTAAATATTAGTGCAGTGATTCAAAGTAAAGCTAACCCTTGAGACATGTTTCAGTTTATACAGTAAATGTTTGAGTTTGTAAAGAAAAATGCAAATACTGCTATTTTTTTGAACAGCCTAATATTCCTTTTTCTTCACTTTCTGTAAAGGTATAAAACAAACTTGATCAATTTTGGTTATGTTTTGATTTAGAATTGAATGTGCAGTGTTCCCAATGCAATGATATTATGGAATTAAAAGCTATTCTAAGGATTTTGAGCATTATTCATTTTTTTAAAAAACGCTATTATTCTGAACACAACTGTATATATACCAATACATGAAATAGCTACGTTTTGTCACGACCGCATGCACTAACATGTACGCGTGGCCGGACCGGTTATCAAAACAAAGAAGAGAGAAGCTCAGATTACAACACGCACAGAGGGAGTGTGACTTATTCTCTGCTCAGGAGGCCATTGCATCACTTCATCTTTACATGGCAAATAGTTGTTTGCTGCTACATTAATGTTCGGAATTTCAAGTACAGCCCCTTTGAACTAGTTAAAGCAGAAAAGGTGGACAGGAGCTGTGGGCAATAGTTCATTTGTAATAGCAAACATAATCACCGTTAATTACAGAGCAGTGGTAGATTCAGTTGATATCAAAGTAGTGATTGGACACCTAAAAATAAAGGCATCATGTTCAGTGTCGGTTTCGTTTTTGAAAATCATTAGAAATGATTTGCTTTCCTCTGCTAATGAGCCGCAGTCGTTGCCTGGAGTGATCTAAAGAAAAAGAAAAAAAAGCACTGTTGCGCTGGCTTTCAGTCCTCTTCCTGCTGTGAACAAACTGCAGCAATTAGAAAATGAGATACATAATGTACAAAAAGTCATTTATGGTGGGATATATATAGAGCAGAGAGATAAAGATGAATATGTTTCCACTGAGAAAACAACAGTTTCCAGTAATGTGTAAAAATGTGAAACAAGTTTCCCTTGTTATCTTGTTGAGGGAAGGTCTGTGTGCTTTCTTCTAAATTCAGAGGATAATTAAGAATGATATCAGTCCCATTTTATGGTTTGCTTACTGTACTGTAGCTTCCTCACATAATTTAAGCGTCTTTAGTACGGGTTAGGCAGCTGCCTTGGAATATGGATCCAACAGAAACCAGGAATCTTACAATATATAATATTCATCTTATAATATCCCAATTTGATTGTAATTCAGTTGATTAGATGGTAATCAAACGTTTCAGTCCCACAGCCACCTTTGCTCTAACCTCCAGGCTGAGTCATTCTGTGTCATTCGACATATTGAAGTATCACTGCTGAACCATGAAGTTGACTAAAAAAAAACTCCACCTAAAAGATTACTGTCTTTGTATTAATTTCTCAATCTGTGTGCATTTTTGTTTACAGAATATGGACACTAAAAACTGTTTAACAAAATAACTGCAAAATGGCTGTAAAAGCAGTCTATGTAGCATCATCTCTAGGTCAGGCAGCTATCCAAAAATTATCATTACACTACCAAAACATGTTCAATAATTTACTATATTGTGAAAAACTTTCCTGTGCCAGAGACTTACATACAGTAGAAAGAGTAAGATATCAAAGACGAGGATGCACGTCAGTCAGTCTTATCAGTTAGGTAGCTTACATCCCTTTCATTAACAGTTCCACTTTGTCATCACTCCAAGCTAACAAATCCCTGCTCTTACTGTTCACTATTGTTGTTCTTTCTCCAAAGTATTTTCTGTATTTTCAACTTCTACAGCCATGATGTCCAACCGCAGGGTAACATCAGACAATCTGCTTCCTGTTTACACCGGCACGCACATGCCCAGTGTGTGGGAATGGTCATGTGATATGTGTTGTCAGACGTGTTAATATAGATGGAGATTAGTTCTTCTACTGGAGCTAAAACTCTTGTGTGGACAGAATTAATTTTTGTCTCAAAACGCCGCTTAAAAATTAAAATGTAGTAGTGTAGATTTAGCCTTTGTGTTTAGCTTGAATGCACCTGCACCTTATGCATCTGTACGACCTAACTGTTTCACAAGACATTAGGATTATAGGACTACTACTACTACTACTACTACTAGATGAAATCATTTGTTGTGTGATGGATACAAAGTAGTTAATAAATGATCTTATTGTGTATGAATATTTGTTTTTACCTTCCTACATATTAAAGGTGCTCTAAGCGATGTTGGGTGACGTCACTTCTTGTTGACGTTCAAAGTATTGTCAAACAAAATGGAGGCTAGCTCGCCCCTCCCTCCTCCTCATCCCGTCCCCTCGGGACATTTTTTTAGTATACATTGTAATTATTGATTAGATTGCAAACTACAACCTGTCCGATCATTGTGTTTCTGTCCTATAAAGTAAAAGTAAAGCGATGTTGCTGCAGGTATCAGCAATCAAGATGGTGAGTTTAATCAACGTTAGACCAATGTTTTAGAAAACCTTTTTAAATAGCGATCTAAAAAACGATACGTCAGAAGGTTTGAGATCATGGGTACAATGAATACATACAGTAAAAGGGGCCTTAAAAGAGTCAGGCACAAGAAGCTACCTTAAATCGACAAACTGAATGGTTCTACACTTGATTCTTTATTTTTATTTGATGTAAGCTAGAAGTCTGTGCTCTGTTGGCATTTGGTTATCTCTCATCTCCCACAGAGCTTTGTTTTGCTTGACTTGTCAGATTTCAGACATGATTATTGTATGGTGAATTGACAATAAAATCAGCATGGCTCTCTCAACATACTGTAAATAAACAAACAATTAAAATCCTGGCAACATGTGCCTTCCTTTCCTTGTGAAGTAATGGTAATCTACCATTCAGTGGGATGTAGCATTGGTGTCTGCATGTGTTTTTGTGTGAATAACTGGGAGCCAGGAAAACATCAGTTATTTGTTTTTCTTCCTTCAATCCTGTCTATTCTCTACATTCTCTAACTTTTTTTTTTTCAGCGCATGCCAAAGAAATTGATATCATGTCTGAACTCAGGATTTTGCTGTCAGAATTAGGACACAAAAAGATTACTCCCCAAAGGTGCACACCCACTAACCTATCTCATCAGGGTCACATTGTAGAGACCCAGCAATCTTCTGCTGTTATAGAAAATGTTGATGTCGGGATGGCAGTGCAGCCAGAGTGGGGAAATCAAAAAGAAGTTTGTAAAGAAGCGGCAAATCACAAGGATCTTTGAGCATTGGAGCTCATGAGAGACAAAGACAGGACATGTGATTGCAATCAGGGGGGAACAATGTTGGGTTTAATAACTGATTGGGTATCGGCTGTTCCTTACAATGTCTGAAAGATACTCCAGTCACTGACAGTATATGTACGCTGTAGAGCTTGATTAGGAGTGTCCAGGCAATGGACAGAGGAGGTGGGGGAACATCATTTCACTCTAACTGCATCGTAAGCCGCAATGACTCATGACTGTTGTGCTGTCCTGCGTGTAAACAGACAAACTTGCAGCGATTGATGGTTGTTGTGATGCTGGGTGGTGGTAATAGCAGGCTATCTCCAGACCTGTCCACATTCTTTTTGAACAGATCCCTCCCTCAGGCCCGCAGATAAAAATCCCATCATGGACAGAGGTGAAGACTGATAGAAACAAAGCTCGGGCCTGAGTCTTCAGGGGGCCTTTTGTCTACTCCGTGGGGTCTATGTAATTCAAATTCACCTTAAAGTATAGCACATTTCTGCATGTAGTGCAAGAGTCCATTATATCTTGCACGGTTCAATTTATTTTGATGATAATGGCTTATATATAATTTCTCTTACATTCATCCCAGCATAATTAATGTGTCTAATTAAGATTTCCATTACAACAGAGCAGCTGTTGTTAGCTTCATGCTGATAATGGACTTAGATCGGACTAAGATAAATTTGCTTTGTTGATTAGGTTAGGAATTGCTCAGCTGTTTAGTTTTAACTTTGAGCCTCTTTGATTTATCACATGTAAGCAACCCAACGCCAAATGACAGTTCCGTCTTTTTCGAGTGCTTTGCTTACTATAGATGAGATTAAGTTAATTTGAGACCGAGTTGCACGAGGTCATTAAACGTGCCTGACACGGCTCTGACCTGACTGGCTCTGGTAATTACAGTGGGGCAAGAAAGTATTTAGTCAGCCACCAAATGTGCAAGTTCTCCCACTTAAAAAGATGAGAGAGGCCTGTAATTTTCATCATAGGTACACTTCAACTATGAGAGACAAAATGAGAAAAAAAAATCCAGTAAATCACATTGAAGAATTTTTAATGAATTTATTGGTAAATTATGGTGAAAAATAAGTATTTGGTCAATAACAAAAGTTAATTTCAATACTTTGTTATATAACCTTTGTTGGCAATGACAGAGGTCAAACATATTCTGTAAGTCTTCACAAGGTTTTCACACACTGTTGCTGGTATTTTGGCCCATTCCTCCATGCAGATCTCCTCTAGAGCAGTGATGTTTTGGGGCTGTCGCTGGGCAACGCGGACTTTCAACTCTCTCCAAAGATTTTCCATGGGGTTGAGATCTGGAGACTGGCTAGGCCACTCCAGGACCTTGAAATGCTTCTTACGAAGCCACTCCTTTGTTGCCCGGGCGTTGTGTTTGGGATCATTGTCATGCTGAAAGACCCAGCCACGTTTCATCTTCAATGCCCTTGATGATGGAAGGAGGTTTTCACTCAAAATCTCACGATACATGGCCCCACTCATTCTTTTCTTTACACGGATCAGTCGTCCTGGTCCCATTGCAGAAAACAGCCCCAAAGCATGATGTTTCCACCCCCATGCTTCACAGTAGGTATGGTGTTCTTTGGATGCAATCTCCTCCAAACACGACGAGTTGAGTTTTTACCAAAAAGTTCTATTTTGGTTTCATCTGACCATATGACCATTCTCCCAATCCTCTTCTGGATCAACCAAATACTCTCTAGCAAACCTCAGATGGGCCTGGACATGTACTGGCTTAAGCAGGGGGACACGTCTGGCACTGCAGGATTTGAGTCCCTGGCGGCGTAGTGTGTTACTGATGGTAGCCTTTGTTACTTTGGTCCCAGCTCTCTGCAGGTCATTCACTAGGTCCCCCCGTGTGGTTCTGGGATTTTTGCTCACCGTTCTTGTGATCATTTTGACCCCACGGGGTGAGATCTTGCGTGGAGCCCCAGATCGAGGGAGATTATCAGTGGTCTTGTATGTCTTCCATTTTCTTATCATTGGTCCCACAGTTGATTTCTTCACACCAAGCTGCTTACCTATTGCAGATTCAGTCTTCCCAGTCTGGTGCAGGTCTACAATTTTGTTTCTGGTGTCCTTTGACAGCTCTTTGGTCTTGGCCATAGTGGAGTTTGGAGTGTAACTGTTTGCGGTTGTGGACAGGTGTCTTTTATACTGATAACAAGTTCAAACAGGTGCCAGTAATACAGGTAACAAGTGGAGGACAGAGGAGCCTCTTAAAGAAGAAGTTACAGGTCTGTGAGAGCCAGAAATCTTGCTTGTTTGTAGGTGACCAAATACTTATTTTAATGAGGAATTTACCAATAAATTCATTAAAAATCCTACAATGTGATTTTCTGGATTTTTTTTTTCTCATTTTGTCTCTCATAGTTGAAGTTTAAATGAAAATTAAAGGCCTCTCTCATCTTTTTAAGTGGGAGAACTTGCACAATTGGTGGCTGACTAAATACTTTTTTGCCCCACTGTACTATAATTAAAATGACAGAGTATTACTGTGAATCAAACCAAAAGGTTTGAGATGGTGACCAATCAGCAAAATTATTTATTTCAGAAAATGGAACAAAATTGACCAGAATTTTGAAATTTACTGCACTTTAAGAGGTCTTACTTTGTTCAAGGCCAACTTCAAACTAAATTAATCCTCCCATTTGCAGTAAAAAATAGACCAATAACTAGACCAATAAATCAGCCAGGTCAGTATATCTGCCAATATTAGGTAATTGCAGATAGATCAGTTATATTGTATACGTTGACCGATAAGCTGCAAGAAATGTGCAGTACAGAAATACCAAAATATGTGGGTCTGTATCAAGATTGTTTGTTAATGTTGAAAATACAGGTAACACTTTATATGAAGGGGTGTGCAAGACTGACACAACACAGTCACAACCATGTCATGACACCTGTCTTGAACATAAAGGAGTCTTTCTGAATGTTTATGACTGTTGTCATTAGTGTCATTCTGTAAATTATGACACTTCTAATGCAAAGTTGACGTTTGAGAAGTTTGTGTTATGGCAACTTGACATTAACGAAGACAACATAAGTCATAAATATGTCATTGCAGGACTAATCATCGAAGTTAAAGAATCTATTTAGCTGTATGTGTTAACATCACATTAAACTGTCATTAAGTGGTTGGTTTTGACATTGGCATGAGACCATTATAATTGTGTCATGCATATTACAATATAACTGAAGTTAGCTGCCATTAGATAGTTAGCTTGGTTAGCTGTACAGTTGTAAGCTGATTCAGCCCACGGGGAGCTAAACCTGGAACGTCTTACTTCTGATTACTGTATTTCCTGTCGTCGATATATTGATATCAATACTGATATTGAATATCAATATCAGTATTCAATATCAGTATTGGTTGAGCAGTTGCATCAGAGCGGATGTTGTTTGTTCTGCTACAACACAAAAACAGACAAAAACAACCAAACAATGAAATTTATTTAAGTTGGATCTTAATCTACATGTTAAATATACAGCATTTGCATAATGGCATATGCACAATTAATATCAGATTGTGCTTTAAATAGCTGCACTGTGTTTCAGGGGATGAAATATGACGGAGGACACTGTCACACAGTATGTGGACTTTAATGTGCTTCTTTGAGCTGTGATGAGCCATGTGTGTTAATGCAGCATGTCTGCTTGCATGCATGGCTTTTTATCTTTTAATGTACACAGCAATATGCCATCTTGCTCACATGCCCCTTTCATATTGTAATGAGAAACTGTGATGGTCGGGGTCGGCTGGCTGTGAGTTTTCTGTTTTTGTTTACCTTTTTTCCTATTTTCATTGCCCGGCTAGTTTCCTCTCCTGTGTGTTTCTCTCTCGCTCTCTCGCTCTCTCTCTCTCTCTGTGCCGATCCTGCTCTTCCTAACCCCCCCCCCCCCCCACCCCCCCCACTGCTGCTGCCAGCTGACTGAGCGCACCTGATCGTTATTCCTTCATCACCGCCTCCCACCGCACACACCTGCCTCCCATCTACAATCAAGACCAGTATTTCTACCCCGGCTCTACAGACCATCTTCGCTTGATTGTTGCTCCAGACACCCTGGTGAACGCTAGCCAAATCGTTTGCTAAGATAATTCGTTGTTCCTTTTTCTTACCCTCTTTCCTAATGATTCACTCACCTGTTTTGTGTCTTCTCATTCCCAGCTACCATCTCCTACCCCAACTGTCGTCTCCAGTCAGCTGGCCTCGCTTCACGGACCCCCTCCCTCGGTACTCTGCTCCAGCTGCTCTTGCTTTCTCTGCTCTCCAGTTCCAGTGTCTCTTCCTCGGCTCCTCGGTTAAGGCTTCCCCGCGCTCCCCTGAGAATCCTGCCTCCCCTCGCTCCCCGCATTCTCCAGCCCCAGTATCACTCCTGTGGCTCCCCTCAGTTTCCTCGTCCTCCAGTTTTCTCCATCCTCCCCTAGCTGCTTCTCCGTTCCGGACGTCTGCCTCTCCACTTCCCCTTTTTTCCCCTATTCTAAATAAACCAATTTTTGTGAGCTCTGCTCCTGAGTCTATTCTGTCCTCACTGTAACAGAACAATCAAGCCAAATATGGACTCAGCAGGCTCACCTCCACCCCCCGACCCCCCTGTTCCCTCACCCCCAGATCTTTCCTTCGCCGTGGCCTCCCAGGGGGCGCTGCTCGGTCAACATGTGGCCGCTCTCTCCTCCATGGCCGAGACACTTCGCTCCCTGGTCGAGGAGGTCCGGCGGTTGGGTCACCCAGCTCCTTCCCCCTATCCCTCCGGCAACGTCGCCTCGTCAGTCCGCACGGATAACACTCGCACTAATGATTCGGCTCCGCCCGTCCACCTCGAGTCTCCGGTATCTCCGCCCGACAAATTCTCCGGTGAGCTGGGAACATGCGAGGGATTCCTGGTGCAGTGTGCCCTGGTGTTCGAGGGGCAGCCAGTAACATACCGCTCTGACGAGGCCAGGGTGCGATTTGTCGCGGGTCTGCTCCGTGACCGGGCCCTCTCGTGGTACACTTCTGTGACTAGGGGACGGCCTGATCTCCTCTCCTCTTACTCTGCTTTTGCGGAGGACTTGAGGAGAGTGTTCGATCGCCCTGTACGGGGAGCGGAGACGGATGCCCGTCTCGCATCTCTCCGTCAGGGTAATTGCAGTGTCGCGGAGTACTCTGTCGATTTCCGCATTCTGGCCACCAGATCAGGTTGGAACAGTCCGGCTCTCCGTCGCATGTTCCTTAACGGACTTAGTGAGCGGATGAAGGATCTTTTAGCCACTAGGGACGAGCCGGACAGCCTAGACAGCCTCATTGATACCACAATTGATTTAGACAATCGTATCCGGGAGAGGGAGAGAGAGCGCTCGCTTCGCGGTCCGCCCTCTTCCCGGTCCAGCCCTCCGCACCCTCGGGTCTCTGCTCCCTCGTCTTCCCAGCCACGGTCCGTCAGTCCGCCTGCGCCTCCGTCTCCACCCCCCGTTGAACCCATGCAATTGGGTCGTGCCTGTCTTTCCCCCGAAGAACGTGAGCGTCGTCGTCTAGCCGGGGTCTGCATTTACTGCAGTAACCCCGGCCATTTCATTTCCTCCTGCCCCGTCCGGCCAAAAGAGTCGGCTCGCCAGTAGCTGTGGGAGCTCTGGCGAGCCGAACCACTCCCAAGCCTCGCCTCCTATTGGAGGTTTCTCTGTCATGGTGGGACGTAACCCTGCATCTGGGGGCACTGGTAGATTCCGGTGCCGACGAGAATTTTTTGGACATTGAAATTGCGCGACAACTTTCCATCCCTCGTATTCCCCTCGACACGCCCCTTCACGCCACCGGACTTAACGGCCAGTCTCTCACCACTGTCACCCACCGCACGCCCCCGCTCCGGCTCCTCACCTCTGGTAACCACCACGAGTCCCTGTCGTTTCATCTCATCCCCGCCTCATTCTCCCCCATCGTTCTCGGGCTCCCCTGGCTCATTACCCACAGCCCCAATGTGGATTGGGCGCAGGGGAAGATCAGAAATTGGAGTCCAGCCTGCCATTCCTCATGCCTTCTGTCAGCTAGAGCCCCTGGTACGTCTTCCCAAACTCACACTCCTCCGGATCCCCCCGATTTAACTCTCGTCCCCCCGGAATACCACGACCTCGCCCAAGTATTTAGTAAGGACCAGGCCTTGTCCTTACCCCCCCACCGCCCCTACAACTGCTCCATAGCCCTCCTTCCGGACGCGCCCCTCCCTTCCAGCCGCTTCTTTAATCTCTCTCGCCCGGAAAGGGAGGCTATGGAGCAATACATCAAAGATTCCCTGGCCGCCGGTATCATTCGCCCCTCCTCGTCCCCGTTGGGCGCAGGTTTTTTCTTTGTATCCAAGAAAGACAAGACCCTCCGTCCATGTATAGACTACCGGGGGCTCAACTCCATTACCGTCAAGAATAAATACCCGCTCCCCTTAATGGACTCTGCACACGACTCCCTCTCCCGGTCCGTTGTGTTCACCAAATTAGATCTCAGAAACGCCTACCACCTAGTACGGATCCGGGAGGGGGACGAATGGAAAACCGCGTTTAATACTCCGCTGGGTCATTATGAATATTTAGTCATGCCCTTCGGCCTCACTAACGCCCCCACCATCTTCCAGGCATTAATTAATGACGTTCTCCGTGACTTCCTGCACCGTTTCATATTCGTCTACCTTGACGATATTCTGATCTTCTCCCGCGACCCAGTCCAACACGTTGAACATGTCCGTCTTGTGCTGCAGCGGCTCCTGGAGAACAGGCTATTCGTTAAGGCTGAGAAATGCGAGTTTCACGTCTCCTCTGTACAATTCCAGGGTTTCATTATCGAGAGTGGGCAGCTTCGTGCGGATCCGGCTAAGATCCAAGCCGTAGCCGAGTGGCCCACCCCGGTTTCTGTTAAACAGCTACAGCGTTTCTTGGGGTTTGCCAACTTTTACCGTCGGTTTATCCGTAATTATAGCACCTTAGCCGCCCCTCTCACCCGTCTTACATCTCCCTCCGTCCCCTTTGTTTGGTCTCCGCCGCTGCAGCCTTCACCCTCCTCAAGTCCCGATTCACCTCCGCCCCCATTCTGACGAACCCTGACCCCTCCCTTCAGTTTGTGGTGGAGGTAGACGCCTCGAACGTGGGCGTTGGGGCCACCCTGTCCCAGCGTTCCCCCGTTGACCAAAAACTTCATCCCTGTGCTTTCTTCTCCCGTCGCCTGACTCCCACCGAGCAGAGATATAGTGTGGGGGACCGGGAGTTGCTGGCCATTAAACTGGCCCTCGAGGAATGGAGGCACTGGCTGGAGGGCGCCCAGCACCCCTTCATAGTCTGGACTGACCACAAGAACCTCTCCTACCTCCGCACCGCCCAGAGACTGAATCCCCGCCAGGCTAGGTGGGCCCTGTTCTTCAACAGATTCGATTTCACCCTCTCCTATCGCCCCGGATCCCGCAACGCTAAACCAGATGCCCTATCCCATCTCCACTCTCCTGATGACCCAGAGGACCGGCCAGATCTCATCCTCCCGCGCTCCTGCCTCGTTGCCTCCCTGGTATGGGAGGTAGAGTCTGCTGTTCGCCGTGCCCAGTCCACAGACCCCGACCCTGGTACCGGCCCTCCCAACCGCCTCTACGTCCCTCCTAATGTCCGCTCCCAGGTCCTCCAGTGGGCGCACGCCTCCAAATTCAGCTGCCACCCTGGTGCTGCCAGAACTTTGTTCCTGCTCCGCCAGCGATTCTGGTGGCCCGCTGCAGAGAAGGACTGCCGGGACTTCGTGGCAGCTTGTGAGGTGTGCGCCCGTGCCAAGTCTTCCCACCAGCAGCCCACCGGTCTGCTCCGTCCCCTTCCAGTCCCCGGTCGGCCCTGGTCACACATCGCCCTGGACTTTGTTACCGGTCTGCCAAACTCCCAAGGCAACACTGTTATACTCACCGTTGTAGACCGATTTTCCAAATCCGTCCACTTCATTCCTCTGCCCAAGCTGCCCACATCCATGGAAACCGGCCGCCTCTTGGTTCACCATGTCTTCCGCCTCCACGGGATTCCCCAGGACATAGTCTCCGACCGGGGACCCCAGTTCACGTCCCAAGTGTGGAGATCCTTCTGCCGAGCCCTCGGCGCTACAGTTAGCCTGTCCTCCGGTCATCATCCACAGACCAACGGGCAGACCGAGCGGGCAAATCAGGATCTGGGGGCGGCTCTCAGATGTGTGGCGCACCGCATCCCTGCCTCATGGAGCACCTACCTCCCCTGGATCGAATACGCGCACAACTCTCTCATCAGCACTGCCACTGGTATGTCCCCATTCATGTGCGCAATGGGTTTTCAGCCACCACTTTTTCCTGATCTGGAGGAGGAGGTGACAGTTCCATCTGTCCAATCCCACCTTCGGCGGTGTAAACGGGTGTGGAGAGAGGCTAGGGCAGCCCTTCAGCGCACGGCTGCTCGCAACAAATGCCTGGCTGACCGTCATCGGAGACCGGCTCCCGTTTACCAGCCGGGTCAGAAGGTATGGCTCTCCTCCCAAGACCTTCCGCTCCAGATGTCCTCCAAGAAGCTTGCTCCTCGATTTGTGGGACCATACCCCATTGAGGCGGTCCTGAATCCCACCGCCGTCCGACTCCAGCTTCCCCCGCATCTCAAGATCCACCCCGTCTTCCACGTCTCCCAGGTCAAGCCGGTCTCCACCTGCCCTCTCTCCGCCCCAAGGGCAGCACCTCCTCCTCCACGGATAATTGACGGTCACCCAGCCTATACGGTGCGCCGCCTCTTGGATGTGCGTCGTAGAGGTCGGGGTTATCGGTACTTGGTGGACTGGGCCGGCTATGGCCCGGAGGAACGTTCGTGGATCCCCGCCAGCCAAATCCTGGATAAATCCCTTCTGCAGGACTTCTACAGGGCCCACCCGGACAAGCCTGGCGGTCCGCCCGGTGGCGTCCGTTGAGGAGGGGGTACTGTGATGGTCGGGGTCGGCTGGCTGTGAGTTTTCTGTTTTTGTTTACCTTTTTTTCCTATTTTCATTGCCCGGCTAGTTTCCTCTCCTGTGTGCTTCTCTCTCGCTCTCTCGCTCTCTCTCTCCGTGCCGATCCTGCTCTCCCCCCTCCCCCCCCCCCCCACTGCTGCTGCCAGCTGACTGAGCGCACCTGATCGTTATTCCTTCATCACCGCCTCCCACCGCACACACCTGCCTCCCATCTACAATCAAGACCAGTATTTCTACCCCGGCTCTACAGACCATCTTCGCTTGATTGTTGCTCCAGACACCCTGGTGAACGCTAGCCAAATCCTTTGCTAAGATAATTCGTTGTTCCTTTTTCTTACCCTCTTTCCTAACAATTCACTCACCTGTTTTGTGTCTTCTCATTCCCAGCTACCATCTCCTACCCCAACTGTCGTCTCCAGTCAGCTGGCCTCGCTTCACGGACCCCCTCCCTTGGTACTCTGCTCCAGCTGCTCTTGCTTTCTCTGCTCTCCAGTTCCAGTGTCTCTTCCTCGGCTCCTCGGTTAAGGCTTCCCCGCGCTCCCCTGAGAATCCTGCCTCCCCTCGCTCCCCGCATTCTCCAGCCCCAGTATCACTCCTGTGGCTCCCCTCAGTTTCCTCGTCCTCCAGTTTTCTCCATCCTCCCCTAGCTGCTTCTCCGTTCCGGACGTCTGCCTCTCCACTTCCCCTTTTTCCCCTATTCTAAATAAACCAATTTTAGTGAGCTCTGCTCCTGAGTCTATTCTGTCCTCACTGTAACAAGAAACGTCTGTCTGTTAGCTTGCACCTGTATGTATATATAGATATATATTTTTGTCTTCTTGTGTATACATTCTACAGTAGGTGATATTAATCCCCGTGTGCAAAACCTTCTATTTGGTGCATTGTTCTACTGATCCAGTTTCCATTATGCATTTTGTGTGTATCACATCAGGACTACACTCCCATACACATACTTTTTTTCTGAAGAGCCAAATAAGATTAATTTGACACTAACGTCTAAAATAATTGTGTATATCCTAAAGCATTCTTAATGAGTTTGACTTGTTGATGGAAAAGCACATCGTCATAAACTTCAGTATGCGTCATATGCAAAATATATTTCTGTCAGAGTCTGAGCAGTTCACTCCCTCAAATACATGGGGAAGTTATGTTTAGCTGTCACATGCTGTCAGTGCGACTGACACGGGGTTTCAGGAGTGTGCAAATACAAAGATAAATATAAAACTGTATGTGTGGGGTGAATAATGAGGGGTTTGCTGTAACTGTCAGACTCTTCCAGATCACAGTGTGCATACAGGAGATTATTCTGGGGAAGTGACATGCCAATGACATGCAAATCTGTACACAATTACTATTATACAGACTTCAAGGGTACTGTGGGAGTCGCAAATTTCCAAGAATACAGTCACATTCAAGAAAACAGTCGAAGGATATTATGCTCAGCAACATTTCAAATGTTTTATTCAAAGTTTCAGCTGACAGTGAATATTGTCACAACAACCTACATTGTTACAATAAAAGAATATAAAATAATGTTCTTACTGTACTGTATTTTTTTCAGTAATAATAATAATAATAATACATTTTTTTCATTTTTTATCTTTCTTGATACTCAAGGACACCTTACATGAAAAAATACAGTAGTAAAAGATAAAAACTGATGCACAACAAAGGCCACACGGAATTGCAAAGTAATGAACAACAACAGACAAAAACTATCAAATGACACTGAGTATGCCAGTTTGAAGAGGTAGGTTTGTTAGATGGGATTTGAATGTGGGGAGAAAGTCAGTGGCCCAATCCCAAAGTGAGCCCTGAGGACTACGGACTAAAGACTCACAGACTTAATTGATCTCAGGTGCTAAGTGAGTGAGTGTGTGAGGCCACATGGGCTCAGATAGGTATAAATGGGATTAGGACAGCACTTCAACACGAGATCACATGTTACCTTGGCGACGTTTAATAACAAAGATGTTACTGAAACTTGCCGGTTTGGGAATTTTCATTTTAAGTTTGTTGCTTTCCACACGGCCAAGGCACAGGAGACGGCTGCCTGATTCCAACTTTTTTCGAACTCTTGTTTTACAAGCTGGACAACAGGTTGGTCCAAACATGTATTTACAACTTTATCATTAATTATTAATGTTTGTTATTATTTTGTTTTTAGTAGTACTTTTCAAGATTTACTCAGAAAGAGATTAATAAATTAGATGTGATGTAAACAAAATGTTACATGCCATTACATATAGTATTTGTCTTTGTTCATAGGCTTACCAGCGCACCCCGTATGCCAGAGTGAACCAACATATGCCAGCTATTAGGGTGTATCTGGATGTGGAGAATGACATGAGGCCCGATTTCTGACTATCCAGAGAGGCCTTTCATGGCATTTTGAGCATCTTGAGTCAGAGGAGGGATCATGGATGGGGGCCAACGTTCGAAGTGTTGCTTTTTGTTTATTGGCTGGCCCACGGTGTTTCATACCGTGTGGCCGCAAGGGCTTTCGATGTGCCCAAGTCCACAGTGTGTAGAATTGTGCACAGGGTGGCCTTTGACATTCGTAGGTGTAAGGCCACAGTTATTTCCTTCCCTACTGCTAACATGCTGGGGGACATTGGAAGGGGATTTGGCCAGCTAGCCCAGCATGACGCCTTTAATAATGCTGTGGGCGCCATAGATGGCTGCCACATTAGAATAAAACCCCCCAAGCACAATCAGTATGATTACTTTAATCACAAGCAGTTTCATTCAGTGCAAGTTCAGGCCATATGTGACTCCTCTGGGAGGTTTATAGATATTTACGTTGGTTATGGAGGTTCTGTTCACGATACACGTGTGTTAAGAAATAGCCCAATTTATGTTCATTCTTTGTACCCCCCACCTGGTTTTTTTCTTTTGGGAGATGGAGGCTACCCATGTCTCGAACGCCCCATCACCATTATTACGCCCTACAGACACCCACTACAAGGGAGGATGCAGCAGTGCTTTAATGAGCGACATGGCAGGGCCCAGTCGATTATTGAGAGGACCTTCGGAGTGATGAAGGCACGGTGGCGGAGTACCTTGTTCAAGGCACTGGAGGTTAAGCCTGCATTTTGTTCAGAGATCATCCTGGCCTGTGCAGTCCTCCACAATGTGTGCCTGAACTATGGGGATGTCCTGGAAGAGCCAGAGATCCAGCCAGAGGATCCTGCCCCCCCCCCTGCTCCAGTTCAACAGTTCCAGGAGAGAAGTGGAGCCCACATCAGGGAGAGGCTATGTGCCCAGATTTCTGCACCCCAACAACCTGGGGCCATGTAAATGCAGGCGTCAGTTCTGTGGCAGCCTTTTTTTTACATTTTGTATTCAAAATATAAGTTTGGGGTTGAGTGAAATGCCCTGTTATGTTTTGCCATTTTGAGCAACTTTGTGTTGTGTTTAACCTTTCTGTTCAATGATGAATATGGCATACTTTGGCTCATAAAGTTATGTATGACTATATTTCTGAGTTTTGTGGTTCTTGTGATGGATGCAACATTTTCCAGGAAGTTACATTTTTATACAATTTTTTTATACATTTTTATATTCAGTTGTACACCCTCAAATATTCTTACAACAAAAGCTTAGAATCCACCTAATGCAAATCAAAATTTAAACACCACACATGCAGATGAGGGCCAACTCAACTTTTAATGCCCTTGAAATGAGAAACAAAGTTGCCATTCAAAAATGTAAAAAAATCCAACCCCCTATGGTTCATATCACAACTAAAGATGACATCATCAAAAACCTATTTTTGCTTCTTAACCAATTCCCCAAATATACCTATCAAAGTATCAATTACTAACGGACGTATGCTGTGCAACAGGAAAATGACAAAAAAAGGCAAAGGGTTCAAAGCCGAAAAAAGTTCTTGTGAAGAAGATTTTGTCGAAAAAGATGCCGACGCGGAGACCACCGAACAGGCAGGTGCTATTGCAGCTAGTGCAACTCCTGTTAGCGCTGAGCTCCCGGCTACTAACGAAGACATTTTAGCAGCAATACACAAGATGAAAAGTGCCGTGGACGACAGATTCAACAAGCTTAATGGGTCCCTTTCCAGCCTTAAATCGGCTCTAACAGCCGTTAGTGAACGTGTGGCCACAACAGAGGACGCCGTTGAATCGCACAAAAAACGTCTGGACGAACATGAGAGGCGACACGAGAGCTTCCCAGTGCTACAGCAAGCTAAATTAGATGATCTGGAGTCCCGCTCTCGCAGGCAAAACATCCGTATAATCGGAATAAAAGAGAAAGCTGAAAACGGCAAGCCAACGGAGTTTGTCACCAAATTGCTACCGGAGCTACTGGGAGAGGAGCACTTTGATCATCCCATGGATGTGGACCGTGCCCACCGAAGTGCAGCGCCAGTGAACGACGGGAAACCGAGAGCTATCATCGCCAGGCTGCACCGCTTCCAGGTAAAGGAGCTGGTACTAAGTCTCGCGAGGGAGAAGGCACCCCTACAATATGACGGGCGTCCGGTATTCATCTTTCCTGACTTAACATCAGCAACCATGAAGAAGCGGGTGGCTTTTCAACACATCAAGGAGAAGTGCAGAGCCAGGAAAATTCGGTGTGGCTTTAGGCATCCGGCGAGGTTTGTGGTCACCGTTAACGACAACATGGGCACCTTCAGTACCCCGGCAGAAGCCGAAAAATTCCTGAGTCGAGAGGCTCATGACTGGGACACGGACATTTGATCGGGTCGTTATATGGACTGATCCTTGACCGACAATTGCATTATAATTTCGGTGAGGTTAAATGCCTTATTATCTTGTGAACATTTTTAGGTGGATTGCTCCACTGTAGGTAGGGAGATAAGTAGCTAAATGCTAATTTGGGCCTTAACTCGGCGCCAATGTTTAGCTTTGACTTTCAGTTTGGGGTATGGTAACACTGCTTGTGGTTTTTGTTTTCCCTCTGGGGTGCGTTCATATGTTCAGTTTAGGGTTCTCTTTGCTTCAGCACATCTCTTTTTTCGTTTATTGCACAATCCTCTTTGCCAGAGTCAGGTGACAAGCCATTTTACATTAGATACTATTTATGTTAAGAGGGCCTAGTAAGCACAGTGAAGGTGGAGTTAATCTAGTCAGCTGGAATGTACGGGGGATGAATAGCCCATTAAAAAGAGGAAAAGTGTATGCTCATATACGTAAACTCAAGGCCGCTATATGGTTCCTCCAGGAAACACATTAAAATAACTGCCGCTAAAGTATTATGTCCTTCATGGGCATCACATGTCTTCCAATCAAACTTTAGCACAAAAGCAAGAGGAGTGGCAATCCTTATTAAGAAAAACACTCCCTTTGTACATATGCAAACCATTTCTGATGATGGAGGTAGATATTTATTAGTTAAAGGGGAGCTAAACTCAGTACCTGTGACTTTGATAAATGTATATGGCCCAAATTTTGATGATCCCATTTTCTTCCAGAACCTTTTTAACACAATATCCAATATGGCTAACACAAATATAATCTTAGGTGGAGACTTTAATTGGGTTTTGGATTCAGTCCTTGATCGGCAACCCTCTCAAATTAATACATTGAGGAGCAGTATTGCTCTTAATAATCTGATAGTTTTATAATCTAGTGGACATTTGGAGGCTCCTTAGTCCCACAGCAAGAGATTTTTCCTATTTTTCAGCCGTTCATAAATCATACTCAAGGATTGATTATTTTATATTGGATTCCAATTTATTATCACAAGTTGTGAATTGCACTTATCATAATATTCTCATTTCAGACCATGCCCCTGTTTCCTTAAAGCTTAATCTGAATCTTAAAAGAATGCTTTACTGAAAGAGAAGGAATTTTGTTCTTATCTTTTGAGCAAAATTGATCTTTACATTGACACTAATGATAATGGTGAAGTTAGCGACTCCACACTTTGGGAGGCCATGAAGTCTGTTCTCAGGGGCCACATCGTATCTTATGAAGCAATGGAAAAAAGAAAATCTAAAGCTAGGTTAACTGAAATAGATAGTCAGCTATCAGATTTGGAAGCACTATGTAGAGTGGATAAACAACCTGAAGTACTGAAGAAAATCTCAGCATTAAGATATGATTACAATTCTATATTGTCCAAAAATGTTTCACGTTTGTTGGCCAAAGTAAGGCAAAAGTATTTAGAGTTTGGTGATAAACCTCAAAAGTTACTTGCCCGCCAGTTAAGACAATCTCAAGCGTCCAAGTCCATACACTCTATCAAGGGGAATGATGGGACTCCCCTGACAGATCCTAAAAGAATTAATGAATGTTTTGCTGATTTTTATGAAAAGGTCTATCAGTCACAGGGTGTATCTGATCAAGGGGCTATGGGATTTTTTTTTGAAAATCTGGGACTGCCTAAACTATCAAAAGAATCTTCCTCCTCACTAGATGCAGACATCAATTTGAGTGAGGTAAAAGATGTGATTTCCTCTCTCCCCAACAATAAGGCAGCAGGACCAGATGGCTTTTTCAAGGTACTTAGCCATAAACTTTCCCCATTTATCTTACGAATGCTGAATCACTGTTTACACTTAAAAAATGTGGTTTTGGGCCCTCCTTTATGAAATGGATTGAGCTTATTTATTCACATCCAACCGACTCTGTCATAACCAACCATAATATGTCATGCCCTTTTACAATCAATTGTGGAACCTGTCAGGGGTGTCCCCTCTCTTCTTTCCTGTTCTCAATTATTATTGAACCGCTAGCAGTCAGTATTAGACAAAGTCGTCTAATATCTCCTATCAACATTTATGGACAAGAGCATCATATTTCACTGTATGCTGACGACATTCTTTTATTAATTTCTCATCCTCAAGTTTCAATACCTCATCTTTTGACTTTAATTAGCAACTTTGGCAGATTCTCCGGATTTTCTGTTAACTGGGATAAAAGTAAGTTAATGCCAATTTCTAACGAAGTTGATATGACATTTATACAGTCTGCTCCTTTTAAAAAAGCTTTTAAAGATTTTTCGTATCTTGGTATAACTGACTAAAAACCCTGAGGACCTACTACAGAAGAATTTGTATAATAAGACTGAGCAACGTAAACAAAATATAAATTTTTGGAAGACTCTTGCTATTTCTCTTGTAGGTAAGATTAATGCAATTAAGATGATTGCACTGCCTCGCTTCCTACATCTCTTTCAGTCTCTTCCATGTTACATTGCCCAGTATTACTTTAAACAATTAGATTCAATTATTGCTCCTTTTATCTGGAACTACAAAGCCATCAGGATTTCCAAAAAACACATATGTAAACCAAAGAATGCTGGAGGCTTTGCCTTACCGAATTTTAAAATGTATTACTGGGCAGCTCATCTGTCTATACTTGCTTGGTGGAGGAAAGCCCCCCCCCCTCCTCTTCTTATTCCTGCCCTGCTTGGCTATGCATAGAACGAGACCTCCTTGCTGGCTTTGCTCAACAGCCCCACCAAAGTTAGGAAGTCACATTATAGTAACAGCTTTGTAATCAATGGCACTATGCGCACATGGGAGCAGATAAAACTCCATATTAAGGGGCCGAGTGTATATACTGATACTCCAATTTGTGAAAATCATGCTTTCATACCTGGCCTAAATGATACTGCTTTCTCTGCTTGGAAACAGAAAGGTATTAAAAACATAAATGATTTGTATATTGGGGGAAAATTTTGCTTCATTTGGGCAGCTGCAAGCCAAATATAGAATATCTGCCTCAAGTTTTTTCAGGTTTTTGCAGATTAGAGATTTTGTTAAAAAAAAAAAAAAAACTTTGAAGTTCTAAATAAACATGATACTCTTGAGGCAGTTAACAAATTTGACCCGGGCTCCTGAGAGGCAATCTCTGCTTTCTTTCAAATGCTTCATGATGGGGCTCTGATGAATACGGAGGTGTATAAACGGGCATGGGCAGATGAGTTGAATATGGAATTAAATGATGAAGTTGGGGAAGAATGTCTACGTAATGTGCAAAAGTGTTCAGTTAATACCAGGCACAACCTAATACAGTTTAAAACACTCCACAGACTCTATTATTCACGGGAAAAGTTACACAAATTTTATCCTGATATCTCACCAGTATGTAACCGATGTAAATCCCATATAGGTACTCTAGGACATTCATTCTGGGCATGTAGTAAACTTCATTCATATTGGAAGTGTATTTTTCTGTTTTTTTCTGAGGCTTTCGGTAAGAATTCTAGTAGCGATTCTGGGGGAAATTTTGCTTCATTTGGGCAGCTGCAAGCCAAATATAGAATATCTGCCTCAAGTTTTTTCAGGTTTTTGCAGATTAGAGATTTTGTTAAAAAAAAAAAAAAACTTTGAAGTTCTAAATAAACATGATACTCTTGAGGCAGTTAACAAATTTGACCCGGGCTCCTGAGAGGCAATCTCTGCTTTCTTTCAAATGCTTCATGATGGGGCTCTGATGAATACGGAGGTGTATAAACGGGCATGGGCAGATGAGTTGAATATGGAATTAAATGATGAAGTTGGGGAAGAATGTCTACGTAATGTGCAAAAGTGTTCAGTTAATACCAGGCACAACCTAATACAGTTTAAAACACTCCACAGACTCTATTATTCACGGGAAAAGTTACACAAATTTTATCCTGATATCTCACCAGTATGTAACCGATGTAAATCCCATATAGGTACTCTAGGACATTCATTCTGGGCATGTAGTAAACTTCATTCATATTGGAAGTGTATTTTTCTGTTTTTTTCTGAGGCTTTCGGTAAGAATTCTAGTAGCGATTCTGGGGGCCACTAGTGTCCTCTCCTCCATCAATAAATTTGAAAGAAGAGCCATTCAATTTGGGATGGTGATTGCAAAAAAGTAGATTTTACGTGTATGGAAAATGGATTCTGTGCCTTCATATAATTTGTGGCTGGGAGAATTGTCAAATTCTTTACATCTGGAAAAATTTAAATTCTATAATGAAGATAGAGGAGACAAGTTTGATCAAATATGGGACCCGATACTGAATTATCTTAAAAATGTGAGCTCCTAGGCATTGGCTATTGTATAAAACCTCACTGTGCAAACGAGTAGGTGGTTTTGTATATGTCAAATTAGTTTATCTTCACTACTTTTAGATGTTTTTGTTTATAGTACCCATCCTAACTATGACCATGGAATATTGTTGTAATCCAAGATGTGCTGTATTCTGTATGTTATGTGCTCTTTGTTCTTTTTTTTTCTCTCTCCTTTCTTTACTCTTTTTCTTGAAAATCAATAAACATATATAAAATAAAATTTAAAAAAAAGGTACGGGGAAATCAGAGAACCCTGAATATTTTAATTTAAAAAAACAATCACTAATAACAGACACAAAGGAAACTGCTAATGAATTCAATGACTATTTTGTGGATGTTGGTGATAAATTAGCAAAATAAATTGTTGATCAAGTAATAACAGAGGATATAAATGAAAATATTATTAAAATAAATGCAAACACCATTTTCTTGAGGAGAATTGAGGAAATAGAGTTAATTGACGTGGTAAATACGTTCAAGAATAAGAAATCCACTGATAGTAATTGTATTGACCTGGCCTTAGTTAAAAACATTGTACATAGTATAGCGAAACCCCTGACTTATATCTTTAATAAATCATTACATACAGGCATATTTCCAAATAAAATGAAAAATGCAAAGGTCATTCCTATCTACAAAAATGGAGATAAGCACTTCTCAAACTACAGGCCAATTTCTCTTATTCCTTAGTTCTCAAAAATATTTCTCCATAGGTTTGATCATTTCATAGAAAAACATAATTTACTGAGTGAACATCAATATGGCTTCAGATCAAACAGGTCAACAACGATGGCAGTGATGGAGCTAATAGAAGAAATATCTACACCTATGGATGATAAGGAATTCACTGTAGGCGTTTTCATAGATCTAAAAGAAAGCCTTTGATACAATTAACCATAAACTATTATTGACCAAACTGGAAAAATGTGGGATCAATGTAGCACATCAATGGCTCAGTAGTTACCTGGAAAATAGATATCAATATGTGCAATTAAACAACTGCAAGTCAGATTTACTGAGGGTTACATGTGGGGTCCCACAAGGATCAGTGCTGGGTCCAAAATTGTTACTATTGTACATACATTACATTTGTAATGTGTCTAAAATATTACATTTGGTTTTGTTTGCTGATGACAGTAATTTGTTTTGTTCTGGCAAAAACCTTGAGCAGCTTTTGGATACAGTGGAAACCAAACTTGATTTTTTAAAACGATGGTGTAATCTGAACCAGCTGTCACTGAATATTCTAAGAATCTTAGACATATTACTTTAGACAATATTGAAATAGAAAAGCTTTATGAAAACACATTTCTGGGAGTTGTTATAGATCACAAATTATGCTGGAAACCACATATTAATCATATTAAAACTAAAATATCAAAGTCCATAGCAATTCTGAACAAAACCAGATATATTCTTAATACAAATTTTTTACATTTATTATATCAATCTCTCATACTTCCATATGTAACTTATGGAGTGGAAGTTTGGGGGAAAACATATAAAACAATACAAATCCAATTTTCTTACTTCAAAAGAGAGCAATCAGAATTATAAATAGGGCAAATTATTGTGAATCGACAAATCAGTTATTTATAAACTTACAGGTACTTACATTTAGTGAACTTGTAGACCTTAAAATAGCATCTCTAATGTACAAAGTATTTAATAGCATGTTGCCAGACTGTATCCAGAGGCTGTTTCAAATAAGAGAATCCCATTATGAACTGAGGGGATGCTGTATTTTTACTAGACCAAATAGCAGAACAAATGTAAAACAATGAAGTGTCTCGGTGTATGGAGTTAAACTGTGGAACAAATTAGAAATTAACTTGAAAAAGTGTAAAACAATTAACCGATTTAAAAAAAATATTTAAACATAAGATGATTAACAAATATAAAACAGAAGTGTGAATACCAGAAGGTAGAAAAAATGTATTGGACTTCTTGTGTGGTACTGGGGTATATAGTGTATACCTAGTTTCTGTAACTTTCATTTGTGTATGAAAGAATATAATTTTATGTAAAAAGGGTAGGTGTAATAAGCCTAGGCTTCAACCTACACCTTTTCGGTCTTGTTTGTTTCTTGTAACTATACTATGTAATTTTGTGTATGTATGTGTATGCATGTATGTATGTATGTATGTATGTATGTATGTATGTATGTATATGTGCAGGTGTATGTATATATATATATATATATATATATATATATATGTGTGTATGTGTATATGTGTGTGCATGTGTATGTATATGTATATAAATATATATATATATATATATATATATATATATATATATATATATATATATATATATATATATATATATATATATATATTGTATTAGTGTTGTTGTTTTTGTTTTGTTTTTTTGTTTGTTTTTATTCAGTTCATTTTTGCTTTGTTTGTGGGAGTAAGAACAACAATCTTATTTTCTGAATGTTATCAGGGCATTGACTGTTGTGAGTTACAGATGGCCGGAAAAAATAAACTAAACTAAACTAAATTTGTGAACAATTTCTTTTTCTAGGAAGTAGCACAGCACAGTCCCACTTATATTAAAAATACTATCTGGTAGTGGGTTGTACTTTTATAAAAAAAAAATAAAATATATATATATATATATATATATATATATATATATATAAACTGTATATATATATATATATATATATATATATATATATATATATATCATCGATTGACTTTCAAAACCTCTTAGGTTTCTACAATGACAAACATACGCATGTTCATTTTAATATGTATATCTCTTTATAAACAGTTGACAGTTGCCCCCCCACCGCTCGTGAGTTTTAAATGTCCTGCAGGGATGCTTCTATAAATCCCAAAAAGTGTCTGCGAGCATTGTACAGTTTTCAGAGCCCATTAGATTGTGTGTAATTAATCTTTTAGGAACCTGTCCAATAGAATATGCAAGTAGTACGTATAAAGTACATCAACTAGAATGTCTTGTAAATACATATTTTCATATTTCCTCTGACTGTTACATGCATATTTAAAGACCAGTTTATTTATGCATGTGTTTATCATGCCGAGGTAACCACTGACATTTACAATTATTTAAATGTAGGCATCTGTGCAGCAGGACTATAGACTGTTCACAATTACTGTCATGTAAAAAGAAAAAAGAGAGCTTACTCAGCCATTTATATCTCAAACATAGCCGAGTTATAATGCCAGAACAGAGATTTTTGCATCAGTAAACAATACACTATATGTAATACAGCTGAAAGATGACCAAATGACAGAACTAGCTTACAAAAAAAAATGGAAAATATACTGTATGTCACCTTACAAAGATCTGAATTGGATTGAATAACTGTTTAATAAGGATATTCAGGTATGGACTGGAATAAGAACACGATAACCAACCAACGATGTGCGGATGACCTGCTGACGTTTACAGTAAACGTATTGTCCCTGTCACGGATGCTAGTTTGCTGCTCCAGAAAAAACGTACTCAACTCTGCTTTATTGTTTAATTTAGCGGCTAATTGCCTGGATTGCATTCAAACTACACTAGTTATACTCAAGCACTTATAGTTCTCTTCTCTTACAGCGACTGCCTCGCTGATCTCACAATTGTTATATGCTGTTAGCTACTTTTGCTTAGCTATTAGCAATGGCTAATTCCTCTTCCTCTCCTGCTCTCCCTTGCTAGGTGTGTCAAATGTTTAGCTATTCCCCTGCCTCCTTTAGTGATACAGATACATGTAATAAATGTAGTTTATTCGCTGCTCTGGAGGCGAGGCTTAGTGAGTTTGAGGCACAGCTCCACACCATGGAATCAAAATTGTAGGTGGTGCGGGCCAACATACTGTAGCTTCTGTTAGCAGTCTCCCGGCAGGCCCTGAGCAGCCGGGCGAGTGGGTGACTGTCTGGAGGAAGCGTAGCGCTAACTCTGGTTATTGGGAGCTCTATACTGCGGAACATGAAGTTGGTGGCTCCAGCGTCCGCGGTTGTGTGCGTCCCTGGGGCCAGAGCGAGCGATGTGGAATCCTAACTAAAGCTACTGGCTAAAGATAACCGTAAATACAGAAATATCATACTTCACGTAGGTGGTAATGATACCCAATTACGCGAATCGGAGATCACTAAAATGAATGTTAAGTCACTTTGTGCATATGCAAAGACAATGTCGGACTCAGTAGTTTTCTCTGGACCCTTGCCAAACCTGATCAGCAATGACATGTACAGCCGCATGTCATCATTCCACCGCTGGTTGTCGTGGTGGTGCCCAGCTAATGATGTGGGCTACGTAGATAATTGGAGGGGGTTCTGGGGAAAGCCTGGTCTGATTAGGAGAGTCGGCATTCATCCCACTTTGGATGGAGCCGCTCTCATATCAAAAAATCTGACCGAGTCTATTATCGGTCATAAACCATGATAACCCAAGGTTGAAATCAGTAATCAGAGGTGTGCTCTGTGCTTCCGTTGGAGCAGTCACCTACTCATAGTCCCATAACCACGGTGTCTGTCCCCCGACTCAGATCAGTTTAATCAAAGGTAAACAAAAGAGGAGCTACTTAAGAACCTAATTGGAATTAAAACTACCACTGCAATGATAGAATGGAATAGGAAAATTAAATGTGGACTATTAAATATTAGATCTCTGTCTTCTAAAGCAGTACTAGAAAATGATTTGATATCAGATAATCAAATTGATCTATTCTGTCTTACCGAAACATTGTGCCATGAAGAATGTGTTAGTCTAAATGAATCCACTCCTCCCAGTCATATTACTACTCAAATTCCTCGAGGCTCTGTCCGAGGAGGGGGAGTTGCAGCCATCTTTGATTCAAGCCTGTTAATTAATCCTAAACCTAAACTAAATTATAACTCATTTGAAAGCCTTGTTCTTAATCTTCTTCTTCCAATTATATTTGTTGTTGTTTACCGAGCTCCAGGTCCAAATTCTTATCACGTGGAGTCCTTAAATCAGACAAAGTACTTATTGTAGGTGATTTTAATATCCATGTGGACGTTGACAACGATAGCCTTAGTATTGCTTTCAACTCACTACTAGATTCAATTGGTTTCAGTCAGAGTGTGCATAAGGCCACTCACTGTTTTAACCACACCCTTCCAGAGAAAACAGCTCTATTGTAGTCCAGCCTTTGCTTCCGTGACGATTGTGCGTCACTTTGTAACACATTTTATAATGCTCACCTAGCTGCTAGCATGGCACTCCCTCATACTCTGCAACTGACAAGCTAGCAGTACTTACTGTGCATTTGCGACTCTCAACAAAGATGGAACAGTGAGATGCCTCACTCTGTAGCTAAAACAGAGAGCTCAACACACAGGGTGAAAAGAGGAGCTGCAGCAATGTGCAGTTCAACAAAAATATAGTGTTTTCTGAAAATTAAACCACATAAACCTATTCTGGTACAACCTCTAAATACAATTATGAACCTGAAAATGAACATAATATGAGCACTTTAACTTTAGTCCCTCCCAAATTGATAATTTTGTAGACGGTGCTACGGCGTCGCTACGGATGACTTTAGACTCTGTTGCTCCCCTCAAAAAGAAGATGATGAAGCAAAGGAAACTAGCACCTTGGTATAACTCCCAAACCCGCAAATTAAAACAAACCTCGCGAAAACTTGAAATTGAATGGCATTCCACCAAACTGGAAGAATTTCGTTTAGATTGGCAAAACAGTCTGAAAACATATAGGGAGGCCCTCAGAAATGCCAGATCAAACTATTACTCATCACTAATAGAAGAAAATAAGAACAACCCAAGGTTTCTTTTCAGCAAAGCCAGGCTGACAGAGAGTCACAGCTCTACTTAGCCATCTATTCCTATAGCTCCTCGCCACTGTCGCACTAAAGGTTTGCTCTTGGGGGAATTACTGGAATTGTTGGGTCTTTGTAAATTATAGAGTGTGGTCTAGACCTACTCTATCTGTAAAATGTCTTCAGATAAGTCTTGTTATGATTTGATACTATAAAATTTAATTGAATTGAACCATAAACATCACAGGATTGAACTAAAACTGATTAAACAGGTATTAAACTGTACATAATTTGGACAGAAAACATGGTTACTAAATCTACCCAAAGATATATCTTGTGTAGCGCCAATCAGAACCTTCACAACAAGAACTAGTTTCCCATTAGGAGAGGCGAATCTGCCCTCTTCCTCCACTTGGTGAGCCATTTCCATCATATGTCATTGTGATTGGCATAGCTGTTTAAAAAGGTATAAGATGGGCAATCCCACCGGTAATGATTAATCACTACACCCTCAATTTACATATATTTCACTTCTCGCTTTTGCATAGCACTCTGAATATGATAAAAAATGGAAAGACGTGCTGTCATTCTCCTTGCACACATTCTGCTCTGTGTTGGTCAGTATGATTATGTCTTTGTAGGTGTATCAGAACCTAACCACCTGCCACAGTTTTTACTTACAGTATGTAGGTGTTTGTGGTAAATTTTCCTTTGATTATTGTGTTGTTAATTTGCACATAGACATGAATTAATTTACAGCTCCAATATAAGCTATCAAATAGTGAGAGAGTGCACTGACACCATCAGAAAGCTTATCACTGTTAGCCTCTGACAAAGGACTTGTCTCCATACTTGTGTTATTAGATCTTAGTGCTGCATTTGACACTATTGACCATACAATCCTTCTACAGAGACTGGAACACTTAGTTGGCATTAAAGGAATCGCACTAAGCTGGTTTAAGTCCTATTTCTCTGATCGATCTCAATTTGTTAATATCAACGATAAATCCTCCAGATACGCTAAAGTTAGCCATGGCGTTCCTCAAGGCTCAGTGCTTGGACCATTTCTATTCTCCTTATATATGCTTCCTCTAGGCAATATTATGAGGAAACACTCAATTAACTTTTACTGTTATGTGGATGACACCCAATTATACTTATCAATCAAGCCAGACGAAACCAGTCATTTAGCTAAACTGCAAGTGTGCATTAAAGATATAAAATCATGGATGACCAACAATTTCCTGAAGTTGAATTCGAACAAAACTGAGGTTATTGTGCTGGGCGCTAAACACCTCCGAACTTCATTATCCAAAGATATATTTACTCTGGAAGGCATTGTCATGGCTTCTAGCACTACTGTCAGAAATCTAGGAGTTATTTTTGATCAGGATTTATCCTTTAACGCCCACTTAAAACAAACCTCAAGAACAGCTTTTTTTTCACCTTCGTAATATTGCCAAAATTAGGAACATCCTGTCTCAAAACGATACTGAAAAACTAGTCCATGCATTCGTTACTTCCAGGCTGGACTACTGTAATTCCCTATTATCAGGATGCTCAAATAAAACTCTTAACCCTTGTGTTGACTTCGGGTCACACTGACCCGTTTTAAATTTTTGTTTTATATCAGAAAATATTGGACATAGAAATAAGCGCTGAAAATGTGTAGAAGAAACATTTTTTAAAATTTAAAACGTTGGAAAAAGCAAAAACGAATTGTGAAAAAAGGCTTCACAAATGTCAGAAAAAAGTGTTTTTTTCAAGGTTGAAACAAAGACAACACAAAGGTTAAGACTCTCCAGCTGATCCAGAATGCTGCAGCGCGTGTTCTGACAAGAATTAAGAAAAGAGATACCGTCACCACTTTCAAGAGTAAACTTAAAACTCTCCTCTTCGATAAAGCTTATAGTTAGGAAGTTGGGAGTTGCAGCATTCGCCTGAACCGGCGGGGGAAGGTGTGTAGCCACAGTCATGACGCACCTCTTCCATATCTCTGCTTCCCTTCATAGAAAGCTTACTATATTTAGGGTATGAGGAGTTGCAGCGTGCGCCTAGACCGGGGGGGGTGGGGGGGGTGGGTGTGTAGCCTCAGTCATGGCGCACCCCCATCCTATCACTGCTTCTCCCCATAGAAAGCTTATGCATACTTAGGGAGTAAGGTGTCGCAGCGTTAGCCTAGACCAGCGGGGGAAGGTGTGTAGCCACCACACAGCCTCCCTATGCGGTTATAGTTCTAGACTACCGGGGTACCTCCTTTGACACACTGAGCTCCTCTCTCCTCTCTCTTTCCATCTGTGTGTATTCATGTTCCAGAAATGCTTGTTATTAACCTAGCTCCGGGGAGCTTCCCCCGTATGTTCTTTGTCCCCCCAGCACCATCATCTTGGATCATGATGGCACCTACATCATGGTGGCAGCTGTCGCAGTGGTCCTGCCCTACGCCCTGCTGTGCCCCATTAGACCCTGCAATGCCCGGCGTCGACTTGCTATGTCCGGCCAACACCCTGCCACGCCCTGTTACGCCCTGCTGTGCTCTACGACACCATGAACTATTACAACTACTCTAGTCATTATCTTAATTGTGACTTTGTTATTGCCATTGTTCATCAAACCCCCAACCGGCATCGTCAGACACCGCCTACCAAGAGCCTGGGTCTGTCCGAGGTTTCTTCCTAAAAGGGAGTTTTTACTCGCCACTGTCGCACTTACGCATTCATGCATGCTCTTGGGGGAATCACTGGAATTGTTGGGTCCTTGTAAATTACAGAGTGTGGTCTAGACCTACTATATCTTTAAAGTGTCCTGAGATAATTCCTGTTATGATTTGACACTAAATAAAATTGAATTGAATTGAAGAATCACCATGTAGCTATACCACGGATTGTATATGAAGATGCACAACGCGTCTCCACTTCCTCCTACTGTACAAATATGACGCAAAAATCTCCCGTATAAGGGCGCTGCCATCTTGTCATTTTGGAGCCAGAGTCTGCACAGTAGTGATCGGGCAGTATCGAAGTCCCGCCTACACACCTAACCAATCACAAGTCAATCACAGCTGTCGATCATGACGTCTCACCCCATTTTTATAGCATCAAATAACTAATAAAAAAACAAACTCATTAGAAAAATGAACACTTGAACAAACATGAGAAATACCACTACTAAATGAAAGAAACCATTTGGGAAAATGTATTGGATGTGTACTTTTACTTTTTAGTTTGGCCAATGTCTCATCTGATAACATGGAGGGGGTGGGGTTTATGACCTATACTGCAGCCAGCCACCAGGGGGAGATCCAGATGTTTTGGCTTCACTTGTACAGTCTTAGCATCGACCCCTGAGCACACTCTGAGGAATAAAGGCCTACAGTATAGCAACCACGTTACTAACAGAGCATGCTACCTCCAACTACTCTAGAAACTAGCATATTAACAAATCTGTAAAGAAATCAGACAATTCAACAAAAGGCACCCGCCAGCATGCTTCACAGAAACAAATTGCTCATACCTTTGAGTACTCCGGGGACTCACAGTGGCTGCGTACATGACCCAGTCAGTGTGATTCCTTCTTCCAGATCCACAGACTGGTACCCACTGCTGCTTCACACACTGCCAGTTCTTCGGATGTAGCCTTGACATAAAAAAATATTTTTCAAAAATGTATTAAGGTTTAACTGAACATTTTATTTTGCTTTCTACAATCCAAAATCTTCCTACACGGTGCACAGAGGGAAGCTTTAAATTGTAACTGCTGGCAATAATCTGACATCTCTGCCATTCAAATCCTGGCTGGAATTATTATTCTAGTGACATTTTGCACATTTTTTTATAAAATATAGCGAGGAGTGCAAAATTGAGACGTGCTTGAATGAAAACTGAATGAGACCTGGAATGGTGTTTTGGTGATCTTTTCTAATTGAGTGGTACAGAACGTTTGGATCGGGTTATACTTTAACACTGTAGACATTTACATCCACATGAGGCATTAGGTTGGTCTTTGGATTTTAAATGAAATCCATACTGTATTAAAACTAGGCAAAATGCAACAGGACACGTGATTTTTCTTGCACAAAAGCAGGTGTTGAGGCTGAAATTATGAACGATCTCTTAGATTTAGAAACCAACAAGACATATACATTTGTTGTGGTATTGTGAAATGCAACTTACATTTTTGATGAATAATTTGGAGCTTAAAGTCCCACTCAAGACACATTTTAAAGTATGTAAAAATACTATGTTATGATTAATATTTTGTTTAACATAGTTTACCCACCGTACGCACATCTCAAAAAGGGGCTGGAAGGAAATCTTCTCTTTCTCCCTCAAGTTCTGGATCTGACCTTGGCCCACCCATCACCGCTGCTCATGTCCATGCTAGGTTGACACTCTGTGATTACACTCTAGTATCTGGTTCACCGGTAATAGAGCAGCATGCACCAAGATGGCTAGAAACACTGGAGAGATCCAGCCATGGCCTACATGTTTAAGCCTCATACTGGGTTCAAACAGGTCCCCTGGAGGCCCGCTTACTAAGCTCCACGAGTTCACTGTCTGCTACTATAGTTAGTTATTGGTGTCCTGTCTGAACCCAGCATCAGTCAGATCCAGACTCAGATGATATTATCCACTAAAACCGGCTAGCTAGCGGCCCCCGCAGGCGCTAGCTGGCTGTTGGGCCATCTATACGGTTGATGTCTCACCTAAAACGTTTGAAGTGAAGGTCTGACATTTTTGGGAACATAAACATAAGAAAAATGAATATTTTAGTCAAGGGGGATTTTAGATTCCCAAAACCAAAACTTTCTACAGTATTTGTTTATCTTCAAAATTACAACCTCTAAAGAACACAGATGTTTTTGTGTTTTTTCTAAAGCTCATTTCTACGATTGTAACATTGCAACAATCACACCTTTTAAAATATAAAATGAACCATTACAACAACCTCTCTGCGCCCACTCGTCCCAATGAAATCAAAGACAAGATCAATACTGTTAGCTGACTACTCTTTTATAGATTTTATGAACCTGTATCAACATTTATTTTGTGAATAAGCCAAACTACAAAACTGTTGGTTGTTATCTGGTAAACATGCTTCTCAAAGAGGATTTTTACGGAGGGATTTTATGTATTTGCTGTTTAAAAAGACCAACAGATTGATAAGTCTGCAGACTCATTTTGTTTGCAATTTACCTAAATTAATTAAATTGCAAACAATATGTCTAAAGTTGTATGTCTAATAGTGTAGCACTCGCTGGGTTTCTCAGTATTGTCCATCTTGAATTGAATCGTGCAGTGAATCGTAAAGTGGCCACCCAGAACAAGGCAGTTTTATTTATATAGCACATTTCAGCAGCAGTGCAATTCAAAGTGCTTTACACAAAACATTAAAATGCATTTAGAAAAAAAAAACAATTTAAAACAGCTAGAATACAGGCATAAAATGCACAGCACAGTACAATGAATTAAAAATAGGCAACTTCAAAAATGGGCTAATGGGCCCATTTCAGCCCTTTCCAGACTATCCTGGCTCAAACATCCATATTTCATAATAATATTACATGTGTGATACAGTGATCCATGCAGAAAGTTTACATATTGCATTATAATCAAAGGTAAAAGTTCTGTAGTCTTAAGAGATAGTCATGTCTTTTATCCAGAGATGTAAAGCGAATACATGGTGAAAAAATAAAAAATGATGCATGATGCAGATTCAGTTTCAGCAGGCAAACATTATCAGTGTCACCAAATTTAGGATGGGCGTTTTGTTATTTGCAAACAATAAGAGGACATGTTGTATTGTTGACTGAGCGTCTGGTTTTGGTATTTAAGGACGTGGGTAACCCCTCAGTAAAAAATAAAATTGCTTTGTTTTAATCCGAGTGCAGAGGAAGATGTTGTGTATTAATTTGTTTTCACTCATTACATCCCTCTTCCCCACTTTACATGCAGCAGTCTGAGACACCCGCCTCCCTCCACTGTGGTCTTTTCAGTTTCCTAAACACAGCCGTGTAGGTGTGCACAAAGTGACGTTTTGGGGACAGGATTACAGAGGCAGAGTGACGCCTTCAGAAATGGCCTTGAGTAACGCTGTCACAAATTGAAACAAGTGTCAGACCTGTCTAAATGTATCATCAAATTAATGCTCTACATTAACCCTCTTCCTGTTACTGTGCCTGTGTGTATACTGTACTCTATGTAACTGAAAGGGATAAATGAGGCGTATACACACTATTGACTTCCCATGACCCTGCTGCTTCAGTGCCTTCAGTTGACTGAAATTAATATTCTTCCCTGGTGAAAGCTTGAGATCAGTTATGTTGCCTTGGACAGTGACAGATATCACTCATTTACACTATTCCCTTACATAGCAACCAATCAATATGGTATTCTATAGTGAACCATAGACATTTTAGACCAAGGTCATTATTTTGCATCAACACTGGCATGTGTAGGATTCCATTACTGTAATTTACACATCTGTCATGTCTATGGACGCTGAATGAACTGCAGTACATTTAACGCTTAGAATTCAACCCATATAATAGAATGGCAAAAAGCAAATGGAGTGCACTCGGTAGCGAATAGGGAAGTGACTTCAAACACAGCTTTTGACAAATGTGACTTCACATGTTAGGGGTTTTTCAATTGGCAACATGAGGTAAGTGTTTTAAAATGTGACCTTTAGTGCTCAGAAACATTTTAATGTATTATCAGTAAACTGCAAAAGGTGCAGACTTGCTGTATGTTTACCAACCAGGCTACTTTTTTTTCAACAGAAACGAGACAAGACGAGGACAAAACAAGTCCAGTTATTTTTCGAGACAGATGTGCACTGCTGTTTAGGGGGGCAGCCGTGTTCACTCTCAAAGGACAGTACTAATGTTTTCTTTTCCTACTGTTGTACTGTACATACCAATGAGGAGCCCAAACATGCAACAATCTATTGTGGATCTTTATGCATCCCCAGATCTCTATCTTCAGTCTTCATAAAGTTTAAATGTACAAGAAACTCAATGGTAGGGCTGCAACTGATTATTATTTGAACTACCGATTAATCCATTGATTTGTTTTATTAGTCTATAAGATGCTTTTAAAAAAACTCAAAAATATACAATTAACAGTGACATAAAGCAGACAAAGCAGATAAATCTAACATTTACTAGAGCTAATTTGGTGATACTGATATCCTATGAATCTAGACGACCTAAGGAATCCAATGGTACCAACATGGCATGGTATATTGTCGAGAAGGGGCCTAAATAATGCTCCAAAAATTTGGTTAAATTATAGTGAGGTAAAAACTGGCATGGGTATTTTCAAAGGGGTCCCTTGACCTCTCACCTCAAGATATCTGAATGAAAATGGGCTCTATGGGTACTGACAAGGCTCCTCTTTACAGGCATGCTTTATGCTAATCCCATGCAGTGTAAAGAAAAAACACACGCAGTTTTTCTCATGCAGAATAATTGTGTTATTTCCGGTGATTCTAAAATGGCGTGTTTTGAATATGTTTGCATACTGGGGTCCCTAAACAGTTTTAGAATTGCATAAATTTGGTATGACTGGAAAGCTGAGACTTACACCCCATAATAACTATATCATTTGATGTCATTGTATCAAATAACCTGTTGTGACCTAAAAATGAGTCATCCTCAACATTTATTGTGTTCTGTTTTTTTAGAATGATGAAGACAGTTGGAGAAGACTTAGCTGCAAAGATTAATTGATAAATCAATTAGATTTCAAATATTAAATGAATCGGCAACTGTTTTGATAATCCATTAACCGGTTTAAGTTCTATGAAAGAAATGTAAGAACAAATCTACTTCCAGCTCCTTAAATGTGTAGTTTCTTGACTCCTCTGTGACAGTAAACTGAATATCTTTGAGTTGACATTCTATTATTAAATCGCTTTAAAAAAAGTACAAATAGCTGACGTAAATGTAGAAAAAAATCTCCCCGGGTGGAGCATGCCCAGGCCCTATGTTTGGGCTGACCCCCGAATGTTTACAACATTTGGCTCCACCCCTGAGTGTTTGTGTCACATTTTACTGAATAAAGGTGTGTAAAGTAGGTCAAATTTGAGCCTGATGCTGGAAACAGAAATCCATCCCATTCCACCCACTTTGAGAGAAATGTTGGTCACAGACAGACAAAAGGACAGAGGGAGGTGATACATAACATCCAGCAAGGAGGTCAAAATGATGCATCACCAGATGCAGCAGTGGGTTTGTCTGAGATGCTGCTTGTTTGGATTTTTGGAAACAAGGGCAGTCAATGACTTCCAGGGAAGACAAACCAACAAACCAAAGAGACAGTAGGAGCAGCTGGAGCGTGAAGAAGCACACTGACAACAAACAAGCATATGTTCCCCCACAAATGATGTAGAGTGGTAATGGGGCAAGAAGTGGAAACCTGGTATTTCTTACGCACCAGGGGAGGGAGAGAGAAGAGCCATTCAGTGCAGGCAACAAAATGTGATGATTACATGGCTTTGGCCAACAAGAGCAAGTTTGGAATATGGAAGGAAATATAATGAATGTATGTATAAATAAAATCTGATCAGTGGTGTCCTAGATATTGTGTTTCAGAGAGTGACAGACAGATCCACATCAGCTCACACCTGATTTTATCATGGGGGACAAAAAAAAAAGAGCGTGCTACTGAAGCTGCTGTCTATCCATCATGGTCAGCACTGAACCAAAAACTAGAGCAACAAACTAGCTGGCCCTCCTTGGCAGACTTATTACGGGTATTTTCTGTTGTTTACTGGAAGTAGATGACAAGAAAGATTGTGGACGCCGACAGTGGAAGACTGTCTGAAACAATGACACTGGAGCGGATATATTATTAGCTTCCAACTGATCTCATCTACAAAGTGATTGGTTTTGTGTGATGCCTACCCATCCTGCTGAGATTCACAGGCGGAGGCACACCCAAGAGTGACTCCCTCTTTGACTCATTCTCATCACCCAAGATCGCTTTGTGCACAGCAATCACACGATAACAAACTTCCACAGCCAAAGGTGTTGCAGAAAGAGCGGGTCAAGCCTCATGCCTGACACCAAGTTAGTCTTCATGCTGCAAAGTCTGGAATGCAGCAAAGTGGATTATGGCATGGAGAATGAAAAGATACAGAACTGCTGCTGGTAATATTGTTTGTCAAATGGGCACCATGAACATATAGAGTATTATAATGCCGGTAGTCTCGCATTGCCAGACCATTGCCAGGGTCTGGCTAGTCCACACAGCATTCCACGATGCGAGAAAAACGTGTTCTGGTTTATCGGCATTTCTTTAAACCAATCACAATCGTCTTGGGTAGCGCTAAGACGCGCATGGAGCAACGGAGCCGCTGCAAAATAGTCTCAGGAAGGAACTTATTTTGGTGGAACATGTGTACGTTCAAAAGTAGTTTTAGTCGTGCAACAGAAAACTCAGATTGGACAGAGAGTCTAGCTAGCTGTCTGGATTTACCCTGCAGAGATCTGAGGAGCAATTTTGGTTTCATTGACATTGTTCATACTGCTCAGAGAAATATATTTAAAAAAAAAACCTCCGTTGCTTCTCTCCTACGCTGTAAACACTGCCATACACTATTAATCTCGTACAATATACAGAATAATGATAGCACTGATACTTTACTAACATTAGCTTGCATATGTTTGGGAACCTGATAGCTGATGTTAGTAATGAAACGATACCAAAATAACAAACTTCTTGGAATAATACGGCCACCGTAGGAGTTAGAACGTACTCGGAATGGGAGGGGCTAGAAAGTAATATTCAGTTGGTTGTCATATACAATTTCACCGCTAGATGGGAGTAATTCTTACACAATGTAGCTTTAACGCTCAGATCCCTAAAGGCCATTTTTACAGTTCATTGTCCGTCTGGTTTTATTTTCTTAAAAAGCTTGTAAAACAGCAACCCTGTTGTCTACAGTCAATTTCTGAAGATCATTTTTTTCAGGAAAAACTGGGCTATTAGAATATTTGTGCTGCAGTGAGGTCACTTGAATGTAAAAAAAGGTTGTATGACCTTAAAGACAAATAAATAAATAAAACGGAACATGAATCTCACATATATGTATTGATATCACACACATATCAATAAAAGCTAAACCAATCTCCTGTCTAAATCAGTTCCCATATGTATTAGGAGTCACACTGTGAAGAAATAAACATTATAACTTATACAGTTGACTAAATATATACATTTTTTCAAAAAAAGTCCAGACGCTTTTGCCCTCATGACATTCACTTATGCCAATAATCAAATAATAATCTCATATTTATTGAAATCACAGACACAGCAATGTTCTAAAACAGTTCTCCTATATATTTGGAGTCATGCAGTGCAAAAATAAACATAATGAACATTATAACTCATGTAAAAGGACAAACTATTTACATTTCTTCAAAAAAAGGCCTAAATGTATGCCACATCTCAAAACAATCTTCTCTGTAGAACGGTAATAGACCAGCGTGATCTATCTTTACACTCTTTAGCCTTTGTTTTCGCTCAGATTCGCTGGAGTGATCCATCTTGTCCTCTCCATACACTCTTTGTATGACGGACCTGCCTTCCCATTGGTTGAAAGACGTCAACACAATCTCGCAAAGCATCATGGGATATTCAAAATGGCAGCTAGCATCGAGCAAGCGGCAAAAATGACGGAAAATTGATAAATTATGGACATCAAGTGGATAAATCTTGGATGTAAGCGTTTGGATTTATTGCTGAACAACTCCGAAAAGAGGCACAACTTCTGAATGTGGAGGTCACTCTCTGCTTGTATCCTTGGCCCTCCAGCTTTGCTTAATGCCAGTGCAAGCCCGCCTTTGTGTCGCAGGTCCTCATTTGCAGCATTGACAACAGCATCAACAACTTTTATTTTGAAACTACACATCAGAATGTCTTGAAACTTAATGGGTCACACCATGGGGTCGTGTATTATAACCCTGAAGTGGAATTAGTCTATGATAACAGACCGTTTCCTATTGAATTGAATCCCAAATCATATGTAATTAGTCTCATATTTGAGACTGGGCTTTTATTTTGAAACAAATACACTGGAATGACTTTAAACTTCCTGGTTGGCAATATGAGGCGGTGTACATCTACTATTAGCCTGAAGTGAAATTGGTGTGTAGAAACAGGGCCTTGTTAGAAATTCCAATAAAAAAAAACTATTGACTTAAGCTTACATTTGTCAATTATTTGAGCTTTTATTTTGAAAGTAGATATCACAAAGTCCGTACATTTCCTTTGACGGTATTTGCTTTCGTTGACCGTCTTTCGCTATGTAGCCGATGAATGCTTTTATTTTGAAACCAGTTCTGAGACACTATTACCGTAAAGCTACTATAATCACGTACAGCAAAAAACTGGGTCGGCTGGCTTGACTGTCGTTCACGATGTGTCGGCTGGTTTGACCGCAGTAATTTTCCCAGGAGAGATGCATGGGATTTCCCCCTTTCTGGTCTATATATCCCTGCCTCTGCTGAATTATTTATGACAAAGCGCAGTAACATGAACAGTCTATAGTGGGGCAATAAAATCCCAGCAGCAGTTGCTGGTTGTATTTAGCAGCTACAGAGCTCCGGGACGTCGGCTATCAGCAGCAGTTGTTTAGCCGCCAATAGGTGACTGTGAGCCGGCTACAGGCACCGCCAGATGATGCTCCTTTCAGGGGTCATGGTAGTGGAGTTTAGACAGAAAAAGTGAGCGTCATGCGGCGATTCCAGATACGTTTAGGCACTAAATGACTCGTTAAGTTTAGGAAAAAGATTGTGGTTTGGATTAGGGTTGGGTATCGTTTGGTTTTTTTTTGATACCGGTGCTAAAACAATACTTTTAAAACGGTGCCGGTGCCTGAACCAAAATATATATAATATATTTATAATGTATATAATATAACATATAAAAAAGGAGCACAAAACGACAGTTGGCGACATTAAAGAACAGCTTGTTTATTGCTAAGGCCATATGGTCAAAATTAAATGATTGATTAATAATGTAACAACAATAACTTATAACAATGACTTATTTCACCAGTAAATTGCTGGTAAACGACAAAAACAAGCACCAGATGGGAAAATGGCATTTTACAATAACTTAAAAGTTTCAAGTAAATCCGTCTGTGTTGTTTTTCCAACAATGGCAGCTGCAGTCAGATTGTTACTTCTCGGTGTTGGAATCCTCTACAGGGAAATACAGTCACACTTTACACCGCTTAACGTAAGATGTCAGCATTCTAACCATTGTGTTTAATCCAGCTACTAGTTAACGGTAACGTAGTGTCCCGTGCAGCGATGCTTCTAAACCCACACATTTGCACCCTGCTGACAAGTATTCGCATACGTTTGCTATTTTCATCTGAGCCACTGCGTTTACTTAAATAATGATTATCTGGCGCATGTTATGATTCTCTATTGGTGTGTGACGTATTTTGATGCAGGCATCACATGTCTAAACATTTATTACTAAAGTAATTCCATGGTTAGTTCATTCTCTGACTGGGTACATGCACGTCATAATCCCTATTCGCACAGGATTAGTATTACCTGGTGACCTTTAGTCATTTGTAATAATTATGGAGGTTGTCTGTGATCTTAATCCCGTGCGTATCGGCCATGTGTGTAATTTGTAAAGTAAAAATCCCCCGCAAATGACCTACCATATATCGCTGAACACTGAGGTCCTGTGATAATATTAGTCCCATGTGAATCGACGTGTCTGTGATTTGGCAGGGTCGTCTATCATTTTTTCAAGGTTTTTATTTCCTGTGCGCCTTTTTATCCCTCTCACGAAGACTGATATGGGATGGCGGGCGGCTGATTTTCACGGCCAACCTAGTCTGAACCATTTCCCAACCAGAGACATCCGTCCCCGAGTCGACGCGCTCCCCGCAGTTTCGTCCAAGGGCTGACGGCGATGCTGCGTGGGTGCAGCCGCGGCGAGGATGATAGGCTATGCGCCTCTGGTAACCTCTACCAGGCCTGGCCCAAAATGATACGGAACCCTGGTGCGGCGGCCTCACCCTGGTTGTCCTCCGCGTACATCCAGGTATCCAACTCTCTGGGTACAAATGTCAGTAAATACAAGTAAAAGCAGGCTTTGCTTATCTGGTGCGAATACATCACAGGAAACTCAGATGTGAGGGGGTAATTTCTAAATCACACGAGGTCCCTATATGATACTAATCCCATGCAAATAGTGCTATACATGCTTTGAATATGCCTTGTGCAATACCAACATCTTCATAAACTATGAATATTTTCCTCTCATTAATTTACCTGCATACTCCCCACTGTTAGCGTCACCATTCTGACATCAATCAAGTCCTGTTTAATTTCCATTTCCTGTTGATATTCAGATTGCTGCTTCCCCCAAATAACAGGAAGTTTATAAAGATTATGCCTAATACCGGTCCCTTCAGTTCAACACAATAGATATTTCAATGTGTCACTTTCTGATAAGTCATTATGACAGAATGAAAAAGCCACATGTTGTTCATTTGTATGTTTCGTTGTTTCACAGTTACTTTGTTTATCAGAGTGGATTGGATTTTTCTCCCAGCTCAATTTACAGAAAAACAAGGTTTGAAGCAGAAGTTGCAGGGCTGGCACATCATTCACTGTGTATCATTTGAGTGCCGGGTCTTATCTGTGACCTTTTCTCAGGGCCCGTGCTTTGAGATTTTTTCTGCTTCATGAAAAAGGGGACAAGTGGGCAGTTTAAATTTGAACTGAAATTGCCTTGATATTGTCTTAGCCTGTGGATGAGTCATGCAGTCAGGCAGTGGCGTTGTTTTCTCTTCATTCATTTCTCTTGGGTATTTCTTTCTTTTTCTTCTTTTTTGTAGGCAATTTTTCATTTTGCTATCACCGCTTCTGCAACGTTTTGTTTTTTGGTGTCCTTGATATCCCTTTGTACCCAAGTGACTTTGCATTTCACTGGCCAGTTTTGTAGCAGGTGCAGTAATCAGTGTTGGCCAGACAGCTTCAATACTGAAAGAAAAAAACATGCATTTGCAAAAACCAGTATTTAGTGTAATGGTTTACTCTCACTGGACGGGAAATTATTTTGATGTAATTATTAATCACAGGCGTTTCCTAATGAAAAGAGCTGAGTGAGAGCGAGAGAAACAAAGCCAGGCAGTGGGATGAAGGACTGTGGACAATAGACAGGGAAACGGCAGATGAAAGCTCAAAGATGTTGAAGGATTTTCTGGAAGTGATTGGCTGTCTTTGTGGTCTCAGTATTTTTTTTTAATAATCCTGTCCTGTGATGCTCTAATCTCCCTTTTCTTTTATGCGGAGTAAATGCCCTCATAACATGGGGGCAAAACTGACGACATATAAAAATGGAAATGAAGAGCAAGGGAAACCCTTCATTAGATACTTGCCTTCCTATACATACCCTGTCAGGCCACATGCATCCCACACGATTACCAAAAAAGATAATCTCGCCACAGCGCGTGGGACCTAAAGGCTCACTGAGATACTTTGAGGCACTTGTGAAACAGCAAAGCAAAATCCACAGTGGTTGTGGATTTTCTCACTCCAGCTTCCTGTCAAGATGTTTTTTTGTGGGCTATAATTAAATGGAAGAATTAACAGTGATTGTACATTTCATCCTTTCTGGAATTCAGGTCACTGTTTTTTTTGCCATCTGCTCCATTTTAAAGTCACAGCTATTCAAATTTCTTTAAAAAACATGAAGAACCTCTATAATAAACCATTCCCTGATCAAATTGAAGCATGACCGTGAGCGGCATTGTGGGAAGAAGGGCACAGGACCTTGCTCAGGGGAAAGACTGGCTCATTTGCATGTTTCATCTCACATCTCTCAGCATATAACAGGAATTGTGAGTGTTAAAGCTCAGTACCAGTGGCTACAATGCAGATGAGATCATATTGTGACATTAGCATGATTATTGATTTTCTCTCCCTCCATCCGCGTTAAAGCGTTCAACTGCAGCACATCCGTTTGAGGTCAGAAGCTGTTCAAAAATATACAGCGCATATCTTTCCAATAATCATGAAGAACAGCAATAAATTGCTGCAATATTGATTCCAGAATATATGATTCAGTATCGTCTGGGATTTGGTGAATATCAGTTTACACTCAGCTGCTATTGTATTATAACTTCTAGGAGACAGGGTGAATGAAATTCACATTGAAATCAGCATTGGGATCATTATTGGTGCTGTAGGAAATACCATCAAAGTAACTGTTAATGAGAATATGAGATGATGACAAAAAGACAAAGGAAATGATTTTGCCTGGCCAAGAAATAGTCTCCTTCATACATGGGCGTAAATCTGATCTAACAGTAGGGGGGGACAATAAACATAACATTTCTGTAGATCTTCAATATTAACCCTAATATCAGTTCACACACATAGCGTTAGGCTTATCGCCGTGGTAACGTTAGTTGTAGTGGGTGCATTTCTATCCAACAAGCTATTAAACAAGCTAGCTAACGTTACATTATATTACACTAACATAGCAAACTTTTTGTCATAACTAATTCATTAATTACTCAGCATCATTTCTACTTGAGAAAAGAACAACTTCATCCGATGTTTAATGTGAATAAGACAGCCTTGAACCGCCTACTTACTACATTCCTGTCACTACCGATGTGACTGGGAGTCGAGGGCAGATCCTAACGTACAGCAGGCAGTGGACCAAACCACTGGGAGGCAAGGGAGGGGGGACTCAAAATGTTTCTAAACTTAAAAAGCATTTTTGGGGGTTTGTATTGTTTTAGTACTTACACAGATATTTTAAGTATACATCATTATGTTATTTACAATACACAGCTTTGTTTTAACGATATTTCTAGGGGGGGGTCAACCCTTAGATGGGGGGGTCCTGACCCCCCTGAGATTTACGCCCTTGCCTTCATAATAACCCTCTGTCAAACCACAAACTGTTGTTGTACATTACTGTTTTTGCGCAAATTAAACCATCTTGATCTGCTATTTGTAATTTTGTTACATTCGGACATGATTACAGCATTTAAGCCCATTACAGCCCAAGCTGAATTGCAATGCCCATCTCTAGAAAGCTATTGTTTCCTTACCAGGCTATTCTCATGAACCATTCGTACATATAGCTGCAAAAAGTAATGCACTGTAATTTGTATGTATTCCACATATTTATTACAGTATGCAGCACCACACTGACTGCCGCTGTATGAGTGCGTGAAGATCCTCGTAGGGAGAAGGTCAGGGTGGATGTTTGGCTCCTGAAACACAGGGCTTTCAGGTGTGGGAGTGAAGTTCATGTCCTGAAAGAAGTTAAGGGGAAAAGCACAATCTTAACTAGTCATTTTGGTGCCTAAACTAATGGCCCTGACACACCAACCCGATAATCGGTTGTCAGACAGTCTGGCGAGGTCAGTGACTCGAGTCTGTTCGGTGTGTTCCGTGCCGTCGTCCATCGAAGGAGCCTTCATTTTGGCCGATCTGACTTGCTGGGTCGGGGGGCGGGCAGTCAAACTCACTCCACCAATCTGATTGGAGTGCTAACCCGGAAATAACGAGCGGGATGAGTGACGAATGGCTCTCAAAATCTGACGAAAATCTGTTAAACTGACCTTTGTTGATCTGAAATGAAGACAGATTCAGCAACTGCACGGCTTATTTCTCTCTTAAAATGTTTTCAGAAACACGTTTAGGTGAGCTATTTTTGTAAAATACAAGATCGTATTTCGAACAAGCCGCCATTACTATCGGCTGGAGAAGCACATGTTTTGTATTACGTCTCGCGCACATGCAGAACGTACGCTCAAGACGGCGTCGCTTCAGTGTGTTCCAAGGCACTTTTTGGACCTTGGGGAGCCGACTGATCAATCTGACTGCCTTTTCTGCCGACGGTCAGCCATCAGGTTGTTGTGTCAGGGGCTAAACCCTAACCCTAACTGTCGTCACCGCCACAGAAGAGTCCACTTTTGTCGGCTAACCTCAACTGCAATTTTTTCGGCGTAATTTCATAGGATATCATACTTGAGAATGTGTTGTTCTCACTGATTCCAGTCTTTATGCTAAGCTTAGCTAACCCTCTCCACAGCTTCATATTAGGGAAAGTAGTGATGTGGGATTGCAGTTATACCCATGGCATGGGCATGTGCTTCATCGGCCGGGTCATTAAATTAACATTTCTGATTAATAGCGGGTGAGTGAAATAAGACATTATTAAGGAAAATATTAAAGGTGCTCTAAGCGATGTTGGGTGATGTCACTTCTTGTTGACGTTCAAAGTATTGTCAAACAAAACGAGGTCAGCTCATCCCGTCCGCTCCCCCTCCCTTCCATGCACAAACCCCCCAAATCCTTCTTGTCGGTTACTGGCTGGAACACTGTTTGTTATGTTTGGTGGTGCAGGTTGGCCAGTTTGTTTTTGTTGCTGTTTGTGGAGCCTGGGCTGTCTACAGAGACCACGTTTTTTTACAGTGTGTTCAGACAGGATAGACAGGACAGGCAGCTAGCAGATAGTGAGGAGATGTTTGCTGTATGTGACAAAACAATGTGTAGCCTAAAAAACATGTGACATCACTTAGAGCAACTTTAATTAGATGTGTGTATGTTATTGCAGTTCCTAAAACCTCTCCAGCAATAATATTCTGCCTGGGTTTTTTTACGGTGGCCCTGAGAGGCCACAGCACGCAACAATAAGACAACACATGCAAATAAACCACACCACAACGGAAGTGTTTCCAGGGGACACTTTTAAGTGATGCACACATGCCTCAACAATTGGCATTTCCGGTACATAGACAGACCAACAACAGGACAATTTTAACAATTTTCGCCATTTCATTCATCACTAAATTCACTTCTGAGTATGTTTTAGGCGAGAAATGAACTCTATAGATTTCAAATATAGGCAGTCTTGCGAAAATCGTTGCCAAATTGACAATTTGCTTCAAAGTTTTCGGAATTGAGTAGCTCCATAAAGTGACGCGACAACCAGCTAGCTCCTGCCGGGGCCGCTAGCTCGTCGTTCAGACAGTCTTGCTCAGAGACCCCGCTCTAAGCTGGAGGTCTCTCAGACCGCTCTCGTAAATAAGAGGCTTTTATTTCGCCGTTGACAGTTCGTTAGTTTAAATATCACAACACATGTCCATCATAAGATTAACGGGAACCTGTGGTTAGCTGCATTTTTGGAGTTAAACTCCACAAGCGCTTGCAGGCTTAACAACCTCGCTGGCCGGCCGTCTCACATACACACACACACACACAAACACACACACACACACATACACAAGCGCCAATACATAATAATAAAATACTGAGCACCCTACGTGTGCCAGACTTCCAGTAGGCTACAATCATTTAAAATGAAACATTGCAGTTGGTGCTGAGTGGAGCGTCTGTCATAGTTTGATTGGTTATGTCGGTGGTATTGATTCTTAATTTCCCACGAAGCTGATCACGGTTATGTGTCAGTTAAACTTTTCATCTCCAATCCTATCTGTCTTTGTAAGTCCTGAGTTAAAAGCCTATTTTACGGCTTTATTATCGAGTTAAGCCGCTATCCATTTCCTAACAATTTTTGACTACCTTTTTTTTTTTTTGAAGGGCGTGCGCCTGTGAACATCCACGGGGGAAAACCTAAATCGGCGCCACACACACACACACACACACACACACACACACACACACACACACACACACACACACACACACACACACACACACACAACCTTTATAATTTGAATTGCTAATTTCCATCTGTTGTCCCTGGGCATATACAGTGCACTACAATAATATAGAAATGATAATTCCACATAACACTAATAGTAACACCTAGGACACACCAGTGCATAGGCCTACTTTTTTATAATTTAAACTGACTTAAACTAATACACTAATAGTCGGGATCGCGTTCCACTCTTTTGAATAAGTTAGGGGTGTTAGAGCTAAACCGTAAACAATACAATTAAAGCTCAATAAATTCTCAATAAGTTCTTTGCATGCTTGAGATTGAGAAATGCCACGGGCGTTTCTCAATCTTAAGATGCAAAGAACGGACTTGTGTTCTTGGGGAGAACGTTCTTGCTAGTTGTTCTTGGAAGAATATACTCGCAAGTTCACAATTTCACAAGCACAGAAAACACTGTTAACATTTTGAGACGATGTGTTCTTGCTGGTTTGAGCCCAGCAAGAACACCCCCAGCACAGAAACTACCTGCAGGGCTCCAAAAAACCAGCTAGAAATAAAAACCACAACAATATAACCACTTCATATTAAAACAATGTCCGGACAAGAAAACATCACAATGTTACAACTATTGCAATAATATTGAAAAATAAAACTTATTGAGCTTTAATTGTATTATTTACGGTTTAGCTCTAACACCCCTTACTTACTTATTCAAAAGAGTGGAACGCGATCCCGACTATTATTACTGTATTAGTTTAAGTCAGTTTAAATTACAAAAAAAGTAGGCCTATGCACTGGTGTGTCCTAGGTGTTCCTATTAGTGTTATGTGGAATTATCATTTCTATATTATTGTAGTGCACTGTATATGCCCAGGGACAACAGATGGAAATTAGCAATTCAAATGATAAAGGTTGGTGTCTCCCCTTTAGTCTACATAACATGTCATAGCATGTTACCACTTCATGTACAACTGTTCATTTATCATACAGACTGAAACTCAACTCTAATAAATCAGAAAACAAACACTCCAAAAAAGTATGAACTAAATACTAAACCTAATGTATAGCCTATGTCATAATTTAAACAAGTCTCCCGAAGAGAAACGGGTATCTCCCCCCCCCCCCGCGCCTCTGCCTGCTGCGCTATGTGTGTGTGTGTGTGTGTGTGTGTGTGCGTGTGTGCGTGTGTGTGCGTATGCGTCGAATTATGTTTTCCCCCGTGGGTGCTCACGGGCGCACGCCCTTCAAAAAAAAGAAGGTAGTCAAAAATTGTTTGCATTTCAGAACGTTAGGAAATGGATAGCGGCTTAACTCGATAATAAAGCCGTAAAATAGGCTTTTAACTCAGGACAGCGCCACTTCTCACAAATACAGATAGGATTGGAGATGAAAAGTTTAACTGACACGTAACCGTGATCAGCTTCGTGGGAAATTAAGAATCAATACAACCGACATAACCAATCAAACTATGACAGACGCTCCACTCAGCACCAACTGCAATGTTTCATTTTAAATGACTGTAGCCTACAAGCGCTTGTGGAGTTTAACTCCGAAAATGCAGCTAACCACAGGTTCCCGTTAATCTTATGATGGACATGTGTTGTGATATTTAAACTAACGAACCGTCAACGCCGAAATAAAAGCCTCTTATTTACGAGAGCGGTCTGAGAGACCTCCAGCTTAGAGCGGGGTCACTGAGCAAGACTGTCTGAACGACGAGCTAGCGGCCCCGGCAGGCGCTAGCTGGTTGTCGCGTCACTTTATGGAGCTACTCAATTCCGAAAACTTTGAAGCAAATTGTCAATTCGGCAACGATTTTTGCAAGACTGCCTATATTTGAAATCTATAGAGTTCATTTCTCGCCTAAAACGTACTCAGAAGTGACTTTAGTGATGAATGAAATGGTGAAAATTGTTAAAATTGTCCTGTTGTTGGTCTGTCTATGTACCGGAAATGGCAATGGTTGAGGCACGTGTGCATCACTTAAAAGTGTCCCCTGGAAACACTTCCGTTGTGGTGTGGGCTATTTGCATGTGTTGTCTTATTGTTGCGTGCTGTGGCCTCTCAGGGCCACCGTAGTTTTTAGTATAAAGCTGTTCCATATTAGCCCTATTTATTCCCTTCATAGTCATGATCTGAATGGCAAAAGAAAAAGCTCCTCTAGTCCATTACTGCGGTAGAAATGGAAGAGATGCACTGACTCCTCCAGACACCTTTCCATTTATGTGCAGGTTTAGTGATTTACACAAACTCATCAAGTGGGTTTTTAAAGCAGTAAGCTGTTTAAATGCATTGCAGTAGAATGTCACTCAATCGTCCACACTGCAGTTTTTTAATTCAATAGTTTTGTCATTTAATTGCTGCCCTATAGCACACAAGCCATGTCAATCATTTCCTCTTGGCAATGTAATTATATTGTGTCACTCCCTACAAATTTTCCTGATGTGATTCAGTGCCTTGGCTCGTGGCAGATAGGAGCTGCAAAAATCTACGGCCCGGTGGATGTTGGGCAAGTGTCACAACTTGTGGAGAGAGACATGATCGGTGTGACTCAGAATAGGGCATCAACATCTGTACACACAGTTCCATAAACTGCAGCACTTGATGTCTTAATGCTGGCGTTAATGCTCTGAATATGGCCCTATTTGAAGCAACATAATTAGATTAGCATGGTCACGTGATGTACAGCGAGTTTACCTCCCCATTCTCATAATCACATTAACATCAAAGCATCTGCGTGCAAATGTACAGATTATTTTATGGATGTCTTAAAATGCCAAGCTTTACCTCCCACAGCCAGGTTTTCCCTCAGGCAATTTATTATGCAACAGAAAGTGGACTGGCTCTGTGAGACAGAGTGTGCTTCTTTTTTTCTTTGTTTATTTTTTCACGGGAGCAAAGAGTAATCGTGCACTCTAATTTGAGGCTTTGGAGACTGGGAGTGAAAAACAAGGCCACTTAAAAACCCGTTCACCCTCCTCTGACAGTATTTTGTTTTCTCTCTCCATTACATTGCGCAGTGAAAGCAGAGGCTGCAGTGACCCCACTCACACTCTAGAAAGACAACTGAAAACATGAGAAAGGTTTCTTCCTTTAACCACCAAGAGTTTTTCTCTCTAGTTTCTGTGCTGTCGCTTCGTTCAGTTATCGAGTAGAACCGCTGGTGCCTCATGGAACGAAAAAAAAGTGGTGTCCATGACATGTAGACAGCAAGTCTCCCACCCTCTAATACGACCCACAGGAGCGTTTTCTGTCCTCATATATAAACCAGAGAACGTAATGGTCGTGGTTTTAAACACGCTGTTAACATTGTGAAACGGTTGCAGTTTGGTTAGGTTTGGGCACCAAAACTACTTAAAGCATTGTGGTTTCGGTTTAAATCAGACGTTACTTCAGTTACCGTTACGCATGCAGCGCTGAATCTGACGTAGCTCTGTTTGTTCCGTAAAGTAAAAATAATAATAATAATTGCCATTTACTTTTATTTTCAAACGGGAAACGAACCCCCGGTCTCCTAGGTGAAAGTCCTGTGTTTGTTTGACCCTCCCACCCCCATATGGGGAGCTTGGCACTCTTACCCCTATTTTCCACCGGGCATGTCTGCGCAGCAATCGCAGCCATTCAAGTCACTGCTTGATACTCTACCGGTCGTGCCACGCTGCGTCCCAGACGCGTGCATGAAGCAGCTCTCCATTCTGCTAAAGAAATGTGCCAGGTCTATTTTCACGCGAGCTGCGGGGCGTTCAGACAGCAGGGCAGGTAGTGAAACAGGGAGAGTATTCAGTCATTTTACCAAAAGACACCCCCCCCCCCTCCCAATTTGCCTCCTCTACAACACCACGGACAACGAGAGATTCATCTTGGAGGTGGAAAAACATAATAGACATCACAGATCTTTTTTATGACGTTTAACTGTAGGAGTGCTTAGAGTGGAAGGTAGATACTAGTTTAATAAACACCTGATTGTTCTGTAAAGTACTTGTATAGACAATCTAATCTGCGAGTCAGGCAGCAAGACTCTCCATTTCTGAGACGCTCCAGGTGTGGTGTGGCGCGTAACGGACGACGGAACAAAACCAGAACACAGCCAAAACGCATCACAGACGCGTCCAGTGGAAAATCGGGATTATCCTTTCACCTTACTTCCTGCTTTGCTCCCGTCATAATTATTACGCCCTCTAGAGGGCGCAACCACTATAAACGTAAAAGAGAGTCGGGATTGATGCTTGAACAACCAACCTATGGGAGCGTTTTTAAGGGGAGGACAGTCTCCATGTAGAGTACTTTCCACTTACAATTACACAATGCAATTTAATGATCAACACAGAGTCATTTATTGAGTGTCTTTTATAAGGTATTAGTGGATGAGTGAATCAGGGAGTGATCCAGTCTAGTCTGATCTAGTATTGTCTGTTCTCTTCTGTATTTAAATATATTTTATTCTATTCAAGACTAGTCCAGTTTAGTCTCTCCCGCTCTTCACTTTTTTATTCTCCTCTCTTCTGCTCTTCTCTTTTGTGCTCAAGTCTGTTTCAGACTCTAATAGTAGCTGCAGCAGCTCATTTGCATTTGCAATGGGTGTTTGTATGTGTGGGTGGTTGTTAGTGACATAGGAATAGGATATGAGGGAGGTTGACACTGTACATCTAGCTGTTGTTTCCACCAGACGTGGTGCTAATCATGCATATTTTGCCAGCATCTGCTGCGATGCATCATACATACTGTACATATATTATTTATATATATACATATGTGTGTGTGTGTGCTTGCTCATTATTGTGTGAAGCTGGTCCTGGCCTTTACTGTAAGTGTACCCATCTCCTGTACAGCTCATGTATTTGCTTTCATAGGATGTAGTTTCATCAAAGGCAACGACTCCTACTGTTGGACAGCCTGTTCTCACTCCCAACTTGTAAAATATGGATGCTTGGGTAGTGGCTCTCAGCATCAGATACGACGCATAAAGCGTCCTTCAGGGTATGTACAGTATGGAACGCATCGGGTAGATCCTAAGTCGGATCTGCTAGAAGAGTCGACGTAGTTAGGTTTAGGCATGGGGAGCGGGGATTGGTTAGGGTAAGAATACCAGGGTAAGCCAATCAGAGGCAGAATAAGGCAAAATGAGGAGTGCCACCAGGAACGTCCTTTGACGGCGACACGTCTCGCAGATCTGCAGCAGCGAGACTGCGGCGCTGTAAGATGACGTAGTATGAAGAGCTACAACGGTAGTGAGTAGAATGAAAGACGGAAATGGACTTCCATCCAGGAGACCCAGAAACATACATTTTATAAACCCACCCACGAACCTAACTGTCCCGTTCTTGTGCCGCATGTCAGTCAGTACGTCAACAGTCCCGATGCCGAAGGATGCACTTTTAGCGTGAACAACAAACGCAAAGGACGCCAAGAGTCCCGACACTGAAGGAGACTTTTAGCGTGAATACCAAATGCCAAAGGCACATGACTATGGGGTGCTGAATGTAAAAGTTCGGTTACACTTTTTTAGCTGATACATTTTCAACATTTAGCTCACTTTCCTCACATTTAGCACATTTTCCTCACATTTGAGAGAGAAATTATATATTATATCTAAATGTTAAATCTAAATGTTATATCTAAATCTAAATGTTAGATCTAAATCTAATGTTAAATATATATCTAAATGTTAAATGTTAAATCTAAATGTTAAATTTATATCGAAATGTTATATCTAAATCTAAATGTTAAATGTAAATCTAAAGGTTAAATCTAAATCTAAATGGTAAATATATATCTAAATGTTAAATGTTAAATCTAAATGTTATATCTAAATCTAAATGTTAAATGTTAAATCTAAATCTTAAACTCATATCTAAATGTTAAATCTAAATATTATATCTAAATCTAAATCTTAAATATATATCTAAATATTATATCTAAATCTTAAATATATATCTAAATGTTAAATGTTGAATCTAAATGTTATATCTAAATGTGTCGCCAAGTGTAAAGCTAAATATTTAGAAAATATTCAAATCCCCAAGGAAACCACGCCCACTACAGTGGCTTCAAATCGCGCTGCACCGCCCCCACCCCACACTAAAGGGACTAAAGCCACGCCCACTGCCAACTCGGAACTTGCAGACAGAGCAACAACCAACAGCAGGACATTTTTAACAATTTTCACCATCTTATTCATCATTAAATTCACTTCTGACAGGCGAGAAGGCGAGAAATTAACTGTTTAGATTTCGAATATAGGCAGTCTTGCGAAAATTGATGCTGAATTGACAGTTGAGGAGCTCCATGAAGTGAGGCGACAGCCAGCAAGCGCCTGCCCCGGCCTCCTAGCTCGTCGCTCGGTCAGTCATGCTCAGACACCTCGCTGTGAGCTGGAGGTCTCTCAGACCGCGCTCGTAAATAAGAGGCTTTTATTTCGCCGTTGACGGCTCGTTTGTTTAAATATCACAACACATGTCCATCATGAGATTAACGGGAACCTGTGGTTAACTGTCTTTTCGGAGTTAAACTCCACAAGCGTGTCCTGCGGCTCTCCGGCTGTCACACACACACACACACACACACACGTGTCCACAGCGCAGCAGGCAGAGGTGGGGTCTGTTTTGAGTATAATAAAGTATAATAAAGCCCCGTCTGTGTTGAGCAAAACATTACGTGAATTACTACGAGAATGGACGGAATGCGGAACTCGGAAAAAGTGGACTGATGCGGAGGTGCAGGCACTGCTGGCCATGTACGCATTTGTTGTTGTTGTTGTTGTTGTTGTTGTATGTGGTGCTAAGGTCTAGTGACGATGCTATAAAGACCGGACAAAATAAAACACCAGCATATTACAACATGAGAAACATCACATTCATAGCCTTAAACATTACAAGCCACTTCCAAAAACGCATTAATAACGAATCAGTACAATTACAAGAAGGGCGAAAAATAAAGTTGATCTGTATATGCCTTAATCGCCTCACAGTGATTGCTAACATCAAAGCAACATTTTGTTTTGGGTTGATCTGAAACAATAATAGGCCTATATAATTTCCTCGCGTCTATTGGAATATTGTAGCCTCCCTTCGGCGTATCTTAGAAAAATACCCGACATATCTGTTGTGATTTCTCTAGCAACACTTTTTAAATGTAGGCTATAGCTTAATGTCCACAATCACATTATGTAGCCTATATTAGTTTTTGGAAGTGGCTTGTAATAATTAAGGCTATGAATGTGATGTTTCTCATGTTGTAATATGCTGGGGCCTGTTTCACCAAAGCAGAATTTATAAATCCAGGATAACTGATAAAGCAAGGCTTGACCTAGTGTAATCTGTGAATCCTGGCTTGGTGCGTTTCACAAAGGCCAAGCCAGGCTGAGGAGGAGCGACTAGGTTGAGCCAGGCTGAAGTAATTCAGATAGATGCGCGTCCACGGCTTTTCTCAAAAGACCGTGAGGTCGATCACAGATTTACTGATGCCAAAATGGAGAATACGCATTGTACATACAGTGCCTTGCGAAAGTATTCGGCCCCCTTGAACTTTTCGACCTTTTGCCACATTTCAGGCTTCAAACATAAAGATATAAAACTGTAATTTTTTTGTGAAGAATCAACAACAAGTGGGACACAATCATGAAGTGGAACGAAATTTATTGTATATTTCAAACTGTTTTAACAGATAAAAAACTGAAAAATTGGACGTGCAAAATTATTCAGCCCCCTTGAGTTAATGCTTTGTAGCGCCACCTTTTGCTGCGATTACAGCTGTAAGTCTCTTGGGGTATGTCTCTATCAGTTTTGCACATCGAGAGACTGAAATTTTTGCCCATTCCTCCTTGCAAAACAGCTGGAGCTCAGTGAGGTTGGATGGAGAGCGTTTGTGAACAGCAGTTTTCAGTTCTTTCCACAGATTCTCGATTGGATTCAGGTCTGGACTTTGACTTGGCCATTCTAACACCTGGATATGTTTATTTGTGAACCATTCCATTGTAGATTTTGCTTTATGTTTTGGATCATTGTCTTGTTGGAAGACAAATCTCCGTCCCAGTCTCAGGTCTTTTGCAGACTCCATCAGGTTTTCTTCCAGAATGGTCCTGTATTTGGCTCCATCCATCTTCCCATCAATGTTAACCATCTTCCCTGTCCCTGCTGAAGAAAAGCAGGCCCAAACCATGATGCTGCCACCACCATGTTTGACAGTGGGGATGGTGTGTTCAGGGTGATGAGCTGTGTTGCTTTTACGCCAAACATAACGTTTTGCATTGTTGCCAAAAAGTTTGATTTTGGTTTCATCTGACCAGAGCACCTTCTTCCACATGTTTGGTGTGTCTCCCAGGTGGCTTGTGGCAAACTTTAAACTACACTTTTTATGGATATCTGTAAGAAATGGCTTTCAGTATACGACTGATTGTTGTCCTATGGACAGAGTCTCCCACCTCAGCTGTAGATGTCTGCAGTTCATCCAGAGTGATCATGGGCCTCTTGGCTGCATCTCTGATCAGTCTTCTCCTTGTATGAGCTGAAAGTTTAGAGGGACGGCCGGGTCTTCGTAGATTTGCAGTGGTCTGATACTCCTTCCATTTCAATATTATCGCTTGCACAGTGCTCCTTGGGATGTTTAAAGCTTGGGAAATCTTTTTGTATCCAAATCCGGCTTTAAACTTCTCCACAACAGTATCTGGGACCTGCCTGGTGTGTTCCTTGTTCTTCATGATGCTCTCTGCTCTTTAAACGGACCTCTGACACTATCACAGAGCAGGTGCATTTATACGGAGACTTGATTACACACAGGTGGATTCTATTTTTCATCATTAGTCATTTAGGTCAACATTGGATCATTCAGAGATCCTCACTGAACTTCTGGAGAGAGTTTGCTGCACTGAAAGTAAAGGGGCTGAATAATTTGCACGCCCAATTCTTCAGTTTTTTATCTGTTAAAACAGTTTGAAATATCCCATACATTTCGTTCCACTTCATGCAGAGTGACCAGCAGCTTCTTGTGGAAGTATGATGTCATGAAACACATTATTTGTATAAAAAGAAAAGAAACACGGCCGCTCACCGCTGTAATGAAACAGCGAGAGAAAGCGTAGCAGACGATCACGGACCGACTGAATGCGTAAGTAGCCTAAATATATACATTAACTGACCACTGCTCTGAATTGAAACCGTCATAATCATTCCATTCAAGGATTAGGCTACTAATCATTTGCACAAATTAACAGTTGTACTATTTGCCTTAAAAGTAAGCAGAAGATAATGTTACTCAGGAAATTTATCATGAAGATCAATTTTATAGGCTATGATGTGTAAATATCTCTTTCACTCTGTTCCTCCCTCTCTCTCATGGGCTAAAATATAAATTTCCTAAGTCATATTAACTTCCACTGCTCGCTTTTAATGCAAAGTGTACAACTGTTCATTTTTGCAAATGACAGTGACTCATTGAATTGTTTCAGTTAAGAGCAGTAGTTCATAAATGTATATAAATGTATAATCATTCAGTCTGTCCGCTAGCCTATTATCTGCCACACTTTTTCTCGCGTTTCTTTTATTTTTTATAGAGGACGAGTTTCCTTCTCTACATAGTATATGCCTTGCTCCCTTGTATATATATGGACATAGAAATTAAAGACACAAGAAATTTGACTCTAAAATCTAGAAACTATAAAGATAATAAAGTGATACATCCCATGCACACTGTAAACATGAATGGAACAGAGTTAGTTATTTCCCCCCCACCAAAAGGTCCATATAACCATTGAGGTGTCCTCTCTCTGTTGTTACATGAATGTACAATAGTCTACATCATTATATAGTTACTGGTCCAGTAAACTAAGACTATAATTTGGGAGGATTGTACAATTAGGATATGTTCTTTAAATTGTACAGTCCTCCCAAATTATAGTCCCAGTTTACTGGACAACACAAATTGTGTGCTAAGAATGCCAAATACAGTGCACATAGAAGCTGAACAAACATGATGCTTATTGTTAAAGAATTAAAAAAAAAAAAAATCAACTAAAATAATTCAAGGTGCATTGGTCAACTATAGAAATGTACAGCATTGTATGTATTGCCCTTAGTAACAGACTTCATTTAAAACACATTTGAATTTGTATCAGCCTTTTCTCAACAACTGTCATAATATATTCATCAAACTTCTAACAACAATATGAACAGCAGTCTTCATACAGCAATATAACAGTAACAATGACTGTTAAAAAAGAATAATGGTCCCAACTTTAAATGATAACAGTACTTCAATGAACAGCAATATGCACCTGTTGTATTTTAATCCAGGCTGATAGGGTAAAACCACTGCTGGGTGATCAGAAAAGGCTCCAGGATTAAATAAATCCTGGCTGTTAGCCTGGTCGGGAGCAGGCTAGCTGTTAGCCTGGCTCTTAGCCGGGTCGGGAGCAGGCTAGCTGTTAGCCTGGCTGTTAGCATGGTCGAGAGCAGGCTAGCTGTTAGCCTGGCTGTTAGCATGGTCGAGAGCAGGCTAGCTGTTAGCCTGGCTGTTAGCCTGGTCGGGAGCAGGCTAGCTGCACAGAATAAATCTCCATGGTGATTTATGTGCCTCCGCTTTCGTGAAACCGAGTCAAGGCTAAATTCATCCAGGATAATGGGGAAATCCCAGCTTAATCCCTTATCTTGGTTTTGTGAAACAGGCCCTGGGTGTTTTATTTTGTCCAGTCTTTATAGCATCATCAACAACAACAACAACAACAAATGCGTACATGGCCAGCAGTGCCTGCACCTCCGCATCAGTCCACTTTTCCGAGTTCCGCATTCCGTCCATTCTCGTAGTAATTCACGTAATGTTTTGCTCAACACAGACGGGGCTTTATTATACTTTATTATACTCAGAACAGACCCCGCCTCTGCCTGATGCGCTGTGGACGTGTGTGTGTGTGTGTGTGTGTGTGTGTGTGTGTGTGTGTGTGTGTGTGTGTGTGTGTGTGTGACGGCCAGAGAGCCGCAGGACACGCTTGTGGAGTTTAACTCCGAAAAGACAGTTAACCACAGGTTCCCGTTAATCTTCTGATGGACATGTGTTGTGATATTTAAACAAACGAACCGTCATTGGCGAAATAAAAGCCTCTTATTTACGAGAGCAGTCTGAGAGACCTCCAGCTCACAGCGAGGTGTCTGAGCATGACTGACCGAGCAACGAGCTAGAGGCCGGGGCAGGCGCTTGCTGGCTGTCGCCTCACTTCATGGACCTCCTCAACTGTCAATTCAGCATCAATTTTCACAAGACTGCCTATATTCAAAATCTAAACAGTTAATTTCTCGCCTAAAACGTTGTCAGAAGTGAATTTAATTCAATTTCAATTCAATTTTATTTATAGTATAAAATCATAACAAGAGTTATCGCGAGACACTTTCCAGATAGAGTAGGTCTAGACCACACTCTATAATTTTCAAGGACCCAACAATTCCAGTAATTCCCCCAAGAGCAAGCATTAGCAGTGGTAATTTAATGATGAATAGGATGGTGAAAATTGTTAAAAATGTCCCGCTGTTGGTTGTTGCTCTGTCTGCAAGTTCCGAGTTGGCAGTGGGCGTGGCTTTAGTCCCTTTAGTGTGGGGTGGGGGCGGTGCAGCGCGATTTGAAGCCATTGCAGTGGGCGTGGTTTCCTTGTTGTTTTGAATATTTTCTAAATATTTAGCTATACACTTGGCGACACATTTAGATATAACATTTAGATTTAACATTTAACATTTAGATATATATTTAAGATTTAGATATAATATTTAGATATATATATTTAAGATTTAGATTTAGACATAATTTTTAGATTTAACATTTAACATTTAGATATAAATTTTAGATTTAGATATAAAATTTAGATTTAACATTTAACATTTAGATTTAGATATAACATTTAGATTTAACATTTAACATTTAGATATATATTTACCATTTAGATTTAGATTTAACATTTAACATTTAGATATAAATTTAACATTTAGATTTAGATATAATATTTAGATTTAACATTTAACATTTAGATATAAATTTAACATTTAGATTTAACATTTAACATTTAGATATAAATTTAACATTTAGATTTAGATTTAACATTTAGATTTAGATTCAACATTTAGATTTAGATATAACATTTAGATTTAGATATAACATTTAGATTTAACATTTAGATATAATATATCATTTCTGTCTCAAATGTGAGGAAAATGCGCTAAATGTGAGGAAAATGCGCTAAATGTGAGGAAAGTGAGCTAAATGTTGAAAATTTATCAGCTAAAAAATTGTAACCAAACTTTTACATTCGGCACCCCATAGATGACCAAGTGTCCGTATTTTACGCAATGAGAGAGCTAGAATGTGTTGTGTTGGAATATGTTCCTGTCATGTTCTCTGATAACTTCTGACTTGAAGCTTTTTTTGGTGCACACATTGGGATTCAAATTGTGATCTACTGGAAGCAACTTAAAGCATTCTTTGTAATTTTTACTTTGCCATTCCACAATAAATTCAGTTTGTATGCCAGATCTTCTTGATTCAAAGTAGTGTCCAGGCTGATATGAGGGCCAGTATTAGATTATTGCAGATACATTTGTATCAACATAATGTATAGTTCAGTCACTAACAGTAACAAGGACTGTCAGTAGAGAAATACCAAAGAAAACTTACAAAAACACTATAGTTTGTCCTTTGGAGAGAACTGAAACTTTTATTTTTCTACAGTAAAATGTTCCACTCGGATCATATTTAAATTTATGGGATATGTGTCAAAATGTTGGCGTATGTTATGTTTATGTAAAACAATTAGTATTGGCTGATGTATCATTTTCATATGTTTGTTACTTACTATCAGTATCAGCCTAACAAATTCAGTATTATTCGGGATCTAATTTTCACTTTCACTTGTCTTTCATGTTGGCTTGAGATTTGAGCACAGAGGAAGGAGTGTGTGTGACAATATAATCTCATGCCAGAGGTCCACATACAGCCCTGTTCTGAGCTTTGAGCCACATCTCGTTGTTTTATCATGCAAATATATGTTTGTGTGTTTGGAAGCTCATAAATATTAGATTATTGTGGCACACACTCTCAAGGTCAAGAATTATCTATCATGCTTACAAATGCTAAACACATTTAAAAACATCATCATCATGATGCAACGCATTCTCATTAACGGGGTTTGTATGATATCGTACGAAAACTTTTGCACAACAATCCGTATGGTATCATACAAAATTACGGCGACCGATGGCCTGTCATGTGACGACTGGTCACATGACAGTTACGTTTAACGTTCTTTACAGTTACATTTAGCAGAGAAAAGGGGACTGTGAGCCGGGTACAGAGCACTGTGACGTTACAGTCATTTCAGCGGCTGTTGCGATTGAGTTTAGCCGACAAAAGTTCGACAGTTAAGATTAGGCACCAAAATGACTAGTTAAGAAAAGATTCTTGTGTTTTCCGGGACACAAACTCATTCCGGGACACAAACTCTGCTCCCCGGCTTGAAAGCATTATATTTTAGGACCATCCATCCACCCCGACCTCCTCCCTACGCAGGTCTCCTCGCGGCCTTATAGAGCAGCAGTCAATGTGGAGCATAGAGTAATAAATACGTGGAATACATACGAATGAGCATTACTTTTCGTAGCTATATATACGAATGGTTCATGAGAACAGTCTGCATGATGTGATTCTACTGAAATTAGACAGGATAATGTGTATCTATTAAAGCAGATGAACTATTGCCAACCCTTACAGAACATGTTTAATGTTTAGTAATGGACAAAAAAGAAAAATCCTGGATCCAGATCTGCAACAAAAACTAATCACCCTGGCCACTTTTTTAAACATTTCTATTAGACATCCTAAAAGACAAAGAAACAGACATCCCTTCAGTGGTGGAGGTAATCTATGAAACAATGGAGCGATGGATGGATGGATGGATGGATGGGTCAGTCATGACCAAAGAATGCCAGGGCCAAACCTCGTCCCCAGTCTGGTGTTATTAGTAGCGGCCGAGTGTGAATGCCGCAGTGTTTCTGCTTTCTGTGTCTGGTTCCCCTCCACTTTACTCTGTGTGTGAGGAGCTCCTGCTCACCATTTGGCAGTGCTGTAAATTGTTTCTGTCAGCTTAGATAAACGGACCCCTGGGTTTGTCCATCTCCCCTGCACACACACACACACCTTTACACAGACATGCAAGCACACACAGCAACCCTCTGCCACACACACACACACACACACACACACACACACACACACACACACACACACACACACACACACACACACACGCACGTTTGTGCTGTAATCAACCAGTAAGGGTGTGCTCTTTCTTCCCTTGTTTTAAAGGCTTGTTTACTTGTTTCCCACACTATTAATATTCCACCCTCCTGCAAGGTATTAAAAGGTTCACCTTTCTGAAGCAGATGAAGATGGATTTTATTTATTTATGCTTTGCCAGTGACGTGGGACGAAATGCCTAGAAAAGATTTTAAATAATCGCGCAGTCGCCTCCAAAAATATGTGAAAGATGGTGAATTGGATTTACCACAAAGAGTGTTGATAATTGTCTTGAATTCTCCTTCCTGCCTGATAGGGAATGTCTTCACAGCAAATTTGGGGGGGATCAAGAAGGAGAAAAGGAATAAGACTTTTTTTAAAATTGCACGGCAACTGACAGAGAGAGAGGTTGAAACAGGAAGCATGAGGGATGGAAAATTTCCCAAACGTAGGTATCATTCAGTTCTGTCCTTTTTCAGCTGAAATAGATTTTCTTTGCACAAGGACATTCTTGCTTCATGTTTTTTTTGTTGTTGCCATAAACCATTGTGTGAGCTGATTTACTTCTCCTCTGATACAATGTGATGGCAGCGATGCTTCTTTTTTCTTTTTCTTCTTCGGTATTTGTTTAGGGACTTTCTTATGTCATTACTGCTGTGATGTAATTTAGCCAGACAGTTGCTCCCTGTTGATTTGATATAATGAGACGAGGCAGCGTTTCTCTTGTTTGTTGAAGCATTTTGCTTTTATTCCAGATGTCTCCTAAAAAACGAAGGACGAAGAAGAGATGCACTGATGCAAATTAAATCTAATATAGAGCAAGTGAGACAACACAATGTAAGGACTGGCAGGCCATTAAGCATACTTAAAATGTCTTTAGAACATTAATATGTAAAAGACATTGTGTTATTAATATATCATCGAGTGGTAGAAGACCTTTCCCATTCTGCTGTTGACATATGCGCATGAATATCTTCCTACAGAATGTCTGCATGCATTTTAGATTGAGGAGCGAATGAAAGGATGAACATGGAGGAAAGAAAGATGGATAAATGAACACATGATTGTAGTAGCAGTATTTCGCAGTACTTAGTAGTCAGTGGTAGAATGTAATCTAAGTACTTTTACTAAAGTACCGTACTTAAGTAGAAATGAGGTTCTTTTCATGCCACTTTCCACTTCTACTCCATTACATTTTAGAGAGAATTGTACTTTTTACTCCACTACATTCATCTGTTACAGCTTTAGTTACTAGTTACTTTACACATTAAGATTTTTGCACACAAAACACATGTAGTTTATAAAATATGATGTTTGATTCTAAAGTAAACTAGCCAACAATATAAGGGCCTACAGCTGTAATGATTAGACTATTAAACACACAACTGGTTGGATCCTTTACACTTTCTCAAATGGGAGGATTTTTCTGCATTGAGTACTTTTACTTTGAATACTTTTAGTACATTTTCCTGGTGATACGTACATACTTTTACTTAAGTAACATTTTCAACGCAGGACTTTTTACTTGTAGCAGAGTATTTTGACAGTGTTAGTACTTTTACTGAAGTAAAGGATCTGAATACTTCTTCCACCACTGTCAGTAGTACTGCTTTTTCTGGGAACAACATGAAGCAGTAGCCTCAGTACACGGATGACAGGGTCACAGTTCACCGTCTCTCAAATTGCTCATCCTCTTTTTTTAATGATTCTATATTATATTCTTTATTCCGCCCATGTATTGGCTTTCACAGAATGAATGCATCTTATTAATTTATGCCGAGTTGGAAAACATTGTTGCTAGAAGAAAATTGTCAGCCATGACATAATGATAGCCAAAGGCCACAAGTATCCTTATTCATTGGGTCCCTTGCCAGCACTGGTCATAGGAAGTAAATCCTTCATTAAGCTGAAGTTTCTCGCAGAGGTAGCATATTAAGACTTCTTTACCACGAGCCTCAAAGCACTCAGTAGCAGAGGTCTTCTGCAAACAGGAAGTGCTGCCAGGATTGTCAGGCACTCTGTTTCTGAGGGACTGAATTTGGAGGATGAAAGTGCTGTTTGGTGTCTTTTGATGCAATCCAGCTCGTTCTCTTTGGTCCGTTGTCTCTCTTTGTCTTTGTGCCACTGCCTTTGTTTCTCTCATACACACTTAGCCACATAAATGCAGACACTGTAGTACACACATACAGGCTCATGTGCGCACACGCACAACCTCTAGGTACACTGAAGATGAAGCAGAACGAGGGAGTGGTTTTCTCCCGGAGAGCTTAGCCAGGCTAAGTTTAATTGCATAGGTGGATGGGAGACTAATGACAGCCTTATGGAACTAAATCATCGCAGTTTTGCCTGTAGAGATAATCCAGTTCAGTCTTTTTTCATGTAGTTGTTACATTTTGTCTTTAGGGGGTACAGCTCAACATCTTCTGTCTATCTCGGTCTGTTTGCCACAGTTTCTGCTGTGCGGTCGTCCACCCCCTCACACACACACACACACACACACACTGTTAGAGCTGAGATGAGGTACAGTTTGAAAAAGGTGTGAATATTTTAACCCACAGCGAGGGATCATTACAGCGAGCACTTCAAAGATTTGGGCCAACTTTTCCTTCCATCCCTTTATTATGACCTATCCTATTACAGAAACCCACATTTCTTTGTTTTTACCATTTGTGTGGCTCACTCATATATATATGTCTTATTTTTAGTCCCAAACCCCCTGACAGGTACGTGCACTCTCACTGATGTGAGGTAATCCTTGCATACAAGTCAGGACTCAACACGTCCAGTGGGGACAGACAGAACAATGCATCCAATGCTCCCCAGTTTCAGATGGGGAAAGACTTGAGGGGAGAGATTTGAGTCAGAGGTATTGACTGGTAACTGCCGAGAGGAGGATGGCTTCGGGGGCCATTTCTAATCCACGCTGACCTACTCTTATCACGCACAGCCAAGGTCAAGAGTCTAATGAGGATGGGACGCCATTAGAGCAATTAGACAGAACTACCTTGTTTCTAGGGCATGCAAAGCCACGGGAGAGAGAGGAGGAAGACAACTACAGTTAGAGACAGGCTGATGATCTCCCCAACAGCAGCCTCTATCTCTCTCTGTCTTGCTGTCTCTCTTTCTTTCTGTCTGTCTGTCTGTCTGTCTCTACCCCCTCCACCTCTCCTCACAATAACACAGGGGGAGCACTCAGAGGCAACAGCACAGTGTTGCAACAGTGACACTTGGTGGCAAAGACGCTCCCTAACAGAAACAATGGCTGCAGGCATTTTTATGAACACATCACTGGTTAGTCCGGAGAGATTATAGTGAAGTGGAATGTATTATAGGTAGCCCACTTTTTTTTTTTTTTTTTTTGGGGGGGGGGGGGGGGGGGGTGTCCTTCAAATTCAGATGTATATTTAGTTGTTTATACCAGAAATATGCTCATTGTGAATTTATGAACATGAGCAATTGTCTCCAAATAGCTTATAAAATATAGAATATGTGATTTATATTCCTAAGCACAAACTGAAAAAGCTTCCATGGATAATGACCACATGTGTAAAGCAGAAACAATGAGTTGATTCATTCTCTAAATCCTTAATAAATTAATTAACTGATTAATCCCTAATGAAAACCATTATTAACCGTAGCCTTAACAGGTTAAAAAAACGCACAGCAAAAAGCACAATCTGTAGACGCTTCCCTGATAATGAATGAGAGACAGCTCATGACCATTCTACAGTACATTTGTCTGAAGTTGTGCCTTATAATAAATTACTCATTGCTCAGATTTAAATGACATTATATGAGTTACTTTATTATAAGAGATTGTTATTGGGTGCAGTTTCTTAACCTCAAATAATCCCAGTACAACTATGTCATCGGAGCTGTTTGTTGGTGCGGCATCACTGCTGGTAGATGGACACTCTTCGTGCTTCTGACCATGGAGGACAGCAACTGCTTAACAAAGCAGACAAGACTGTCCTGGGGGCATAAGAATACATTTGCAAGCTGGAAGCAGCTAGAACATAGTAATTTCCACCTATGGTGGTAGATTTCTGATGGGACAAGCAGCCCCTGATTCCAGGCACCATGTGGAGGAAGTCCAATCCTCAGAGCACTTGGAGAGCCACTTTGATAGAAAACTCGATTATTGTCATGCAATGCATGACAAGCCTGAGCAGACTATTCTTGTTGAGTTGAAAATAGGCTTCACAAAGGCCAGTTTGTTCCTCAGACAGAATTAATACATTTGGTTGTGTTAAACAGTGTTGCATGAATATTGTATTACTACCTCTAATGCCTAGGATCTAAAAAGTACCGTTTAGTAAATTATGACGGACTTCTATTTTCAAACTACAATGACACAATCTAATACATAATGAGGTAAGCTAGTGAGCTAACCTTGCTGAAATTCTTAAAAAAAAAAATAATGATGAAAACGTGAGAAACGTGATGAATAAATGTAATTAGGATTGTTGCTGTGTGTTCCATTTTCTTGTTTATCCAGTTTACTAACTTGGGTTCACTCTTTGGTTCCACCCACTGAGGTTTATTTTGCCAGTCAATGAGATTCCAGAGCAGCTTTGAAATGTTTGAATGACTAAAGCTCCCAAAGATTACAAGAAAAGTGGACTGTGTATCCTCTGTAGGGCTCCAAATAATGACTATTTTATCATTATCAGTTTGTTTAGTCTATCATTAGAACTCTAGAATGTCAAAAACGTGCACAGAAGAAGAAGCAAATCACATCTGAGTTGCTGTAATGTAACCAGCAAATATGTAGCATTTAATGCTAGCAGAATGGCTAAAAATGGTCAAAGGTCAACATTTCTAACTGTCTAATACTCTGGTTTATGACCTTATACCTGCCAATAGCATTTAGATCTTAGCACCTCTGTGCCTAGGTGCTCACAGAGTTGCTGCTGTGGCTGTAGACTCTCTAGAATGTGTTGATTGTGAAATTACTTATCGGATTAATCAATTCATTTTCTTTTTAAGTCGATTAGCTTTCTATTGATCGATTGTTATTAAACCAATTGGTTCAGCACTAATCCCATGCCTGTCAGACTTGAGTCCATAAGCTTTTTTGACAGGATTGAGGGTGTTTGTTGGAAGGGTGCAGTATCATTTAGGGGACACACATTTCTGAACAAGTTGGTGAGAATTGAGAAAAGCCAGTGCTGCCGTGGGGGATGAACCAGACTCACTCAGGGTAGTGGTGGAGAAAATGATATTTGCAGTCTGCTATTATGGACAATGTCCTCCACCTTCTCGATGACAAAATGTCAATGCGATGGCGCACTTTCATTCGAGGGCTCTTTCCACTGAGGCGTGCCAAGAAGCACTTGAGGAGTTCGTCTGACTGCCCTCCACTACAATGCCTCCTCCCTCAACAGCATCAGCCCAAGACCTTCCTTCCCCTTTATCTACTTGCCTGCAGTCTGTCATTTAGTTATTTCTCCAATGGGCTGTCACACACACAAATACAAAGCTTCTCCACCCCCAAACACAAGCTCTGGCCCCATTTGTTGAACTTAGTTGTGCTCTTGTTCTTGTTTGTCCCTCCTTTATTATTGCGTGTTGTTTTATGCAGGAGCCCCTTGTGGAACCACAAAGTGATATTCACTCACATAATCATTCATTTATTCACTTATTCATACACACACACACGATTAGTCAATCTGCACCCTAGTACCCATTAGGGACATATGGTACAACTACAGACAACACACTGAACCAGCATCACTCACTCTCTGCGTCTCGTCTGTGAACTGTGTCCTTGTTTGTAGCTGTGTGTATTGTCTGTGAAGCTCCTTGTCACAGATGGTTTTTTTTCTGGAAATTATTTAGAAATAAACTTGACTTGACCAGTCCCACCATTTGTCTTTTCCAGCTTTGGAGGTTGTTAAGAGCTGTTATGGCTCTGTCTCTCTCCTCTTACCTTCATTCAGCCATATCTCAGAATGAGCCGAGCGCCATCTATCTGTACATCCAATCAGCGGTTAATCTATACATATTAGTGAGAAATATACCAATATGTCAATTAGTCAGTTATTAGTCTTACAAATTGTTAATTGATTATTCTTCCTATTGCGGTTATCTATCTATCTATCTATCTATCTATCTATCTATCTATCTATCTATCTATCTATCTATCTATTTCAATCTAATATATTTGGCACATTTTATTTTCAAGCCCACTTGAGATTCATCATCCCATTTGCAATAAGGTCACTAACTATTATATAATGTTGATGATGATGCATTAACAGAAACAGAACAGAAGGAAAGACACAAAATGACAATGACATCTTTATGACATTAAATCATAGGTACAACAATACTAATAGTCTACAGCCATTAGGCGCAGTGTAGTCTATTTCACTTCTGTGTGCTGCACGGACTATCCTGGCACTCCTCCGCAGTGCTGTGGAGGAAGGTCTGGCAAAGCGAGACTAGGCTCAGAGGTACTTTGAGCTAAATGCTAACATCAGCATGCTATAATATGGAAAGGTAACGCACAGCAAGGGTTGTAGTGAGGTGCTGATCTCTGGAAGTAGACTTGAAAGTAGTAAAAAAAAGGGTTGCACACTCTGGCTCCATATGCATCTAAATAAAAAAGAGTAACTCATAGGGAGCCAGATTGTGTGAATTTTCCCTACTTTTTCCAGGAGCATGCTAACATTCTCCGATTGACATTGCTAACATTCATGTATATTGTTTACCCTGTTCACCATTTTCCTTTAGTGTGTTAGCATGCTAACATTAATTAATAAACACCAAGTACAGCTGAGGCTGATGGGAATGGAACAATTGTTAGTATATATACAGTATATATAACATGTATATTATAAGTCATAGTGCCAATAATTGAACAAATTAAAATTTAGACCTGATAATTATTATTATGATTCATCCCGAGGTGGACATGAATGTCTGCACCAAATTTCATGTGCAGTCTTTCTAAATGTTTTCCCATTTCACTCGAAACCACAAATGTCAAGATCCTGGTGGCTCTAAGGGAATAGTCAGGGGATCACCAAAATCCAAAGGAACCATGAATATGTGTATCAAATTTCATTGCAATCCATCTGATAGCTGAGGTATTTCAGTCTGGACCAAAGTGGTGGATCAACTGACTGACAGACAGACCGACAGACGGACTGGCATCTCCATCCCTGAGACTATGCCGCCAGCGTGCATGGCTAATAAAAATAAATGTTTCAGGCAAAAGCAGCTTGATTTCAAATGTAAAACAATTCTTCAATAATCTTGTGATAAAGGAGATTCACGCAAACTAGTCTTGCATTCATCAGCATTCAATACATCTTACTAATCGGTCTGTGTAAGTCTCTCATTCTGTTCATATCCCCGTGTAAATGCAGTAAAATATTTGAGAACTGGATTTTGGTTCAGATTTTCCAGCCTGTTGCATCTCAAACCGGGTGCCAGGCCATTGGGACAAATGTTTGCACAAAATGGCAAAGGACAGCCTCTCAGACATCCCCAGTTTCACACAGATGATGGATATGCAGAGTTGTGCAGACGAGCTGCATTACCAATCTATGTTTAGTGGCAACACTTGGCATGAAGCAGTGTGATGTTGGGGGGGGTGGGAGAAGAGGGAAAGATATACAGTCTTTAACACCAGCAGATCAGAGTTCAGTACTTACCTCATGTCGTAGTCAGTGTTGACATTTGTATTATTAACTATGACAGTGATCATCATTTTGTGCAACTTGTGCATTTAATTTGTGTGCGCAGGTTTTAAAGGAGCTTCATTAAGAAAATAAAAAGGAGACATGAAATAAAAGGAAACTGGACTCACAATATATTTACATGACAATAGCGATGTTAAGATAAAACTAATAAACATTTAAAATTGGAAATCTTTGGGGTATGTTGAAAGCGCTTTTAGAATTACAAAAACATCTTCTGACCCTTCAAACAAATCTGCATTTATGTGTCCATGCATAGCTGTATTTGTGCATGAACCATTCCTTAATTTAGTGCCCATGCCTCCACACAAGTTCATGCAAGGTCAACCATAGAAACTGTCTTCTCTGTCGACCTGTAATCAGCCCTTTTTTTTATCTCCTGATGATTTTGAAAGCCTCCTCTTCTAACACATTTGCATTGGGAAGATTTCAGATCGTGGGCGGTGCCAGATGTTCCCTGGGGCAACCAGCGCTGAAGCTAGACAGCCTCTCAACATCTGTGGAGGTGTGGCGACTGAAAAGGGATGTGTTTCACAATGTTGTAACATAAGCGTCACGTTGGCCATTGCTCCATGAGAGACTGTTTAGCAGCGAGTGAAGAGACTAATTCTAGGTTACTTTTGTAACGGGGGAACACTGTGGCCTCATGGAAAGAGTACTAGCAGCCAGGAAGGTGTTGAGGTTCAGAGATGTGTGCCACAACAATACACTGAAGAATTCAGTCCTGTGAAGATATAAGACGTAATGCCTGTCTGTCAAAGTGCTTGAGAAATATTAATCTGTGTTCAGGGGCCTCATTTATAAATCTGTGCGGCAGATTTGCGTCAAAAGTGGCGTACGGACCAAGGTTATTATAGTTTTGCATTTTTCATTAGTTTTTATTTTTATTTCGTTTTGACTTTTTGTTTTCAAATTCAGTTTAGTTTTATTTAGTTTTTAAAGCGGGTTTGCTAGTTTAGTTTAGTTTTTATTTTTTGAAAATGCTTACTTTTAGTTTAGTTTTTATTAGTTTTAGTCTTAGTATTGTGTAATAATAACTCAACAAAAACATCATACAATTTTAGAAATATGTATTCACAATGTATTCAACAATAACACCAGTAGCCTACATAAAATGTAGCCTACATATGGTCATAAATATGTAAACAGTCTACACAAGACGCCGCATTAAGTGCAAAATGTGGATGTGACGCGTTCCAGGAAAAAAACCTAAATACCCAACAGACTAAAGAAGACATGAACAGGTGTTTTCAACTTTGGTTCGAGTAAAGTGGCAAACTTTTTGAATTCAATCGAGTCACACAATTGTATAGACATCCCAGTATCAATCCACATATTAACCCACGCTTCCTCCCGCTTTGGGTGTTCCTGCGTATGTAATAACCAGCAGCTATCGGGTCGCCGGTGAAAGCCTTCCTGTAGTGTTCTCTGTCCTGCTGTTGTCTCTGTCATGCTGCCTGGCCCTGTACCCATAGGTCCATGCCCTGTACCAGGGTTAGCTTCTGTTTCGGGGAAAGGGGGCTTTGCGTTCTCTTTTACCTTGTTAAGGTAAGCTAGGTTAGCCTCCTAGCTTGTGTGCGCTTCTCAAATGTACTTTCAAATTCGTGGGATTATTCCCTGTAATAAATTGTCCACATATTTTACCACCTTCCACCGCAAGGCACTTGCTTTTATCTGACACAGACATAAACAAAAAGGTGCCGCTTTCTTCCGACTTTCGGTAACACTATGATGCCAGGCGAGGGGCACGGACTATGTTGTGTTCAATTTGACGTGGAATGTCGGGATTTCTGGGTTCCCAGTCGGAAACTATACATGTCTACGGGAAATGTCATGGTCGGAAAGATATAACGTTATTTGCTCTATGAAAGACATTGACAAAAACTAAGGACATTTACTTGATTATTTTATTTGAATTAGTTTTGCAAACAGACATTACAGTTTTAGTTTAGTTATCGTTTTTTGTAATGCTTCATTTTTAGTTTTATTTCAGTTAACGACAATGTTTTTTCCAACCTAGTTTTCGTTATTTCATTCGTTTTCGTTATTTTTTTTCACCACAGATCGCTCAGGCAGGTGTTTGTGTAGGCTATTAATTGAAAGAAAGACTTTTTTTAATTCTTCATACTATTAATGAGAGGACATATTTCAAATTATTTTACACAATGGTCTGTTTCAGTCGTCATCGGTGTCACTGTTTGTCATTTCTCCCGTTTCTGTGCGTACGCCTGGGTCAGAGTGTCCGTGGAGGACCGCATATTTTCCCGCCAAGATTGCTTTTTATAAATACCAATTATTGCGAGAGCGGTGTACAGTAAGTCTTCTTTTGTGCATACGCCACATTTACAAATAAGGCCCCGGAGCACGTTTAGTTGTCACCAGCTGTCCACGAGCAGTTAAACTATCGGCGCTGGATCTCTCCAGTTCATTGGTGTTAGCCTTTGCCTCCCTCAGTCCTGGCCCTGCTTGTTTTGGCAGCGATTCAGCCCCCGTCCCACAATGTTACACTTCTCAAATTAACATTTTATATGATGGCAACATAGTGTGGGAGTGTGATAAAGCTTGCCAGCACAGAAATGAAGCAAGCTGGCACTGAATGCACTGCTCTCTCTCTCTCTCTCTCTCTCTCTCTCTCTCTCTCTCTCTCTCTCTCTCTCTGTCCCACTGCAACAACCTTGAACCAGTTTGTTAGCATTCCAAATGAACAGTCGCGGTGTTGAGATTTGAATAGCATAAATAAATAAATGAATGAGCAAACAAATCAGCACAAGGCAAACACCGCTCTAGTGGCAATCTGAGGGTTTCGCTCCCTGTGTAATGATCTGCAAATAGCTGGCTGCGGAGATAAAATTCAATTGAAACTACAAACTGTAATTGACGGCCACATGGCAAATAGGCTGTTATAATTTCAACCAAGAGATTTGCCATGCACCTGGTAAAATCCAAACACTTCAAGTCAATAGGACTGCTGGGTCACATCATAACAAGACCACATGTTTCCTCGTGTTTTTTGCCTCCCTGTTAATGTAATGCAATGTAGGGTAAGTAGGAAGAGAAATAGGTTTGATGCAGTGGTATTTATGTTGTATGAATTTTAATACAAGCTTATTTACTACTAAATTAAATTATAGACATGCAACCTTTCAATTGCCTTGACTGATGAATTTACCTCCTTGAACACTGATCTATTTGTATTAAGTTTTATCTCTCTTTATTTACTCATTGTAATCCTGAGACAAGGCCTTAAATTCAAGCAAATTAGCATTGTACTTTCATCAATAGCATTTGAAATTTCCTCAGTTGTCGTGGAAATGGATCTGTTGACATGCAAGCTCAGTCCTTAGGGACTTCCTGCCCATGTTGGGTTCAAAGTGATGTAGTTCATTCTTGACTTTTGAAAAAGTATTTTGAGAAAAAAATCCAAACTACAGGTCTAATTACTAGGTTTTTCTGGAGCTTGCAACAGTATCACATTCATTTACCGTAGTGCAAGTGAATTGTTTTGTCATGCTGGAGTCAATGCCATCTCTGCTTTGCTGAGGAATCTGATGTATACATTCGTCGTCTGAATGCTACTTGTAACTCCATCATTTCTGATCCTAGGATCAGTGCTGTGTGATACCAGTCACCTATGTGGGAACACTGGTATAGCTGTCTTCTTTAATTTGTGTCTTTCTTTTTGTGTATGTCCTTTTAATTGTGTTGTATGTTTTTGAATGGACCTTGAGTCTAACAATAAAGCTATCATCCTCATCATCTTGGTCTTGAGAAGCAGAGGTGGCGCCAGGGAGGGGCTAGGGGGTGCTGTAGTTACCCCTAGGATTGCCATAGCACCCCCTTAGCACCCCCAAGAAATTGCTGTGGTTGATTTATAAATAGATCAAAAATCGTTAATGTGTAAATAGTATAATTTATATTTGAAAAATGAATAAATACATTAATAAAACAAACCGATTATTTTTAGGCTAAAAAATACAGGTGATCAAAATCTGTAAATGAGACTGAGAGATATGGTGAACTTCTCAACAACCGGGATGAAGAAAAGCGGCCGGAGGAAGATGATTTGACCACGGCTGTGATTGCTGCTGAGGATGCTTAACGTCACCCTGCCGTACATGACATTAGACCAGGGGATCGCACAGCCAGGCCACAGTGGGTGAGTCAGCTGATAGGGGTCCGTGCAAGAACTTTACTCATATCTCTGTCTCGTAGAAGAGCGTTACAGTGAACATGTGTTTTACAGAAATGTGAATAAATGGATCACCGAATCTAAAGTTATACAGTGCGCCCTCAGTGTTCGCCCTCAGTGGCTTATTTAGATATATTAAGTCACTACAGATATGACTACATTATTTTGACTAAGGGTGCTCCGATTGATCGGCCGATAAAGGCTTTAAATAGTTTGATTGGTGGTCTCCATAAAGGCCGATCAGATGACGCACTACTCGTGAGAAAATGTTCTATATGCAGCTAAGTTACACACCAACCAGACGGCTGACCGTTGGCAGAAAAAGCAGTTGGACTGATCAGTCTCCCCGAGTTGGTCAAAAAAAGTGCCTCGGAACCAGGGTGGGAAATTAGCCTTGTATCCTTGTAATGGATTGGACAGTTTTTGTCAAAGAATGCTGTTGCTAAGTAACAATGCACAATGCTTATGGGAGTCGCGTTACGTTACTGCTAATGAATCCCCAACATTTCCGGATTTTGCTGCTTCATAATAAAAACATTCAAATACCAAAATAACGGAGGACTTTTATTGTGAAGAACTTACAGGAAATGAAACCGTTCACAGCCGGGGCTTTGACCACACATAGTCGAGTAGCTAGCTTTCAGCGGTAGTCCGGGACGCCATCTAGCTAGCTAGCTGAGCTGAGGTACAGACAAAAGGAAAATTATCTGTTAAAAAATGTGGCGACATATCCCCGGTGTTAAGAGGCCCGCCGCGGAGTCAGCAGTAGCTATGGATGTACAAGCTGTTGAGGGCGAAGTAAAGAAAAAGATAAGGTACTTTTAGAACAAGTGGCACCTTGACAAAACGTACAGCGAAAGACCGTGCAAAACATTTCAGACCGTCCTGCCGACCTGTAGACATTTTAACGTCAATGTAGACTGGAACGATGTTGAAGTCGCTTGAAAGCTGCTGCTGTTTTAATCCTGTTGGCTCTCTGCTGCTCAGTTCTACCCCGCACTGACGAGACACACACACACACACACACACACACACACACACGGTGGATGCAGGGAAAACTGGAGAGGAGACGTACAGGACGACCTAAATTGAGGACAGCTACACTTAATACATCCATGAGCTACACTCGTTATTGTAGATCAATAAGTTAAAGTCCAATAAGTCCTTTTATCAAACCGTATGAATGTGTGTCCCAGGCCAGGATAGGAAATTAACTAACAATGTAAAGATCAACAAGCTACTGATACATAATAAATAAATTGTATTAATAATATATTATATTAAAAATAATTTAATAAAGCAATTCAAAATATGATAGTGCACGTTCTTTTATAAATTTGAATTCTGGAAAAAGTGGCTGGTAAAAAATGTTAGTGTCCACACCCTGCTGGAACACACTGAAGAACACACTGACAGTTTTTTTGTAATGTATTCTGAATAAGGCTTTAGCTCTATGTTAAGCTCTAAGCTGTTTAAGGTGTGTTTCTAACAGAGGAAGTGCTGTTGAACGTTTCCTGTCAATAAAAGTAAACCGTTGACAATTCACAATACATTATCTTCTCTTAATTTTAATACTTATACATTGTTGTTAAGAATATTAAAATGAATATATGATAAATATATGACATGATAAATAGAAGGTTTCAAATAGACCCGGTGATCGGTGATCTGCATCGGTCGATACTACTCCCAGCAATTGGTGATCGGCCCCAAAAATCCTGATCGGAGCACCCTTAATTTTGACCATACGTGCAAGTGTGAAAACTGTGTGAGGATACATGCGTGTGTGTGTGTGTGTGTGTGTGTGTGTGTATGTGTGTGCTTGGCTATGTGTGGTGTATTTGGCTTGCTGCATTCATCTTCTGAGACACTGTATGAAAGCTGCAGTAATGATTGTTTGAACCCGGCTTGTTGGCTGGTATTTGAAATATGTTTGGTGGGCTAATCAGAGTTCTATGGTGCTGTTGTATCGGCAACTTTAAATCAATCTCTCTCATTTGCTCGCTTAGTAAACCGCAGCGGAGATGGGTGGGCATCTGCGCAAGTGTGTGTAACGTTAGCCTATTTGTGTCAAGGGAAACTCAAAATTTCAGAGCACCCTCACTGAAACGTCCAGCAACCCCAAAGCACCAGCAAAAGAACATCTCTGGCGCCGCCACTGTTGAGAAGCTGCAGCGTTTATTGACTGACACACTGTAACCTATAGGCATACTGTACATTTGCAGTACTGCCAGATTGCAGATATGGGAATATGTTGCTTTTTCCCCGTGGTAAGAAAAGATCCATACTGTCACAGCCCTGTCACAACTAAATGAAAGAATGTTACTTTTGGAAATACAATTAAAGCAGGACACAGCCTGATCACACACGACGCATGTGTCTAGTTTTGTGATGAAGCTATTAATGGGTAAAATCCAACGCTGAACTATAATCAAAACCCGCAGCTTAGGTATCTACGGAGGGATTCCTATCAACCTCTTGCATCAAGTATAAATCCAGCATAAGTAGTAGCAGTATGTGTTTAATGTCTGTTAATGTCATGACTGAAAAGTAAGGGTGTGATATTTGCACCAATCAGGATCAAAGGGTTAATAGATAGAAGTGACTTAAAAACCTGCAGGTTTCATTTTCTTTAGAAAACCAGCGATTATGCAAGTGACCCTCATGACACTGTCTGCTTAGCTGGCCATTATTGCCTCTGACTTCCTCTTTAAACTATGTAGGTCTGTCTAACCTTGTGATTCATTTGGAGAACAACACTGAGAGTATCTGAATGAAAGTCTTTCCCACAAAAGCAATAAAGAAGAAGGGCATTTTGAGGGGGATGCTGGAAGCAGCTAGCTAACATATTTTATAAGAAAGATTGATGATAGATGTGTTGGGCTGAAAGAAACTACTTGTTCTTTTGTTTCCAAATCTACTTACAGTGGTCAGCACCTTGCAGAAGTTTTGCTGCACATTACTTTTCCATTATATATGACAAAAAAGTATAGCCCCTAGCAGTGAACTACTCTTTATAATAAACTGCATCGTGGCTACTGGTGTTGCTTTTGTACTAAAACTTACATTCTGGCTTATTCAGTTTTTTTGCTGCTTTTCTTTTGCTGTTACAATTCAGTCCATTTTTTATTTGAGTCCTTTTTTGTCATCCTAAATTATTTTGAGAAAACAAATATGATTTAATTTGCTGCAAAGTGAAAAACCAAAGGACGTACAGTACAAGGGAATCTCTCTATAAATATAAATCTGGGAACTTCAGTCCATCTCTCTCTTTTTTCACCAATGACAGATTTTTGAAATGATCCTCCCAAATGGGCTCCGTCATTATCTGCTGGTTGTGACTCATCACTTTCCCAATAACAGAGCTCTGTGAAAGGATTTCCCTTTTACAGCTGAGTGCTCAGAAGGTGACTTATAGAGGAAGGAATACCAGCTGCAGTTTTAGATTGACATCCATACCATTTTTTAAGAGCACATAATGGGCTCTGAATGGGTTTCATGGTATGGGTTTTTTAGAGAAAAGGTATTTATTCAAGGGCAAACCTTCATACAAGGAGCAATGATCATAAGATTTCTTTCCAAAATAAAAGATCAAAATCAATATCCAGAACATATACAGTGCTCAGCATAAGTAAATACACCAAAGCTAAAGTTGACTAAAAAGAGGAATAAAAAAATCATCTTTTGGAATTTGATCTTAATGTCTTAATTAAAAAAAATGAGGAAAAATCCAACCTTTAAGGACACCAATTGTCTTTGTGAATGAATAATGTGTCATAAATAAATAAATGTTCTTCCTTAAAATACAGGGGGCATAAGTCAGTACACCCCTATGTTAAATTCCCATATTATGCATCCTGATAAAGTTCTCTTGGCCTTTGGAATTATAATACCCCCACATCATCACATCGCCTTCACCATACCTAGAGGTTGGCATGGTTTTAGTTCAGTTAGCCTAATAGCTGGTTTGATTTGCATTGAGAGATGATTTTATGGAAAGTACCCCATGCCAGTCTCTAGGTATGGTGAAGAGGATGTGATGATGTGGGGCTATTTTAATTCCAAAGGCCAAGAGAACTTTATCAGGATGCATAGTATCCTGGATCCATGAAATAACTGGCCTTTAAAAATAATATTTTTTTATAATTTAACTTACTTATGCCCCCTGCATTTTAAGGAGGAACATTTATTTATTTACGATACATTATTAATTCACAAAGAAAATATAAAATAAAATACTGTGTGTGTATATATATATATATATATATATATATATATATATATATATATATATATATATATATATATATATATATATATATTTATTTATTTATTAGTAGTGGGCATGGATAAAATGTTTTAATCTAGATTAATCTCACTGCAATCTTGGAATTAATCTAGATTAACATCGCTCATTTGAATTCTGCCGAAGGCATTCAGAATATGTGTGCTACCCAAATAATGACTAAAAGTAAGTCTTTGAGAACTGGTTTCTCAAGCCAGGTGGCGCATAAGACCAGGGGCTCATCTCCTGTTTCCAAAATGCATCACCAACTGCTTGAGAAAGCTGTTCTACTATGATAATTGGTGATGAAAATAAATCATGTTCAATAAGATGTACTTGTGTTTACTAACTGTTTATTCAGTTAAACATGAATTTTGAACTGTAGGCCTACATAAGAGGTCGTGATGAACTGTTTTACAGTCAGTAGCTTTGTGTCAATCAGTCCAAGCTCTATTTCTCCTTCTTCCACCAGTCACTCAGGCAGACCAGCTTGTTCACATTTTCTGGTGACAAACTAGATCTCCTCTTTGGCACAATATGGCCTGCTAAAGAAAAAAGTCTCTGGCATGGGACAGTTGTGGCAGGAGTCCCCAAGTATTTACAGGCAATGTGGGCCATCTTACCATAGACAGCAGTGTGCTCCGACCACCACTTCAGTGGACACTGATCTAGACTGGCACTGGGCTTTACCTTGTACCTCTCCACAGTATTGTCTTCTGGTGTCTCCTCATCTGATTCTGATTCAGTCTGATCCCATCAGTAGCAGGGCAGTTTTCTTCTTGGGTGGCTCAGGGTTCTCCTCCCCGAGTGACTGCAGAGCAGGTTCTTCTCCCTTCACCAACTCACTTATCTTTGCCCACACTGGCTCCCTCTCTGCTCTGGGCAAGCACTTGAGGTCCTTAAATTGTGGATCTAGAGCAGTCGCCACCTTTGATGAAGACAAAATAATAATTATTGATTGATGAAAATTTCACTTTCCAAATCCAACCTCCATATTTCTTCATGACTCATTCATCTATTCATTGACCGATCTACTGGCTTAACAGTCTATAATGGTCAAACAATGCAGTTATCTTCTGGTCAGTCTGACATACCTTAAGCCATTCCAGGTTTATTTTCTCGCTCCGCTGGTTGAGGTATATATATATATATATATACCTCAATATATATATATATATATACAGTGCCTTGCGAAAGTATTCGGCCCCCTTGAACTTTTCGATCTTTTGCCACATTTCAGGCTTCAAACATAAAGATATAAAAAAAAAAAACTGAAGAATTGGGCGTGCAAATTATTCAGCCCCTTTACTTTCAGTGCAGCAAACTCTCTCAGGAAGTTCAGTGAGGATCTCTGAATGATCCAATGTTGAACTAAATGTCTAATGATGAAAAATAGAATCCACCTGTGTGTAATCAAGTCTCCGTATAAATGCACCTGCTCTGTGATAGTCTCAGAGGTCCGTTTAAAGAGCAGAGAGCATCATGAAGAATAAGGAACACACCAGGCAGGTCTGAGATACTGTTGTGGAGAATTTTAAAGCCGGATTTGGATACAAAAAGATTTCCCAAGCTTTAAACATCCCAAGGAGCACTGTGCAAGCGATAATAAAATGGAAATGGAAGGAGTATCAGACCACTGCAAATCTACAAAGACCCGGCTGTCCCTCTAAACTTTCAGCTCATACAAGGAGAAGACTGATCAGAGATGCAGCCAAGAGACCCATGATCACTCTGGATGAACTGCAGAGATCTACAGCTGAGGTGGGAGACTCTGTCCATAGAACAACAATCAGTCGTATACTGCACAAATATGGCCTTTATGGAAGAGTGGCCAGAAGAAAGCCATTTCTTAAAGATATCCATAAAAAGTGTTGTTTAAAGTTTGTCACAAGCCACCTGGGAGACACACCAAGAAGGTGCTCTGGTCAGATGAAACCAAAATCAAACTTTTTGGCAATAATGCAAAACGTTATGTTTGGCGTAAAAGCAACACAGCTCATCACCCTGAACACACCATCCCCACTGTCAAACATGGTGGTGGCAGCATCATGGTTTGGGCCTGCTTTTCTTCAGCAGGGACAGGGAAGATGGTTAACATTGATTGGAAGATGGATGGAGCCAAGTACAGGACCATTCTGGAAGAAAACCTGATGGAGTCTGCAAAAGACCTGAGACTGGGACGGAGATTTGTCTTCCAACAAGACAATGATCCAAAACATAAAGCAAAATCTACAATGGAATGGTTCACAAATAAACATATCCAGGTGTTAGAATGGCCAAGTCAAAGTCCAGACCTGAATCCAATCGAGAATCTGTGGAAAGAACTGAAAACTGCTGTTCACAAACGCTCTCCATCCAACCTCACTGAGCTCCAGCTGTTTTGCAAGGAGGAATGGGCAAAAATTTCAGTCTCTCGATGTGCAAAACTGATAGAGACATACCCCAAGCGACTTACAGCTGTAAACGCAGCAAAAGGTGGCGCTACAAAGTATTAACTTAAGGGGGCTGAATAATTTTGCACGCCCAATTTTTCAGTTTTTTATCTGTTAAAAAAGTTTGAAATATCCAATAAATTTCGTTCCACTTCATGATTGTGTCCCACTTGTTGTTGATTCTTCTCAAAAAATTACAGTTTTATATCTTTATGTTTGAAGCCTGAAATGTGGCAAAAGGTCAAAAAGTTCAAGGGCGCCGAATACTTTAGCAAGGCACTGTATATATATATATATATATATATATATATATATATATATATATATATATATATATATATATATATATATATATATGTGTGTGTATGAATCCAAGGTAACAATTTATTTGATGGTGTGTGCATAAGACTGGCATGACACTGTCATAACTATGTTGTTGTCATTAAGGGTCATTCTGTAAATTCTGACACTTTAAATGCAAAGTTGACATTGTTTCTTTGTTTGTGACAACTTGACCTTAACCGAGATGACATAACCTGTCATAAATATGTCATAGCCGGCCTAATTATCAAACCTAAATAATCTATTTAGCTTTATGTGTTAACATCACATTAAACTGTCATTAAGTCTTTGGTTTTGACATTGGCTGTCATGAGACCATTTTTATTGTGTCATAAATATTTTCCCTTAACCTTACAATTTGGACTTTTTGATTACATTAATTCCCTTGACCTCAAGTAAAGTGGAAGCCTTTGCACTTGTTATTAAGATGTCACCAACGTTAAATACTGCTAACTGTAGTTAGTTAAACCCGGAAAGAAAACCACCTTGGTACTGTATTCCCTGTCGTCAAACTGGCCTCCTCCGCTGGTCTCCGAGGCTGTGTTTGGTTCATGTTCGACAACTCCAGCCGTATTCACTAGGAGCGGGTACTTTACTAAGTAAAGCTCCGTAAATCACCTCAGTACGGTATTCCCTGTCGTCAAACTGGCCTTATAGCCTAACATTTAATGTAATCTTAATGACAAGTCCAAATTTTTTCCCAGTTGTCTGTCTAACTAAACAGCTGATTACCTCTAGCTCACCCAGTAAGAGCGTGCTCCCCATGTAGGCTGAGTCCTTTGCAGCAGCCGGAGTTCGAGTCCGACCTGCGGCCCTTTGCTGTGTGTCATCCGCCATCTCTCTTTCCTGATTATCCACTGTCACCACAAATAAAGGGAAAAGTCCCCCAAAAAAATCTTTAAAAAAGAAGAAAGAAAGAAGAAATTACTCTACAGTCCTCAAGCAACTACACAACCCAGCTTCGATAACGGGTTTGTTTGTGTGTAAGCAAACACCAAACAACTGGTGTTATTTTGGTTCATTCAACCTTTGAGGTAAGCCCTGACCTGATAACTACTGTAGAGACCGTGGTCTGTAGAGATGATTTTAATAGGAGGATTAATGTCAAAACTGCCAGAAATCTGAAACAACACCAAATCCAATTATAATGAGGAAAAAAGAACACTGTGTCAACATAATTTGAACCTTGGTTCTTAATTAGTTGAAAGTCTGGCCGGGTCCTGTTTACTTTGCTAAATTACCTCTGTGTGCACTAAGTGGACTGTGAGATTAAATCGTAATAAGACGGGATGAGATTACATTGTATTGACATATGTGGGCAACCTGGGCCATTGCAGCAAAAGTGAGAGGATTCAGGATTTAACATCCAAAGTATAAACAAATAAAACAATGAAGTAATACAAATAGAATGTGTGGAGTTGTGTTCAGTACATACAAGTATGTTCATTTAAATGAGTTTGAAGAATTCAGTTTTGTCCATCCAGTGATCATGATCCATACCAAAATCATTTCTCCAACGAAGCACAGTAGCTGCCACATGATCACACAGGTTGTAAACAAACCTCCAGGTTATCAGAATTTACTTATAAGAAAATCGGTATCTTAATCTTAATCTGTAAAGTAACTAGTAACTAAGGATGTCAGATTAATGTATGTATGTAATGAACAACTTGGAGCTAAACACTCTGAAGACAGTGGAGATGGTTGTGGACTTTAGGATGGACACAGCCCCACCCGCCCCCATCACCCTGGGTGACTCCACAGTCAACACTGTGGAGTCCTTCCGCTTCCTGGGCTCCATTATCTCCCAGGACCTCAAGTGGGAGCTCGTCAAAAAATAGAGGATGTACCTTCTGTGGCAGCTGAAGAAGTTCAACCTGTCAAGACTATGATGGTGCACTTCTACATTGCCATTAGAGTGCGGATACCCGACCCGAGCACGACGGGACCCGACGGGCCGGGCCAGGACAGATATTTAGAAATGATGTTCGAGTTTTGGTCGGGCTCGGTCACATCAGCGCAATAAGGCATTTGTTGTAAAATGGTGCTGCGGCTCCTTTAAGAGAGCTCAGTGTGTGTGTGTGTGTGTGTGTGTGTGTGCGTGTGTGTGTGTGTGTGTGTGTGTGTAAAGTGGGCAGAAGAGAGATAGTGAAAGAGGAAGCAGACGTGTAGATGCGACCGGAGCAGAGTTGGTGGAATAAGTTTAAGTTTTGTACACAGTGTGTGTGGTGTCTGAGATAAACTCCAGACTGAAAGCCAAGTTCATTCATCTGCTCACCAAAAACGGGATTTTAACCCCGACGTTATTCATTTCATAACGTCGGCCCTGGAGGTAACCAGTCTCCCCTGGTTTTCTGATCACGGTCGGAAACAAAGCAATCAGGAAAGGTTAACCCATTGGACATTTTAAATTTAAAACAACATTTCCAAATGCCTTCGTACAGTTGCTTAATAAAAGTGGGCTTTCCACATAAACAAACATAGCCTACATGTGTCATAAGTATGAGAAAAAATTTGATTTTAACTGTGTCGGGCTCAATGTCTTGCACAAGGACACTTCGACACAGGACCAATTGAGCCACAGCCACGCCATAATATCAGGCTCAATATCCGGTCAGTTTTAAGTATCTGCCTTGTGCAGTATCAGCTTGTGTGCTGGTGTGCAGTCTTTAAAGCGAAAGGCCTAATGATCGCTCTCTGAGGTGTCTGACGTTCAAATCTGACTTTTTTTTCTGTCTCACTTTATTTTAATCAACATAAAGCTGCCTGCGATTAATCCTCTTTTTTTCACTCACTCAGATCAATGTTTCCCTTTCCAGAGCAGAGATAGTAATTAATCCCTGATCCAACAGAGCCTTCAGGCATGAACATTCGTCAAAGATCCTAATCAATGCCTTGCCATATTCTTCTACTTTCAGAAAACGAGTAGCCATTTTTGTTGGATCAGGTTTTACATTCCATCGGGGGAATCAATGAATCTTATGAAAGCCGTATAATTAGTGCTCAAGCACAATCCCGTATGAAAATCTGAACTCTAGCAGAACAGTTTTCTGGTTTAAAACTTTGGACCCTGAAGCTCACAGAAATGTGTTTGAATTGATGTGCTTGCTGCTGGGTTAAAATTATTTCAGCAATAAATGTAATGTATTTTCACTTCATTGGTCCCTCGTTGCTCACCATTAATGACATTTCTGGAGGAAGATGAATAATATATGTCATTACTGATGAAACCTATCTGGGAGAAGTGAAACTTAGAGCAGGCTAAAGACTGGTAATGCCAAAGTAGCCTGGGCACAAAAGTAGGAAGACGGACTGAAGGGCCCACTGCCTATTTATCAAGAGTAAGGTGCATGAAATTGGCTCTTAACCTCACAGTTAGAAGGTTTAATTAGAAATCATGCTTTTGCTACATGAACGGGGAGGGGGGGGGGGGGGGGGGGGTGATAAAACAGGGTGATAAATGACTTGTGGGACAGGAGGCTTCGGAGGAACAGAGGGAAACGTGTTGGTGAGAGTGAAATGTAGGTGACAGATCCAGTCACGGCGGGAGGTGGGAAAACGTGTTGAAGCGAGCAGGAGATTGCAACTCAAGTGCAAAAACGCACCTCAAGAGCTGTAAGGGCTGTTATCAACAGGTGGGGGGGAGGGCAGTGTGGTGGACAGGGCCAGGATCAGCAGAACCAACAGGCTGACAGCACACTGGCCTCACTTATAAATATGTGAACACTCAGTGTCATCAAACAAGGGCTCAAAGTTCTTTCATGTAAATTCAACTTTGAAGTCTTAAATCTGAACCATGTACAGTATGTCCACTTGACAGAAAGAGCTCTCTGAAAATCGGAAAATAGGAACATTTTCAAATTTTCTGATATACTGTATTATGCAATATGTATCACAAGTACTGTAAGCACTGTACTGAGCAGGGGTCTTCAGCGTTTTTCAAGCTGAGGACCCCTTAACTGCGAGAGGCGGAGCAGGGACCCCCTACTACATATATATATATAAATAATTGTCGGCATGATTTTATAAATCATGTTTAATGTTACACATACAGTACATGTGGCAGAGTGAATCTGCAGGATGAAGTGTATATGTGGATGGCTACCTTAGTGACTACCTTACCAGTAAGCCTATCAGTGGGGATTTATATTTGCTAATAATATGTTGGATTCATGTTAAAGGAACACACCGACTTATTGGGACTTTATCTTATTCACCGTATCTCCCAGAGTTAGATGAGTCCATACATACCCTTCTCATCTCCGTGCGTGTTGTAACTCTGTCTGACGCACCCACCGCTAGCCTAGCTTAGCCCAGATCCTGGAGGTAACCAGCTCGCAGCACCTGAGAAGCCCCGTGGTGAGGAGCAGAGAGTTCGCCTGGAGTTCTGCGAGCAAATCACTCCCCCCAAGTAGCAGAAGTAGCAGTGCTTCGCCTTCTGAGAATATAGTTCCCAGTATGTATACGGTTAGAAGATGTCTCATGTCTCATGTGACCTTGTTATTTGTACACGCTGTGATTATACAAATCACAACATGTAAATAGGAAAATGTTGGTGTTATTTTGTCACTTACTGGGAGCAGTAGGCTAGATGGAGCCAGTTACCTCCAGGATCTGTAATAAGTCGGCATGTTCCTTTAAGACAAAACAATAATTTGGAGGCCCCCCTGCATTGACTCTGAAGACCCCCATGTTGAAGATCTCTGTACTAGAGCAACTGCATTGGGAGTGGGATCCCGCAGGACCCAACACAAATTTCGTGGGAGCAGGAAGTTTTTAACGTTGCTGTAGCTGGGAGAGGGCGGTCCAAAAAATAGACAGCGGGTCCCGGTATTTTTTATCAGTGCTGTGCATAGGTTCACCTAGCTAGGTTTTATAAGAGAACATTGAACACACGGATCATCCAGTTGAACACCAGCCAAATGCTTTATTAACACTTGTCTACTCCCTCTGTCTTTCTTTCCCACGGCTCTTCGCCCCATTCTCCCACGGCAGCCTGAGGGATCCAATCAACAGGGACTAATATCAAATGCATCACAGTGCGTTAAAAGACAGGGAAACCAAACAAAATAAAACAACCTCAGCAAAACCAACCACAGCCAACAACACATGTTCTAAAATGAAAAAAAGTGAAATAAATACAATATCACTTTGCCTTTAGTGCACTAGAATAACTGTAGAACTTGCAGAACGTTATTTCGCTACTTATTACCGACAGGTATGCATAGCTTTATTAATACTACACAGTAAAATAACGTGTTTCCATGGGGGACGGGAGAAGATTCAAAATGAATGGTCAGTCTATTGACAATCAGTCTTATGGCTGCGGTGCGGGGGGGACTGAACACACAAGCTGCGGGAACCGTGGGAGCAGAACAGACACACTGCGGGAATGGTCAATAATCCACCAGGAGTGGGATTTTAAAAAATCTGTCCCGCATAGGGCTCTAATGACAGCACAATATGATCATATCTTCACAATATGATTCCACTGAAAGTTGACAAACAATAATATGTCATTTTGTCCCTGCCCTAGTATTTGAACAGTTGTCATTTGCTTGAGGCCCTGTACAAAAGTCCACTACACAACAAAAACGCTATGAGCAAGAACATTTCTGTCTAAACGGCCCGACTCTGGTAGCATCAAAAAAGACACTATGGCAGAAAACAATGCACGTCAAGGCACACTCCCCAGGCACACTGTGAATGAATGGAGTGAGAGCATCATCAAAATTAGAAAGATTTGCTACGCCATAGTTCAGCGAACTAACTTGAATATAATGTCAGTATTAGTTGTTTAAGGGGAACTGGAGATCACTGATCAGGAGGAAGAATGCTAACATAATAAATAAAAATATAGATTCAGTCCTCTCAGGGCCAGCTGTGATTCAGATAGCCATGTACAGTTTTCCAACATGGGTTAGAGTTGTTAGTCTTTGTCGCTGTTGTAGGTTCACTTTGCTGTAAAATGTTATGTGTAAATGTTTCTGCTGGCAACATGCAAAAGTTATTTCTGATAATCAATTTCACTTGACTTGAAACACACCCTTGAACTGATGTCAGTAAGCTAAATGGTTTGAGCCAAATTAGGTCACCATCTTGACGAGAACGCTGAAGCTTTCTTCTGAGAGTGAGAAGAGAATGAGTGCCGGTACTTAAACCACCAGCCTGTCCAAAACCTACTCCCTTTAATTCTTATTCAAGGCTTAAAATCCGACTAATAGAGCAGGCTCATGTCAAATAGATCTGTGAGGGATTAACAGGTCTGACGGGAATAACTGCTCAAAATGTGTTTTTAGAACTGAGTTTCTGCTGTGAAATGCTTTGATCCAGCGGCATGTTGGATAAAACGGTCTTGTTCTTACAGATAGAGCTCCTCCAGCGCTCAACCAGAGGCTCTGATCTTTGACAACGTGCGTCACATGAGAAGGTCGGTGATTACGAAAAAGGGCTGACTGGTGATACCATTTTTAAAATAGAGTGAGGATGTGAATGGTATTTTGATTTAGAGCAGGGGTGTCAAACTCAGTTTCACTGGAAAGTGAGAATCACATCAAGGGCCAGACATGTTAAGCTTATTGACATGCTTTTATTTCGAAAAAGTAAAATATCTTTAACTGTATTGTTGCATGTCTCATATAGTCTTCTGACTTACAGTTTGGAAGTCGACATGAAGCCCTAAAAAACTCAAAAAAGTTTCTTAGCCATCATAGAGTTTAGCAAATAAAGCAAAACAATAATTACACGTTTAAAAGCCAGTCTTTTTGGTTTGGCGGGCCACAAATTAATTGTGAACCTAAATTCAAACTTTGCGAGGGGCCGAAAATGGCCCGCGGGCCTTGAGTTTGACACGTGATTCAGAGCTTGCCAGTTACAAGTGAAATCCTGCATTACAATACTAAAAATTGCTCATAATAGCAGTAATTTTAGGCCCATTAATCTGATGATGTCTTTACTTTTTTGTCATGGTCTTTGATATTAATTTTCAAACCACTTTTAAAATCTAAATGAGATTTAAAATCTGTAAAGCCGGATTGACCCTGAATGGTCGACCCTGGCTAATTTTAGAATTTTGCCGATTTTCTTCCACGGTGGTTGTCGTGCACATTGATCAACGATGTGGCTGTCTGGATTTCTGGAATGTCCGAAATTTTGGTTGGCTGTCTGTAGTTTGAGCAGTTCAGCGTTCAGATTTCCCACATGGCTGCTTTTGTAATGAATTTGTAGTTTTAGTATTACTGGAAAAATAGTTTATACCTTGTGGCTAAAACTGTGGTTTTAGCCCAGACTGTCTGCATCTTCCAGCTTTGACTCCATTTTTTTTTTTATCTTATTTTTTATTCATAGCAGATTTGCCCAAAATAATATTGCCTCTCTTTTGGTCAACATTATCGAGGAACTGTTTGAATAGGCCTACCTTTTATTTTAACAGTCAATTGACAAAACGGAACAGGGGTCCCATGCTTATGTTCAGTGTGAGTACCAAGTTCGGAAAAGAAGAAGAAAGGCTGATTAAAATGTGTAATGCGAGTTAAGCGTGCAAGATGAATAAAAAGGAGTGTCTGCCCTGCTTAAGTAAACAGGGAAATTTAGTCTGTCAATAGAGTACTTCTACAGCTGGTTGGCCTCCCGGTAATTCTCTTCCAACCTTGTCCCGTCCCTGCTTAATTCTACCTCCACCAAAAAAAAAATGGCTTAACCTAGCTCATCATTCAATGGAGGACATATCCTTGAATCAGTGCCAGAGTTCCATATCAAACTGAGACAACTGCTGCTGTGATGACCGAGCGGAAAACCAGTGAGTTTTGATATAAACATCTGACTCCCTGAACCTGCAATTTTCTAATTATATTAGGATTAATTGACTGGGGTCTAAGGGACTCCAGATACTGGTGTTAGCGTATTAATGCACAGCACACCTTGTTGGATGGGCCCTGGGCTGGGTTGAAAGGGTCTGTTAATTAGGCCTGTGGTGAGGTGTGATAAAAAGGGAGCTGTACGTAAACAAGTCCCAGCAGAGGGGGTGGATGCTGAGGTCACCTGCTGCTGGACCTTTCGACAGCCTCCTACTGTATCGCACAGGGCCACATGCTGCTCCTCTGTCGCCGGGGTTGGCTGACAGAGGTACCTTTCCCTCACAGAAGAGCTACAGCCTCTTCTAATCTCATACCTGTCCAATTGATTTAGCTAGAGGAGTATTTCACCACCACCACCACCACCACCCAGCAATATGTTTCCGCACACTGCAGAGATCTAATGTCCATCATAAAGTTAAACATCGGCAAGCCACAAGTAGATTTTTTAATGAGACTTCCATGCTCATTTCATGCTCAATATCTGTCCTCTTTTTTCCTTTCTCTAATACGTGCTGGCCTTCTCCTCCTTCCCTCAGCGGCGAGAGAAGCTCATACCATCAATCAGCCTTCAGCTCCTGTGGACTGAGACAGTGTCACGCTGGGCTCTGTGTGTTGCCAGATAGGACCACTGTGCCCTCAGGTTACCCTTACACTTCCAGTTTGACACCCCTGATATTTACTTGCTATAGAGAAAATTGAAAAATCAACCATCAAAGTCAATCATGACAATTGTAGTATAGGAACGTCCAATGGGAGCCAGTCTAAAGGAATGTGTAAAAAAAAAAAAAGCTACGTTTTGTGAGAAAAAAGAAGATCAGCATAGTTTGAATGAATGTAACAGAGTTTGATAACAGAGTTTTATAAGTTATGTCAAGGCTTCACTGTGTTTTGCACCACATAATGAAAACTCCCTAGCTCCCATTAGGTTATGCCTACAGGTCTGAAACTTCATACAGGTGATGTTGACAAGATATACGAGGTATGTGTGGCATAAAGCATGTCTTAGTTATTGTTTTACAGATTTGACTTATTATAGACGAGGACCAAAAAAACTTGTTGTTTGAGCTGATGTAGTGTAGGTTGTCTTTTAATCACATGCTTAACAAGCACATTTCCAGAAACTACAAGGATGTAGTTTTCACATGAAGCCTCATACATGCATTTTGGCTTCTGTTGTAAGCATTTCCATTTGGGAATGGCAAATAGGCGACAATCAAACATAAAGAGGTGGATATGAACAGGCTAAGCTTTGTGGGTATTTAATTTAATTTACGAAAACATCAATTTCTGATTGAAATATAAAAGATAATCAAATTCTCTTCAGCTTTTCAGTTATATATGCATGTCAGATTGATTATAAATTGTCTTAAGCTGTTGTAAACCTGCTGCAGTTTGTCCAGATGTCCCATTTGTTGCATGTACGATGTTCAGTCAGTATTTAATCAATCATATACAGTATTCCCTGTCATATTATCTCTCTATTTGCCTTCATTTTGCTGTAGAACTTGAATGAGACATTAGACAATGTGTTGTTACAATGACAAACCTTAAAACAGCACACTCGATTTCTCTGACTCTGCAGACACAGCTGTCACACTGAAAGAGTTATCAGATTGAAAGCAATGCCAGAATACTTGCGCTTTGGAAGAGCTCCATGCATTTCCTCCAAATGGTAAAAGCATGTTTGTCAAAGGTGCCCCTTGAAGAATTAATTTGGCATCACTTTCCCATGGCGAAGCAACTGGAGGTAATCAGACCACCCACTTGTTTCTGCACATGTAGTCCACTGATTGCTCCTCTGGAGCCACAGCTATTTTTAGTCTGGAGATTGTCTGTGCTGCTGTTGATGGGCCGCCTCTGGTGCACCTTTGTGATTCCAGGGGGGCTGTCTGTGAGGCTTATATTTCAATAAGGGCTATGGGTCACCTGTCAATCCATACATGTGTCCTGAACTTTAGACTTTAAACCTTGTTTCATAAATTGGTTGAGAGTTTGTTTTTTTCCTGTAAACAGAAAAGCTCAGAGGGAGAGGCTAAATGGGGGTTATGTCTAAGTGTTGAGCTCTGGGATCACCTCAGGGCTTTTGTCATGCTTTTGTCCCTCTCCTGTTTACACCGAGGCCACAGGAGTCAATATAAGAGGAGGCACATTCACTGACCAGTCTACACAGGGGTGAACAGAAGCAGGCTATAGGACCTTGCAGGCCAAATAAAAATGGGTGAGAGATGCATTTCTGACCGAGACAAAAGACGGATTCACAACATATCTCATACAGCCTTATCTAACGATTATCAATTTTCAAAAAGATCCTGTTCAGTAAAAATTTATTCATCTCACCACAGTCGGGCTGAGTATTGTTACAAAAAAATGTCATACCCATACCGGTTCCTGAACAATACTTTTTTCAATACTAATTTTATAAAAAAAAATAATTTTAATAAAAATAAATTACAACATTACACCTTACGATAAAAATCCTTTTTTAAATTTTTCAACTCCTTTACCCCTGTACCACGTACACTGTAGTCAAGCCTCAACAACACACACACGTGAGATCTGCTCTATACGTTAAGTAGAGTTTAGATCCGATGCTTATTGGCTCCCTGACACTGATTATATTTACTCCTTAGGTATTGAAAATTTAGTATTGAATGACAAGGCATTTTTTGACACTTGATACTATGAAGGCAGTTCAGTTGGTGCCTGAAAATATCGTTCCTGCAGCCCTACCCCACAGTATCCGTAGGAAGAACCTAAAGAACAGCTGCGAGTGAACACAACAAGCTCCGCTCCGTACATGTTTATGCAATCGAGTTCCACTGTCTCTGAGGTAGCCTGATTTGAAAACCTAATTGTGGAAACACAGAGCAAAATGACTGCAGTAAATAGGATCAGTGATGTCCAGCAGACATACTACACTAATATGTTTGTAATTCTTACATAATGACAACATGTTTATCAGGCCCACTCTTTGCCTCTGCTTGCTCGGTTGTTTTCAGCTCCGTATTCATGTAATGTTTTAATGGGTTTTACATGGATTGTGTGTACTTCCATTACATTGAGAGATATTTCTAAGACTTGCTATTTCACATATAAGCTTATTGTATATGAGGATACACTAGGAAATACTCAACATTAAAATAGTGACGGATTTAACACAGTGGGACAGAGTTTGATCTTGGTCCTCTCTGCATGGACTTTACATTCTCGCCAAAACACACACTTCTCTTTATATTTGAGAACAGTAATCTGTGTGTGTCTTCCTTATGGAGTTGCCTTTAGTGTTTCTCCTTCTTAATGCATGCTGCAACAGCCATGGTCCAGATTTGTTTCTTTTACTGCATTGCATGCATCAATCCATTTCCTGTTTTAATGCACATTTTGGACTTGACAATGAATGTGAGGAAAAAAAGCTAAAATATCGCAAACAATGTTTGGCACGTGTTTATACAGACGGGATGCAATAAAGGGTTGTGAAAACAATTTATGTAGACAATGATGTTGCAGTGCCCTCCAGCTGTATACAAAGCTTCAGCATGTTGCTATTACAAGATTTCACTTCGACGTAAAATTAAAAAGAACAGGGGAGTCCAAGTAACTCAGTGGTCAAAACACCATGTCACCTTTTGCACGTCATTCTCCTTTCTATCCCCATAAAAACTCACACGCTTCATGTCGACAGAGGAGACAAATACATTTATTAAAAATGCATTAATGATATTTTAGGTGGAAAGAATAAAATGTCATGATGTTATTTAGTTATTGGTGCTGATCATTTTGTCACATACTCTTGGGCAGGGGTGGGCAATTAATTTTCCCAAGGGGCCACATGAGAAACAGGGACTGTTGTGGAGGACAACTAGGCTAAACTCAATTCTGCTCAATATTCATTTTATGCCGCCTGGAAAGCGGCATATTCTCAAACGCCTCTTTTTTCTCTGGGCATATTAGTCCACCAAACACTCTTTAATAAACTCCCCTTCAGAAAAGGGCTTACTGTTTTTAGCGATTTTGTGGGATATCACAAAGCTGGTCTTGACTGCTGCATCCCTGAACGTGCAACGCTTGGTAAAAAAGCCTTGTTGCTTTTGCAGCGTAACTAGCACAGCTTCAGATGTCCGTGCCCGCTCTGCATCAGTCAAGTTGTTGTGTTTCTCTGTGTGTTTAGTATTGTAGTGGCGATTCAAATTTTAACGCTTCAACACAGCGATCTGTTCTCCGCAAACTAAGCACACGGCTTTACCTTTGACTTAAAAGTCCATGTTACGTTAAAAACTTTTTTTCCCATTAGCTGACATTTTTGAGGGATAACAGCTCATTCACGTCCATGCTAACGTCTCTCGTGAGCTCAGTTCGCGGCGCGCCGACACAGGGGTCCGACGCGTTACAGTTCTTCTTCTGCTTCTTTTTAATTACAACTTGCAACCAGAGAAGAAGAAGCTGCATATGTTTGCACAAAAAGAAGCAACAACAAAAAACAGTTGCCTTCAAAATAAAAGCAATGCAGTATATGCATTGCATGCTATTTTATATAGTTATAAAACACTCATGAGTCATCCTTTAACGCCCACTTAAAACAAATCTCAAGAACTACATTTTTTCACCTGCGTGACATTGCCAAAATTAGGCACATCCTGTCTCAAACTGATGCTGAAAAACTAGTCCATGCACAACTGTAATTCCTTACTATCAGGTTGCCCAAATAAATCCCTTAAAGGACAATTCCAGCGCAAAACGAATCTAGGGGTTATTAACAGATGTGTACCCACTCTGTGGCTCTCTGGGACATGTTTTCATGCTAATCAAATGAGTTTTTAGCTTGAACGACGCTAGCGCGGACCGCCGATTAGCTTACAACGCTAGTATTCGGGGCACAGGGAAAGTAAAAACAAATCAATTTATACCACTAAAAAGGCTCAAAATATCACCAAACTTCAACGGTAGGATAATGAGGGTCCCTACATGTTAACCGAAGCATTGACAACTTTGTAAGTGTACAGACAGTTTATTGAAAAGATAGATTATAAAGACACTCGCGTTCATGTGTACATGCCGCCGCCGTCTTGGAAACCAGTCATGACTTACAGCTGGCGATGCAAACTAAAATCAAAAGCAATTTGCTCAATATATCTGAAATAATCGCACTCTGCATAACTTGTCTAGTGTACTTACTCAGTGGATAACTGTCCATCTGGTCCCTACGGTCTGGGTCGCTGAAAAAGTTTCAAGTCCAGCCCTGTTTATCAGAGAGGGGAAATCTTCAGACTGTACCAAACACTGCGTCTCTTGGGCATCGCGACGCAACAGGTCCCACTCCGTGCAACACAGACACTCCTGTTGGGTGGCCATAGCTTCACAATGTCCGCAGGTACACCACCAGTTTCCTCAAGTACGAGGCTGTGTTGCGGCATTGACTACCGGTAGCTCTCTTTCTCTCGTAGCCCTTTCACGGCGCTCCTGCAGCTCTTCCTTCAATAAACTGTCTGTACACTTACAAAGTTCTCAATGCTTAGGTTAACATTTAGGGACCCTCATTATGCTACCGTTGAAGTTTGGTGATATTTTGAGCCTTTAAGGGTGGTATAAATAGCGATTTGTTTTTACGTTCCCTGTACCCTGAATACTAGCTTTGTAAGCTAATCAGTGGTCCGTGCTAGCGTCTTGCAAGCTAAAAACTCATTTGATTAGCATGAAAACATGTCCCAGAGAGTGACAGAGTGGGTACACATCTGTTAATAACCCCTAGGTTTGTTTTGCGCCGGAATTGTCCTTTAAGACTCTCCAGCTGATCCAGAATTCTGCATTGCGTGTTCTGACAAAAACTAAGAAAAGAGATCATATTTCTCCTGTATTAGCTTCTCTGCATTGGCTTCCTGTAAAATCCAGGATTGAATTTAAAATCCTTCTCCTGACCTACAAAGCTCTAAATGGTCAAGCACCTTCATATCTTGAAGAGCTCTTAGTACCTTATTGTCCCACTAGAGCACTGCGCTCCCAGAATGCAGAGTTACTTGTGGTTCCCAGAGTCTCTAAAAGTAGAATGGGAGCCAAAGCCTTCAGCTATCAGTATCCTCTCCTGTGGAATCAGCTCCCAGTCTGGGTCCAGGAGCCAGAGCCTTCAGCTATCAGGCTCCTCTCCTGTGGAACCAGCTCCCAGTCTGGTTTCAGGAAGCAGACACCGTCACCACATTTAAGAGTAAACTTAAAACTCTCCCCTTTGATCCTTTAAACATAATCTATAGAACATTTCTATAGAAGCAACATATACCATTAGCAGCATATAGCATTCATTGATTTTGAATCAACAGCCCAAACTCTTTCTTGCCGTTGAGCCATACCGGATACCTCCCTGTATTTTACTGACTTAGATCAAACAGATGAGGAATTAACCTGTGTTAGCACTACTTGACCTTAAGTACAAAAAATAATAATAACTGTGATTAAACCTTATTTTAACAACTGAGGGGATTGTCAATGTTACCTTCTTTGGACCTGTTCTAGTCTCTTCATCTCCTCAACTTTTAGTTGTATTATAGAGTATTATTCTTTTTGAACAGGTTGTAAGGAGATACAAAGCACAAATACTAGTTTATGGCCCTAATCTTTAGAAAATATTCAAATCCCCAAGGAAACCACGCCCACTGCAGTGGCTTCAAATCGCGCTGCACCGCCCCCACCCCACACTAAAGGGACTAAAGCCACGCCCACTGCCAACTCGGAACTTGCAGACAGAGCAACAACCAACAGCGGGACATTTTTAACAATTTTCACCATCCTATTCATCATTAAATTCACTTCTGACAACGTTTTAGGCGAGAAATTAACTGTTTACATTTTGAATATAGGCAGTCTTGCGAAAATTGATGCCGAATTGACAGTTGAGGAGCTCCATGAAGTGAGGCGACAGCCAGCAAGCGCCTGCCCCGGCCTCCTAGCTCGTCGCTCGGTCAGTCATGCTCAGACACCTCGCTGTGAGCTGGAGGTCTCTCAGACTGCTCTCGTAAATAAGAGGCTTTTATTTCGCCGTTGACGGTTCGTTTGTTTAAATATCACAACACATGTCCATCATAAGGTTAACGGGAACCTGTGGTTAACTGTCTTTTCGGAGTTAAACTCCACAAGCGTGTCCTGCGGCTCTCCGGCCGTCACACACACACACGTCCACAGCGCAGCAGGCAGAGGCAGGGTCTGTTCTGAGTATAATAAAGTATAATAAAGCCCCGTCTGTGTTGAGCAAAACATTACGTGAATTACTACGAGAATGGACGGAATGCGGAACCTATATTCAAAATCTAAACAATTAATTTCTCGCCTAAAACGTTGTCAGAAGTGAATTTAATGATGGTTAAAATGGTTAAAAATGTCCTGCTGTTGGTTGTTGCTCTGTCTGCAAGTTCCGAGTTGGCAGTGGGCGTGGCTTTAGTCCCTTTAGTGTGGGGTGGGGGCGGTGCAGCGCGATTTGAAGCCATTGCAGTGGGCGTGGTTTCCTTGGGGATTTGAATATTTTCTAAATATTTAACTTTACACTTGGCGACACATTTAGATATAACATTTATATTTAACATTTAGATATATATTTAAGATTTAGATTTAGATTTAACATTTAGATATATATTTAAGATTTAGATATATTTAGATATATATTTAAGATTTAGATTTAGATATAATATTTAGATTTAACATTTAACATTTAGATATACATTTAAGATTTAGATTTAACATTTAACTTTTAGATATAAATTTAACATTTAGATTTAGATATAACATTTAGATTTAACATTTAACATTTAGATATATATTTAACATTTAGATTTAACATTTAGATTTAGATATAACATTTAGATTTAACATTTAGATTTAACATTTAGATATAATATACAATTTCTGTCTCAAATGTGAGGAAAATGCGGTAAATGTGAGGAAAGTGAGCTAAATGTTGAAAATGTATCAGCTAAAAAATTGTAACCAAACTTTTACATTTGGCACCCCATAGTCAGATGAATGTAGTGGAGTAAAAAATACAATATTTCTCTCTGAAATGTAGCGGAGTAGAAGTAGAAAGTGGAATGAAAAGAAAAGACTCCAGTAGAGTACAAGTACCTCAACATTTGTACTTAAGTACAGTACTTGAGTAAATGTGCTTAGTTACTTCCCACCACTGGACACAAGGAGTATGTAGGATCAGAGACGTGTATGTCATTGTTAAGTAGCAGCTTACACAACTAGGATACAAAAAAAGAACTGTTTACTTTTCAAAGATGGATGGGGCTAAGTAGTCAAATGTGCTCTAATTCTCTAACAATTCAGCTTTTTGTGCACAGTTTTGGAAAACTGCTACTGCTCATTCATTGGTTCTTTCTCTTTTGGGAGGGGTGGTGGGGGTCTGTTTCGGTCGACTGCATTTTGAATAAGTTCTAAGCATCTTTCAGTGTTTTTGGATCACATCTGACCGTCCTCAGGTCCTTTTTGTATTGGGTCATTTTTATGAAAGTTAAAGTCCCAATGAAAGTCTGGATGCTGCAGTGCTCCACTGGCTCACTTTCTCAATTCCCATGGGCCCACGCTCTGTGAGGCCTCAAGGGAAAACCCAAACACAGCTTCCAGTACTACAAAAGCAATACAGACTGTCCAATGCACAGCCACAATCTCAGTTGCCATTCCTTCTGCTGACAAATCCATTTAATTTAAATTGCAGAGCTGCACCGCCACTGGTTTCAGAATAACAGCTTGGACTGTGTCCTTTAGGGCAGAGATCTTCAACAGTGGGTTCGGGACCCTTAGGGGGTCCTCAGAGATACTGCAGGGGGGCCCAAGGTAATTGTTAAATCATTTTCAAAAGTTAAAATGTCTAAAAAATGTCTGAAAATGTCTGAAAATATACATAAACAAGAGTCCAACCTATTATTAGCAAAGATATCGGCCTATTTGTGATCTTTTGTTAACAACATTGATGACAGGCTACAGATACAATGAAGCTTAAGGATTCACTGTGCTACTTGTATGTTTAACATCAAAACACAATTCATAATGCACCATACAAAGGCATGTGTAAAGACTTAAAGCCTACACATTTTTTTGGCCCAGTTTATTATGCAACTCAATTTTATACATTACATAGTAGGGGGTTCTTGCTCTGTCTCTCTCTCATATATGGGGTCCTTGGCCTAAAAAACGTTGAAGACTCCTGCTTTAGGGTGTCTTGTGGGGGTGTTATGAGAATACAGGGTACTGGTCTCTGTATACCCTGATTAAGAGCTGTGTTCATTTCCTGCAACAAATCAAAAGCCCTCTTGGTGGCCAAAGTGCTTTATTAATGAATTTGTTTGTAATTTTGGACCGAATGTGACATCAGGATCATACCCCAGGTTTATGCTGATGATGTAGTTCTGTTGGCTTCATTACATCGTGGCCTCTATCATCCACTGGGGTGGTTTGCACCTGAGTGTGAGTTGAGAGTCAGTACTTTACAATCTGAGGCTATGCTCTGCTGGAAAAAGAGTGGCTCACCCACTGTTTGGGTTTCTGGAAAGTCAAGGGTGAAAATAAAGGAATTTTAGTATCTTGTTCACAAAGAAGGGTAAGATGGAGTGTGAGTGTTTTTTCAATCGCCCTTATAAAAAGACTGAATAGCTGCACTAGAACTGCTGCTCCTTTATGTTTAAAGCAGCCCGTTGTGGTGGTTCAGGCATCTAATCAGTATGGGCACCTGGACTCCTTGTTGTGGACTTTTATTGAGCATGTCCGACTGGGAGAAAACCCTGGGGTAAACACTGAAGGGATTAAATATCCTATCTGGCTTTGGGAACTCCTTAGGGTCCTCCAGGAGGATGTGGTTTTGAAAAGAGACATCTGGGCTACCTAGCTTAACCTGTAGCTACCACATTCCTCTTCCACATAAAGCATGTGGAGACTTATTGGTTTTTACATTTGGTAGTTTTACATTTTAAAGACACAGTGCGCAATTATTTTATATTAATGGACATCTGTTACATTCAAGCCTTGCCAAATGAGTTGCTACAAAGCTAGTTAAGCCTATCAGCTGCACCAAACCCTCTCTGTGTTTCTCAGTATGGCCATGTTTAAGAAATGGTGTAGTCCGGCGATATTCGCACGCAGAAGCTTGAGTGATGCGTGTTACGTCACCGCTGAGAAAGAACAACAGCAACCGTCAGTTTTGGAGATAAATAGGACATGAAAACTATGAGATAATTACCTCTTCTGAAGAGTCCATTGTGTTTTTTTATCCACCGTTTCCTCCTTGAACTACTAGCAACTGGTGGGGGAGGGGTGGGAGTGGGTCACGATCATTAAAGGCGTGCGTCATGTGGACAGTGTTGTTGTCATTACTGAGAATCCCTCATGGGGGCGACAGAAACTACACACTCTTGCTTTGACACCACTTCTGTACCACTTTTATTTCTAAATACCATACACTCGGGATGGAAACTGGAACATAGGGCTGTACAATATGTATCGGTTTAGCATCGACATTGCGACATGCTCAATAGTCACATTGCAAGATGTGCGATGTCAAGTCAGGCAAAGGAAATGTCACAATGAACACGTCATACAAAAGGAAAACTTGCACGGTTTCATCTTCCATGACTAATCCAATGTTTCTCATTAATAACCTCCAGTCTAGATCGGCCCGTCACAGTTCCATCAGGAACCAAAAATGTTTTAACACTTTTCAACAGTCTGCCCTGGGGCTATAACTCGGTTCACGGCCGCTCGGTGTGGTTGGGTTCCCCTCGTCTCAGTGACTCTATGTCGGCTCAGTAAGGCTCGGGGTGAAAGTGGCTCGCGGCTCCCAGGGGCCGCGCTGCGCCCTCTCCCCTCAATGTGTTTACTGCGTCAGGGGTATACGGCAATGTCTGCAACCCACCCAACCTCTTCTTGTTTATCACCATTCATATCACATAACAACTTTGTTAATCCCACACCAAGAAAGTCACTTAGTGCTGCAACTCAAGAGTAAAAAAAACCTAAGGAAAAAAGTGATTGTGATACATAAAACTGAAACAAGATAAGAACAAGACAAAAATGAAAATAAAATTACATCAAATAGCTGTATACACTGTACACCTTTAACTTATACAGATATGTCCATGTTGAATAATTGCCCATGCACAGGATGATAATATTCATACAACCAATGTGTTTATGATTCAGTTTACTAGATGCCAGAATTGTTTACAAGAGCACAACGTTCTTCATGGATCTAGCCTCTAAATTCTAATATATTTAACTGTACAAACTTCCCTTGGATCCTCCTCGAGGCTATTTTTTGATATTTCAGTATATATCAGGAGCATTTCATCTTCACTCTGCAGAAAGTCCATTTTTTAAAAGTAACTTAATCAAGAGAAGATAGTTTGGTTATATGTTCCCATTCACACCTTAGCTTTCAACATTAGTTATGTCATTTTCACTGAAGTTCCATGTTCACACCTTTCCTTTAACTTTTTTGTACCATATTAATTTGCATTGAAAGAGCACCTACATCCTATTTTTGTATTTTATTTTTTGTATATTGTAAGTAATTTTGTAAGTGTAAAATACTGCCTAACTGTAGACCTGCTATATGCGACTTGCTATATGTAAAATAGTTTGTTCATATTTGATAATTTATAAAACTAATAGTATTTTGGAGCCTGTGGCACAGTATATATATGTCGCATATAAGCATGTTTGTAATGTAAGTGACATTAAAGTATCTTTAAATATTTATTTTATGATGTATGTATGTATTAATATAAAACATAAACAGATGACATTTGTCATTAGTTTGCAGCTGAATAAATATATGCAGGGTCATACATGTAATAAAACATCATAAACAGAGGGATCACATACATCCCTTCTATAGTATACAATATGGCTTCAAAGAGAAAATAATTACTCTTCTATCTCTGAATTATCTTACAGTAAACCAAATGAATTGTTTGCAGTACCTTTACAAATAGGTTAGCAGGACGGCTTGTGTACTGACACATGTGGAATCCATCTTTGAAATCTTCACTCCAACTGCATGTTGAAAATTGAGGGACTTCTCAAGTTAGTCAGCAGAACAGGGGCAATTCCAGGATGTTTTAAGTGGCGTGGCACAGGGGGGGACCAATAATCAGTCAGGGGTTGGGGGGGGGGGGGGGGGTATTAATCAAAATACAGCATAGAAAATCTGCTTAAAAATATATGGGAACTATTGGATAGGATAGAACAACATAATGTAATTCTGCTAAATAAAAGAAACTCTGCCCTTGTGTAGTGTTGCCGCCTTATCTCTCTCTCTCTCTCCCCCCCCCCCCCCCCCCCTTGTGTTTGTGTTTGATTACAGGAGTGGAGTCAGATGCACAGGAATCACAGGACCAGCTGCTATTCATCTCATCGTCTCATCAGTGGTGATTTTAGACCCTTTTTTCATCTCAGCCCCCCTAAAAATTATAAGACTTTAAGATTTGTATTTGTTTATTATTTATTTACTGTAAACAAAAGAAAAATGTGTGAATCTGTCATTATTGCACAATTCAGAACATGCCAACCGTAGTACGTCTTTAAGACCCGAGTCCTCTACGATGCTGATAGGTCTGCAGTTAGTTTCCACCCGTTTCGCAAGAGCTGTAGCAATTTTTTTGGATTTGGTTTCATCCACAGGTCGGCAAGTAGCACTCTCCAAAATAGTGCTCTGCCTGAGCCTGCTAGCATAAACCTGAGTCACGTTAGCTGTACTACTATGCTTAGTTCCGTAGGTGGTAGCTCAAGCTTGACGTGTGTCGTGATATTTGAATTTGGCTTTACACAATGTGCATATGGCTTTCGACTTGTCTACTGAGCCATCCAAAATTAACGCGTTATGCTCGGCCCTTAATCGCATCGCGATTAACGTGTTAATGCTGACAGCCCTATAAAAAACTTTTTTTTTTTTTTTTTTTTTTATTTAAAAAAAAAATCTATTTTAGTGCTTCAAGTGAGAGTTTGCGAACTTGTCTGTTAGTGACAGAGGGCACACAATTACAGGTTCAAAGAAACAGGTTTAATATCCTGTGTCGCTGTCACCAATACAATGCACCTGTAACCCAGTCAAGGAAAGTTTTATTTTTAATTTATTTATTGTTTACACCTCATTATCATTTCATTTGATGCTGGTAGTCCATAAAGGGACTTTAGTCATTTTTTCCTATGTTCAATATTTTGCATTTATCCTCTGTTATAATAATAAATACATATATTCATTTTTATCCAATGAAATTACTGATTTAGCAGGGGGGGTTAACACTTTTGCAAGGCACTGTATCAGTGTCATATTCTCATTAGGGGCTGAGCCCCCCTAAAGGTCTGATCCAAGAATCGCCCCTGAGTCTCATCCTGCTCTGCTTGATGTACCCAGTTCATTCCGTCACTCGTCGCCAGAGCGTAAACTAACGCTATGGAGTTAGAATCATGCCAAAACCTCACACACACAGACAAAACGTGTTTTACTCACACTCAACAATTCACAAACAAACTCAACGTGGTTTGCAAATACAAAACATAATTCACAAACTAATGCATTTGTTCTGCAAATAAGAAACCTACCTATCAAACAAATACAGTATGTTTTACACATACAAAGAAACTTATTTCTTCAATGACAAAAAATATCCTCCAAGTACAAACTAAAATCTTTCAAGTACAAAAAAAAATCCTTCAAGTAGAAAAAAAGAAATCCTTCAAGTACAAAAAGTACGAAACACTGTCATTTGACTTTTGGCACTAATTTTCCGCCTTGCTGATCCACACAGAAATGCCTTCAGATCCACGAAAAAATGGGAAATCGGCTTCGCATGTGCACAGCTCTGATCATATCGTGTTCTGTCTGACAGCATACTGTAATATTTCACCGGTAATAAGACCAAAATAATATTATTAAAATAAAGAAATGCATACTAGGATAATATCTACATATATGTAGCATTATAGTTTAAAAATATCAATAAACAACAAAGCAATCCAGCTTCCCTGGCCGAAATAGACCGAAATAATAACATTAAAAGAAATACAAATAAACCATGATAAGATCTGGTGAATAAATGTTGATTAAAACAGCGGTTATTGGGCTAAAAATACCAATAATAGCAAAGCTACATATAGCTTCTCTGTACAGAAAGAAACGTGCTGTGATCAGGGAATATGTGCGTAGACCACAGATGATGCCTGTCATTGACCTACAGGCATCGCATCCGTGTTAAGGGGCCGTGTTCATTTCATGGAATTGTGTGAGACCGGCAGCCTGTACTACAGAATCCAGATCAACATGTCCTGGATTTCACGCACGTTCACATAAAAGAGCCGCTGTTTGCACAGCACAACCAATCGCAAACATCTACCAGAGCCGCATATTTTACATAAGAAGAGCAAACTATAATTCTACATAAATATGAAGAACACAGACACGGTTTTATAGGCAAAACGCAATAGGCTACAGTCGATGCTTCCTAGAACAGCAAGGAAAGCTGGTAAACAAAATAGCGGACGCTGTAGATGCGTACGCTAAATCACAACTGCTTATTAATATCACTTCTCCATCAATCAGGCACAAGATCTGACCATAATTACACTTGTGCTTTTATTTCAGTTGCAACCCTGGCAGTGGAAGCGATCAGAGAGCAAATAAAATATATAAAAACATAATTCAAATCGATGTGCGCATTGGCAACACATGGCTCAAGAAGCCGAGAAATAGCCTATATGTAATTCCCTCCCATTAAAAAAAAATATATATATATATATATATATATATATATTTCATAAAAATACCCATCAGGGAAAGTTAACGGGGTTGTTGGTCTCTAAATGTTTTAACTTTTATGAGCGCATCTCTCTCTCTCTCTCTGTCTCTCTCTCTCTCTCTCTCTCTCTGTCTCTCTCTGTCTCTCATCTCATCTCTCTCTGTCTCTCTCTCTCTCTCTGTCTCTCTCTCGTCCTCTCTCTCTCTCTCTCTCTCTCTCTCCCTCTCTCTCTCTCTGTCTCTCTCTCTCTCTCTCTCTCTCTGTCTCTCTCTCTCTCTCTCTGTCTCTCTCTCTCTCTCTCTGTCTCTCTCTCTGTCTCTCTCTCTCTCTCTCTCTCTCTCTCTCTCTCTCTCCCTCTCTCTCTCCCTGCGCACTGAGCTCCGCCTGATCTTCTACGAACGGTGACACCATTATCAATCGAGTAGCCTACCCTATTGATTGCTCCCGACCAGATTAGGTGTTCAGAATAAGTTACCATGGCGATTGAACCCGGTAACAACTAATCCACCGTCACCGTCACTATGTCACTAGTTGATATCCAGCGTTGTGACGTCGTGTTAGGTTAGGTGAAGCCGGGGAACTGAAAGAAATACAGGGCCCTGTTTCAGGTAGGAGGTTTAACAAACTCTGAGTCTAACCCTGATCTCTGAGTTGATTTACCCTGAGATGGAAACTCTGAGTTTTCGGTTTCAGAACAGCTGATATGAGTTGGTTCAATCAACTTAGAGTAGGTTCACCAACACAATAAAAAGGCAGCATGAATGGAGCCATGATACTACGATTCACCATGGCAACAAACAAACGGGTCGGCGGAAATACTCACGCGCACATACAGCGAGTAAAAAAAAAAGCGGCTGCTGCTAGAGTAAATGCGTATATTCCAATATAGTGTATATCTTATTTAATCACAAGTATAGCCTAATATTACTGGTGAAATGGTATTGAACCTATTATCTATTCATTTAGGTGCAACACTGCGGAATAAAAAGTCCTAGTCCTACTAATCCCATTCTGAGGCTGCAGCACCATCATTAACAGCATTATAATTCATATTCTTTTATTTCAAAGGGTTTACATCATTCTCCTGCACTACTGTGGAACTCCTTTTAAAAACGTTTAAACCAGTCTCAGAGTGAGTCACTCTCTTCTGACGGCGCTTTGCTACAGCGGCTGTACTAACATGCTCCACATCACCAATGTTGTAAAGACAAATAACGTTTGCAAAAAAAAAAACATAATGCGACACAAATAATCTGCTGGGACATAGAGCATAGATGGGTGACCTTAGTGATATGAGGACGGATAAGGTTGCCTAGGCTACATAACTGATAAACTGGGAAGAAAAACGATACCGCTCAAATAGGTAGTTATGTGAAAATTAAAATGTCGGGGCTATATCATCTCCCGACATATAACACCCTGCGAAGTAAAGCAGCTTAATTCTTCAACGGGATGGTCGACAAAAGGAAATGCCATGTTTTGAGAAAAATAACGTTTTATAGTCTGCCTAACATGGTTAATTAGCCAACATAATTTTTTTTTATTCATGCCGATAACAAACTGCGCTAACATGCGTCTGAAACAGACTGAATGAATGAAAGAGCGCTGTGTCAGAGGGAGGAGACTGAGAGAAGAAAACCTGCTCCCGACCAGGTTAGGTTCACAGGCTCAGTTACCATAGTAACTGACTCTGAGGTTAAGTTACATCTCTTTCTGAAAATGAAAACCCAGAGTTCCCCTCATCTCAGGGTTAACAAACTCAGAGTTTTCACTAAACCTGCTTTCTGAAATACCACCCAGGACATGTTGATCTGGATTCTGTAGTACAGGCTGCCGGTCTCACAGAATTCCATGAAATGAACACGGCCCCTTAACACGGATGCGATGCCTGTAGGTCAATGACCGGCATCATCCGTGGTCTACGCACATATTCCCTGATCACAGCACGTTTCTTGCTGTACAGAGAAGCTATATGTAGCTTTGCTATTATTGGTATTTTTAGCCCAATAACCGCTGTTTTAATCAACATTTATTCACCAGATATTATCATGGTTTAATTGTATTTCTTTTAATGTTATTATTTCGGTCTATTTCGGCCAGGGAAGCTGGATTGCTTTGTTGTTTATTGATATTTTTAAATTATAATGCTACATATATGTAGATATTATCATAGTATGCATTTCTTTATTTTAATAATATTATTTTGGTCTTATTACCGGTGAAATATTACAGTATGCTGTAAGACAGAACACGATATGATCAGAGCTGGGCGCATGTGAAGCCGATTTCCCACAATGCAATGCCGGCATTCATTTCAGAGAATCAGACAACGATCAGCGGGTCTTTAACGCCAGTATCGCTTCAATGTACATATATATAATCAGTGGTTTTGTCACCAGCAACAACACGTTGCTCAGCTTTGTTCCAGTAAGGTATGCACCGTAATAACGTTTTAAAAAATCTGCGTATATACAGTGCCTTGCGAAAGTATTCGGCCCCCTTGAACTTTTCGACCTTTTGCCACATTTCAGGCTTCAAACATAAAGATATAAAACTGTAATTTTTTGTGAAGAATCAACAACAAGTGGGACACAATCATGAAGTGGAACGAAATTTATTGGATATTTCAAACTGTTTTAACAGATAAAAAAACTGAAAAATTGGGCGTGCAAAATGTAGCGCCACCTTTTGCTGCGATTACAGCTGTAAGTCGCTTGGGGTATGTCTCTATCAGTTTTGCACATGGAGAGACTGAAATATTTGCCCATTCCTCCTTGCAAAACAGCTGGAGCTCAGCGAGGTTGGATGGAGAGCGTTTGTGAACAGCAGTTTTAAGTTCTTTCCACAGATTCTCGATTGGATTCAGGTCTGGACTTTGACTTGGCCATTCTAACACCTGGATATGTTTATTTGTGAACCATTCCATTGTAGATTTTGCTTTATGTTTTGGATCATTGTCTTGTTGGAAGACAAATCTCCGTCCCAGTCTCAGGTCTTTTGCAGACTCCATCAGGTTTTCTTCCAGAATGGTCCTGTATTTGGCTCCATCCATCTTCCCATCAATTTTAACCATCTTCCCTGTCCCTGCTGAAGAAAAGCAGGCCCAAACCATGATGCTGCCACCACCATGTTTGACAGTGGGGATGGTGTGTTCAGGGTGATGAGCTGTGTTGCTCTTACGCCAAACATAACGTTTTGCATTGTTGCCAAAAAGTTTGATTTTGGTTTCATCTGACCAGAGCACCTTCTTCCACATGTTTGGTGTGTCTCCCAGGTGGCTTGTGGCAAACTTTAAACAACACTTTTTATGGATATCTTTAAGAAATGGCTTTCTTCTTGCCACTCTTCCATAAAGGCCAGATTTGTGCAGTATACGACTGATTGTTGTCCTATGGACAGAGTCTCCCACCTCAGCTGTAGATCTCTGCAGTTCATCCAGAGTGATCATGGGCCTCTTGGCTGCATCTCTGATCAGTCTTCTCCTTGTATGAGCTGAAAGTTTAGAGGGACGGCCGGGTCTTCGTAGATTTGCAGTGGTCTGATACTCCTTCCATTTCAATATTATCGCTTGCACAGTGCTCCTTGGGATGTTTAAAGCTTGGGAAATCTTTTTGTATCCAAATCCGGCTTTAAACTTCTCCATAACAGTATCTGGGACCTGCCTGGTGTGTTCCTTGTTCTTCATGATGCTCTCTGCTCTTTAAACGGATCTCTGAGACTATCACAGAGCAGGTGCATTTATACGGAGACTTGATTACACACAGGTGGATTCTATTTTTGATCATTAGTCATTTAGGTCAACATTGGATCATTCAGAGATCCTCACTGAACTTCTGGAGAGAGTTTGCTGCACTGAAAGTAAAGGGGCTGAATAATTTTGCACGCCCAATTTTTCAGTTTTTTATCTGTTAAAAAAGTTTGAAATATCCAATAAATTTCATTCCACTTCATGATTGTGTCCCACTTGTGTCCCACTTGTTGCTGATTATAGTTATGTTTAATGAAATTAAACATAACTATAATCAGTTGACCTGTGGCAGAGGTTGAAAGAGACTGTTTGTGCTGAGATAGACCTACACATTCTTCGTATGAGATGGCCCACAACAACAATGATAAAAGATCACGTTTGCGCATGACTGACGTGTTTCATTTTTACCATCAAAACAGAATAAAGTGTTAAGTGGGGTCATGCCAGTTTGTTGTACATCAGTTAGGTTTTGGTATGTGAGGCAAAGATGAACCTACTTTAATGTTTCCAGGCTGACATTTGTCCATGTTAAATTGTGATATCACCAGTTAACATGGGCGTATATTTCTCTCATATGTTAACCTGTGTTAACTTAAACTAAAAGTCCAATATATAGGTTGAAATCAACACATCATGTCAGAAGTGTGTAGTGTAGTGGTATAGATGATGTTGAAGCTAGTCTGTTAACATTTTTGTCCATGACATCCAAGGTTCCAATCCCAGCTAGATCTCTAGTGCGTTGTTTCGTTTTATTTTTTTCCGTTTATACAGTATGTGTCGTATTTGTGTGGATAATGCTTAAACGGACATGTATTAGACATAAACCGGTGATGTTTTTAACGATATCCATTATTTTGTCTCACTTGCAAACACTTCGTGAAAATGTGAGCCTCTGGCAGAGCAGAACGCAGGGAAGGGCCTTGTTGAATATTCACTGATTTCATGCAAATATCACCAGTTAACATGATCACAAGCTAAACTGGCACACCGGCTGCAACTGTTCATTTAAAACAACAACTGGGCACCTAATAGACAGGTTGTTCATCCAATCACCTTCAGGTATTTTTAGAAAGTGCCGGCCCTTTTCCAACAAACCATCTGGCTCATCAGGTTAAGCGATACATGCCTAAAGGGAAAAAACCCCACATCTGGTTAGAAGGAGAACTACTTTTAAACATTATAAAAAAAAAATTTGGGGATATGCGCAAACATCGCAAGGCCAACCTATTCAAGAAGGTAGTTGAAGGAATGAAAGAGGGAAGCTGTTTTCACACGGTCCAACAAGTCCGCCACCGCTGGAAAACTTTTTTAAAATCCTATTTTTGCACAACTGCATGTGTTACAGGAATATAAGTGGAATATTCATTTTCAAGAGCCATTTAAACAGCTTAGTCGGGATATTGTCTTTTTTCGGATTAAGGGCAAAACCCGGAATATTTTGAGCATGTAAATGTGACTGAGACCAAAATGAAGGCACGTGTGGAAGAGAAAGCCGGAATGAATAATTCACTGGGGTTTTCAGTAATATTGGCCCTCATTTATCAACCTATCGTAGAAACCAGCACAGATATGAACGCAGAAATCGTCTTACGACAGGCTTCACGTGTGATTCATGAAACGTTGGTATCACACCAATCAGAGCGTAAGAATGGTCGTACATTGATAAATGCAGCGGCTGGAAACAATCGTAATTTAAATAGCACGCCCCAATATATTCTCAGTTTTGAGGCCTCACCCCTACAATTTACGACATGGCGAGACGTAATCCGGCTGAGAAGCGGCACTTTTCAGAGGTGGAGATTGAAACCCTGATATCTCAGGTTCATTTGCACTAACGTGTGTAGATTTGGCAGCCTGAAAACTAACCGAAATAACTCGGTCAATGGCGGAAATAAATCGTTCACTTGTGGCCATTAATGACACTTTAAAAGAGAAACGAAAACCTGAAGAATAAATAAAAATGTTGTGCATTGTCATGTTTCCTGTATTGAGTAGGCTATCACTGCCAAATATAACACTATACCTTTTAAAAGCGAGGAATAATCTGCTGTCTCATTCGTACAGCCCCCAGTCGGGGCTGTGCTGGACACTGGTCTCTGGGCATCGGGTCACCTGGCTCCAGAATCCCACAGGCTAAAACAATGTTGCAGACTTTTTCTGCAGTGTCTAGTAGGGTCCCCCCCGCTGATGGGGCGCTCCACCGTGGCCCGTGCACGTACGTGTGCACTGTTGTACTGGCGAATAGAGGTCTTTTAAAAGAGCCAGATCTGCCATTGCTGATAAGTGATCAACTGATGACTCCTCCTTCTCCTGTTAAACTGATTATATGCTGCACCGCAAGTCCACACTGACTCCAAAACTTGCATACACGAGTTCAGACCAGACGTGAGATTTTATCGCAGCCTACGCTCACATTTAAACTGATAAATGCCGAGCTTTGCGTAGGAATCGGCGTACACCCGTCCTATGCCTGTTTTAGGTCGTACGCACGTTTCATAAATGAGGGCCATTCTGTTTTCAGATTGAGCATTCAGAGACAGTCATCTCAAAGAAAACACATAAAGGATCCAAAAGAGAAGTCCACAGTGTGTGTGTGTGTGTGTGTGTGTGTGTGTGTGTGTGTGTGTGTGTGTGTGTGTGTGTGTATGTGTGTGTGTGTGTGTGCTCAGTCACATGCTGATTCAGTCAGTCCATATTTACCCAGAACACAAGGAAGGTCTTTAATGCTGATTGTTCTGGGGGTTGTCAACATGAATATTAAAATCACCAACAGAAAAATAGTGGGGGTAGTAGAAGTGAAGCAAAGACACTGTCTGTCCCAGGCATCCCCTCTCCTGAGTCCTGTCTGCACTGACAGGTTTGCTTGGTGTTGATTTGAATGGCTGTAATTCGAGATCCGTCAGTGCGTCCATTACCATCACATCCAGTTCCTTATTAATCTCTGATCTTAGTTTGTTATTTCGCATTGCCAGACCTTCCTCCACAGCTAGCTAACTAGCTAAGTTACAGGTTGAATCTTCTCTTTAGGTATTTTCCCTTTTCTGCTGTTTTCTGTCGGATGGCACTGTTCATAATACTCCCATATCTAAACTTATCTGTAGTCATCTCCACTTCTGTCTTATTGAGATTTACCAATGGTTCAAACCTGTTTTCCAGCTGTAATGTTGGGGTTGACTGTGGTGTGTGTTTATGCTGTCTGCCAAACGTCTGGGTCAATATTGAATCCATAAATTCTGCCCTCTGTGGGAGTACAGTCTTGCACTTATCTTATGTCTAGCCCCCAGATTTGTTTCGTAAAAATGCAACTTAGATCATTTAAATAAAACTGTAATGAATTCTGTGGTGGTAAAGATGAGGGTGGCACAGTTACATGCTGGCAAGAAGGAAGAAGAGAAGAGTTTGACCTGAAGGTTATTGCTATTCAGGCAGAAACAGCAAATCAATGAATGTGGAGAGAGTGAGGGTTGAACCTTCGAAAGGCTTGCAGAGAGTAATGGGAGCATTTTAAATCCAAATCTTCAGCCAGTTTTGTCTCTGTGGTTTCAATCATCCGAGAATGTACGAATGAACTTTTGACATTTATGAATCTTTCATGGACTCACTTATCCATAATATCGAAAAGTTTCAGAATGTTGTTGTTGTTGTTGTTGTTGTTGTTGTTGTTGTTGTAATATCTGAAAACAAAGGAAATACAAAGCTAACATCATTTGTCCTTTTCTGGAAGTTACTACTTTCCTCTGTTCATTTGTATTCCAGGCATAATGTAAATCTCTTTGTGTGTGCATTTTCTGTGTACTAAAAATTTAAAACATGTCCTGCCTTTTAGGTTCTAGAAGGCGCGAAAACTCTGCAGTGACCTCTCAGTCAGCTTCACAAAATATATGCTGAATTGTAGAGGTGTGACGAGATGCAGTCATTCTTCAAGAAAAACATCTCATTCTGCTCTTACATTGGCTTTGTGATACTGAAAAATAACAAAAGAAAATATGTGATCTGGAAATGGGATCACACTGTTGGTAAAGAGATGATTACAGCCTTAATTTGAATCGCTTAAAGTTGTCTTCTGAGGATAAAAAACATTTAACAGCACCTGAAACACATGGCAATATGCACAAAGATAACCAATCCCAGTACCTGGGGAGTCCCTGTGGCCGGTCTGTGATACCCTACATGTAGTTGAATCATGTAGTTTTAATACTTAGCTTGAGGTAAAATTTGTTTATTTTAACATCCTTTTTAGTATCAGTAACTGATACCGTGTCTCGTACCTTTACATGAGCATAACCGTTACTTAATATTGTCACTGTTGAGATACCAGGGAAGTGTGCTGTGCTAGATAAACATATTTCTAATTAGGACTGTCAAAATGAACACAACCGGATAAGCGGACGAAGATGGATGGAAAATGAACACGATAATAAAGAAAAATAAAGCAAATTACTTCTAACGGCACTTCTTGGTTTGATGCATGATTAACACCCGCACGTTTTGTGATTTGGGCATCGGCCGCTCCATAGTTTGGGAAATCAGGAAGCGATGCAGCAGTAACGTTGTGGCTGACTAGCAGAAACAAAACTCCCTGAGCAGAAATGGATACAGAAAAGGGTCTTTTAAATAACAAGTTCAGTTTCAAAGCCCTTCCAGATGGTTCTCTCCATAAGACTAGTTATTTGCATGTACTGTCAATGAGAACTGAGTTACCACCGGAGTAAGTAGAGTTAAATACTACTTGAGCCTTAAAAACATGAAAAATATCCCTTTAACGTACATTTAGAACCGGTAAAAAATGTCAGATTAATAAGCGAGTAAAAAAAACAGCTATGTACAAATATGCGATTAATTGCGATTCTGACAATAAATATCTTCCTAAAACTCTGTGAACATGGTTCAGTTTCAATCCGACAGGGAAAAGAGGCACAGCATATCATGACGTCTTTTTTGCCCAACACATCTCCACTGAATTATTTTGAAAATGACAGCAGAAGCTGTAGAAAGTGAACAAAAGGTGGGCGAGTCGGTGTTGTCCACGTGTCAGATTAGCATTTTTATAAATACCTAGTCTCGCATTGCCAGTCCTTCCTCCACAGCGCTGCGGAGGAGGGTCTGGCTATTCCACACAGCTTTCCAGGATGGGAGAAAAAGGTGCTCTGGTTTATTGGCATTTCTTTATACCGATCACAATCGTCTTGGGTGGCGCTAAGACGGACGGAGCAACGGTGCCTCTGCAAAATAGCCTCAGGAAGGAACTTGTTTTTGTGGAACATGTGGACATTCAAAAGTAGTTTTAGTCGTGCAACAGAAAACTGAGATTGGACAGATAGTCTAGCTAGCTGTCTGTTTTTACCCTGCAGAGATCTGAGGAGCAGTTAACTATAGTCCTCAGAAATCCACCGCAGTTTAGAACGCCAACACAAAAAAAGCAGAAGATAACGGACATCTGGCAGAAAAAAGTGACATCCGGCGGAATTTTCGGTGGTCCCGGAGCAATCCCGGAAGTGGAATGTCATGGATATAGACTAATAAATACCAGACTCAGTGAGGAAATTTGTGTGTGCATCCTTTGTGTGCATGAGCTCCACTGGAGCTCCTCTGAGCTCTGTTAACAACAGAGCGAGCCTCAGGCTTCCAAAACACTGAAATGTTACTGCATCACCTGATTAAAGCTGACATATTTATTCAATCAGTACTCAATAAGAGCGAGCAGTGTGCAACAGCTGTTAGGGAATGTGCTCAGATGGAGGATTGTTTAATAAATTGGGATTCATGTAAAATTGTACCTCTTCAGTGCTCCGACCCTGTTGTTTTGACATCTGTAAACTTGAATCAAGTTCAATCAAGAGCTACTTTCACATTATCTTAATTAGAAACAATGTTAATGTGAGTGCCAGCAAGCAACTACATCCTGTAATACTGCTAAACCAAAAGCTGTTACATCCACCAACAATCTCTTGCAATTTTAAGGAAGAAATTCACCTTTAAGGAATATTTTAATAAAGAATATTAGGAAGTATATTTTTGCATTCCTGGGTCTGATTTCATGATGTATTTTGGACCAACAAATATGTAACTCTTGTTAAAATCGGGTTTATTATGAGACAAAAAAAACTCAATTTTCTTCTTTTTTAAATGTTGAGGCTTGTTTTGGACCTATGGCACTTAATATCTAGTGGCTGCTAAGCAGCATACAGTGAAAGGTTGGAAATATCTAACTTAAGCAAAAGTAAGAAAGGCAGAAACACCAAAAAAGAAGGTAATTACAAGACTTTATTTAAGTAATAATACATGCCAAGGTGTCCTGATTTATAAAAAGAATAGATGAGGCAGAGGTGAAGAAAGCATATCGGAATGGCATTTTCTCCACTGTGTTCATTTATTTCCATAACCATGGACACCTCAGAGTGCATTTTCACACTTAAATCATAACATTTTAAAGGTTCCCAGTGGAGTTTTAGAACTCTTGTAGTGTTATTAAGAGAGTTGGATGAGTTGGTCCATCTTTTGTTTATTTCGTGCACGAGTACGCGATACACACTCCTTCCAATGGTGTCACACTATTCCACTGATCAACAGGTGGTGGTAACATACAGTGGGGCAAAAAAGTATTTAGTCAGCCACCAATTGTGCAAGTTCTCCCACTTAAAAAGATGAGAGAGGCCTGTAGTTTCCATCATAGGTACACTTCAACTGTGAGAGACAAAATGAGAAAAAAAATCCAGAAAATCACATTATAGGATTTTTAATGAATTTATTGGTAAATTCCTCGGTAAAATAAGTATTTGGTCACCTACAAACAAGCAAGATTTCTGGCTCTCACAGAACTGTAACTTCTTCTTTAAGAGGCTCCTCTGTCCTCCACTCGTTACCTGTATTAATGGCACCTGTTTTAACTTGTTATCAGTATAAAAGACACCTGTCCACAACCTCAAACAGTCACACTCCAAACTCCACTATGGCCAAGACCAAAGAGCTGTCAAAGGACACCAGAAACAAATTGTAGACCTGCACCAGGCTGGGAAGACTGAATCTGCAATAGGTAAGCAGCTTGGTGTGAAGAAATCAACTGTGGGAGCAACTATAAGAAAATGGAAGACATACAAGACCACTGATAATCTCCCTCGATCCGGGGCTCCACGCAAGATCTCACCCGTGGGGTCAAAATGATCACAAGAACAGTGAGTAAAAATCCCAGAACCACATGGGGGGACCTAGTGAATGACCTGCAGAGAGCTGGGACCAAAGTAACAAAGGCTACCATCAGTAACACACTACGCTGCCAGGGACTCAAATCCTGCAGTGCCAGAAGTGTCCCCCTGCTTAAGCCAGTACATGTCCAGGCCCGTCTGAGGTTTGCTAGAGAGCAGTTGGATGATCCAGAAGAGGATTGTGAGAATGTCATATGGTCAGATGAAACCAAAATAGAACTTTTTGGTAAAAACTCAACTGGTAGTGTTTGGAGGAGATTGCATCCAAAGAACACCATACCTACTGTGAAGCATGGGGGTGGAAACATCATGCTTTGGGGCTGTTTTTCTGCAAAGGGACCAGGACGACTGATCCGTGTAAAGGAAAGAATGAATGGGGCCATGTATTGTGAGATTTTGAGTGAAAACCTCCTTCCATCAGCAAGGGCATTGCAGATGAAACGTGGCTGGGTCTTTCAGCATGACAATATCCCAAACACACCACCCGGGCAACGAAGGAGTGGCTTCGTAAGAAGCATTTCAAGGTCCTGGAGTGGCCTAGCCAGTCTCCAGTTCTCAACCCCATAGAAAATCTTTGGAGGAAGTTGAAAGTCCGTGTTGCCCAGCGACAGCCCGAAAACATCACTGCTCTAGAGGAGATCTGCATGGAGGAATGGGCCAAAATACCAGCAACAGTGTGTGAAAACCTTGTGAAGACTTACAGAAAACGTTTGACCTCTGTCATTGCCAACAAAGGGTATATAACAAAGTATTGAGATGAACTTTTGTTATTGACCAAATACTTATTTTCCACCATCATTTACCAATAAATTCATTAAAAATCCTACAATGTGATTTTCTGGATTTTTTTTCTCATTTTGTCTCTCATAGTTGAAGTGTACCTATGATGAAAATTACAGGCCTCTCTCATCTTTTTAAGTGGGAGAACTTGCACAATTGGTGGCTGACTAAATACTTTTTTGCCCCACTGTATGCTGCAATGTGCCAACAAAGGCAGGGAAGAAGAGGACTTCAAGCTAGTGAACAATTCAATTCACTATTATTCATAGTGTCAAATCATAACAAAAGTTATCTCAAGACACTTTACAGATAGAGTAGGTCTAGACCACACTATCATTTACAAAGACCCAACAATAACCCCAAGAGCAAGCATTTAGTGCAACAGTGGCGAGGAAAAACTTTTTACATTTTACAACACGGACATGGATGGAAACAATGCTGGATTAGAAATACTTAAAAATTAATCTTTCCAAATGCGTATGGCCACCTTTTGTGGTGTCGCTAAACACCTGCGTCACTGCATCTCTTTGTAAACACATAGCTATCTTAACGCTGTGAAAACCTCTTTGTTAACATGGATAATTTATTGGACAAACATATTATTGTATTGCTGGAGGAGGCTACTGTGCCACTGTGCCAATGCCTGACAGAGGATCACAGATGTGATCCTGTGCGCAGGCCTCAGCCGAAGCATGGTGGCCCGTCCGCCCCAGCAGTCACCAAATCCCGCACACCAGACCAGCAAGCCGCGGCGCACATACGGCGTGATGTGGCGGGTGCAGCCAAGGCAACTGTTTCTGTGTCTGTGGCAGAAAAAGGATTTCAAAAGAAGTAGAGAGCGTGCGCAGCAGGACAACAGACTTTTGCTCTGTGCAACCTATACTTATATTTTTTTTTTATAACATTTTTATGACAAACTATGCTATGACATTTTCATGACATACTATACAAAGACTTTTTCATGATGTTTTTATGACATAGGCCTACTATACTATGTATAATGTTATATAATCACAATAATAGGAAATGTTGTTTTCCCCCAAAGTTTGTTACTGGTAAAGTATGCAGTATATTTATAGGATTCGGGAAACACAAGTCCAGAGCAGCTCAGAAATCATTTCACTTGAACCAATTATGACAATTCAATAGAGATCAAACAATCCTGAATCTTCATTTGAGCTGCCCTCATGCCTGTGTGAATAAGCACCCTTCAAAGTAAATATAGGGGACTGTACATCATTCTTCTTCATCAATTGTTTTTTCAGTAAACCCTCCACTTTGAGCCCTGCGAGCCGGTCCGACTGTAGAACCTGCATGTCTGTCAGCTCTGCCTCCACAGACTCAGATGTGGCTGGAACTCTCCATGAACCCTCATGAATTATTCATCAGCACATATAATGTTGGCAAATTATTTTATATAGTAGGGAAGGATTCATCTTAGGAGCAGGAATTGGGTAGGGAGAAGCTAATGTGTTTATTATGCCAAGATAATGGCATGAAATAGAGGCCAGGGGTGGAGAATTTGTTGGAGTGTTTATACTTTATATTCATTGGAGGGTTGCATCTGAATGCTTTGTGGTCCCATGATGGCAGATGCCTTTCGAATGCAATTTGTGTGTGTGTGCGTGCGTGCGTGTACATGTGCACATGCAGTCAAATCTATGCAGATGCTGATGCAGATGTTTTGTGTGCATGTCTCCATGTGTGTGCGTCTGCAGTGTGTGCTTACGTAACGTATAGATTTGCCAAGTCGAGGTTTCAGGCCACAACCAATGTTGTCTGCTTTTATGGCTGTTGTTGCGAATAGAATTCAATAAACATTACCCAGGCGCATCTCTCTGAGTGACAGAAAACACCATTAGAGGAAGAAAGAAGGTTTCTCTAGAAGTGCTATTTGCCTTGCTTAGCTGAGATCGGTGAAGATGCTTCCTCACATCGCTAATATCTGTGTCATAATGACATTGCACTATCAAGAAGATAGGCTGCATTTGAACTCAGGGCTGGCTGTTGTGTTGAAAAGGAGAGATAGCATCTCCATACAGATGTGTTAGCATTGTCAGCGGGGCGATGGGATATCGCAGTTCAGCCATCTGAAAATAAAAGCTTATTTTTTAAATAAGTGATACTTTTATTTGATCTAAGTTTGACAGTCACGTCACAGTGTCTGTGAACAGATTGAGGGACAACTGCATGTTAAGAGTATTCATGAGCTCATTTTTGTCTCATTTAAGTGAAGGCTGCTTGGATTTCCAGCACATCCATCAATATAATTCTACAATGCTGAATATAAGACATTTCGGGATGATAATATATTCATTTTGAGCTACAGAAATGTGTCTCTTCTGCGCCTTTCATAAATTGGGGTCAGGTGATAACTGTCACAGCAGAGAGCTTAGTGCTGACAATGTCGTGTTGACATTCTTTAGAGAGGGAAGCACAAAAAATAAAACAAAAACTGTCTCCCAGGAGGCAGGGAGGAGATGAAATTAAATTGCCTCTCCACAGCCCCCTTGTTAAATATGAAAACCAATCAGCCAGCCCTCCATTCTCACTCACAGCTCCACAAAGATTGTGAGGAATATTGGAATTAGTATTAACAAATGCACTGTCCTTTTTGGGTCTGACGCCATGGGGCCAGTTGCAACTGTACTGATAAGATGTATTTCTTATTGACAAACCAGTGTAAACTGATGGATTCATGGCTATTTTACAAATATGGCTATTAACCACGCTTGAAAAGGCTCATGGGTATTGTGAAACTGAATAAATAGAAATCCCTGTGCCGATGCATTCAACTTCTATCAGCATTCTTCAAGTTCCTGAATTTCATGTTGAAAGTAACCAGATCCTCTGTGAACCAAGAAATACAAAAGGTTGCGTGGATTTTTCTAATTGAACAGCTGTGATGAGTCTCAAAAAAGGAACAAAACTGTCAGCATTTTTAACAGTATTCCCAACAGTGAGCTTTGTGATTGTGAATGGCCTAATTTGGTTCATTCTCAGGCTTACTTCCCCATGAAATCCCTTCCAGTGACATGAGCACACAGTCAACGCAACCAGAAGGGGAAATAATAAAGTGTGTGGACAGAAAGCCAGTCACAGAATGTAGTATTAGCAGTAGTTATCGCAGTTAATTTCACAGTGATCGGTTCAAAGAAAATTCTGCACGACCTAAACTGCATTATGGTCAATATGTGGCTCATTATGGTGTGCAGTGTGGAGGGCAGAAAGTTTGTTTACAGACGGGAACAACGAGCTAGTGTAAGCAATTTGACTTGTAATATATTAGTTGGAGCTTAACAGCGTATTTCACAAAAAGGTAATTTGGTAATACTTCAAACTGAATAATGTAAGCACAGTTGCAGAGTCTGTGATAACAGAGGATCTGCAGAGAGAAGTGAAAGGGCATGCAATTTAAAGTGAAAATGTACAATGTATTTGTCTAGGGGAGTTATTTTTAATCCATTAAAAATAGGACAGTTACAACATAACTGCTGCCAAAAGAAGTCCTTACTTTAATATTCAACATCAACAATAGCTGTTGTTGTTAAAGGAAGGTTATTCAGGTGTGCATGCTTATCATACTTTTTTTTTAAGGCATGATTATTTTAGTTAAGCTAAATAAATGTACATCAAAGCTGTAAAGTTTGTTTTGTTGGTGACTGGTCACTCAGAGGAATGACAGTAGACTATGCTATGCTAACCGCTCTGTAAGGCTGTAGTTAAGCTGCGTTGCACATACAAGCAGTCGTCGGGCAGTCTGGGGGAAAACGCAAGTCTTTCCATCCATTTTGAATGAACGCACGTTCAGGGGGGAGCTGGAAAAAACTGTGGTGAAAACTTGAGACTAGGGGCAGAGACAGAGGCTACAGTCCCGAATGTTTTCTCAAAAGCCCCAAATCTGTTAGGGTTTTAAAATAACTTAAACTCTGTGTCATTTCCCCTCAGTCTCTCTGACCGGACCGGCAAATCAACGGAGCAATAGTTCTGAGTAGTATATACTGTACTAGAGTGCGCGTGCACGTATCCGGGCGGGGATGCGCGTGCACGTGAGGTCACGTGATGTCGTCACGTGCACACGCGTGCACGTGCCCCCATTGATTGTTACGCGCATCTTTCTAGCGCTGTGATTGGCCGGGCGCTCGAGCTGCGGGAAAAAATAAAAATATAAAAAATTAAAAATAAAAATATAAAAAAATAAAAATATATAAAAAATATATTTTTTTAAAACGCGTAAAAATAAATGAAATTGATATCGTCCGGTTTGTAGTGCCCCCTGAGGGTGAAGGGAAGTCCGTGAGAACCGTAGCCATAACTGCACAGAGTGTCCTGTCGTTGTATGGTGGAGTTTGTATTGTGTATGCTATGTCTCAACATGTCTGAAAAAGTCATGTGCCCCCTATAACGGTGATGCTGTTATAGGGGAGGGTTATGGAAGAGGTTAACATGCTATGTCTCGACCTGTCTCGCCTCTTTTTACCTACTGTTTTTAGTTAGCTAGCTAGCCAGTTCGTTTTGTGCCTTCAATCATCTCAAGCAGACCAACGGCGTATTTTTCTTTTTAACTCCTGGGAGAAAGCAAGAGGAAAAAAACATCTTACAGCCATGTCTACACATCGATTTGAATATCAAGTTGGATCAACGGTTGAAGAAGAAGGTACGGTTGATACACATGCTCCCAGTGCATTTGAATTGAGACCCAGTATGTTGAAGATGATCCGTGCACCACGTAGAGAGTTATGGGGAGGTGAGACTAATACTGAAGCAACATTCGGTTTGAGCCAGGCCCCCAGAAAAAAGAGAATCCGACCCGATATCTTTACGGCAAGCATGTCAGAGTTGTGTACCGCTGATATGGAATATGCGGGCGACAATGGTTACTGTTATTCAATTAGCTACAGTTCCGGATATGTGACATTAGCTGTGTATACTAGCGCTGTCGTCAATTTATCTAGCAATGCTAAAACAGCCTGCACAATGGCGGTGAAAGACTGGAGTCTTTTTCGTGAGGTTGTCTGCCCCGATCTTGACAATCCTGGCTTTCCGGAGGTAGTGTATGTGTCTCAATGGGACACCTGCAATGGGTCCAGTATCTATCGTGGTGAAGCAGACCGCTTCACCAGAACTGCAGAGGATTTTATCTTTCTTCGCGTATGCTCCGAAAGGGAGAAGTTAGTTGCAGCCGGAGGACGTGAAGAATGGAAGTTAAAGCCCTACCCTGTATCTAACGAAGAATATGAGAAATGGTTTAAAAACGGGTTCTTTATACAATGGTGTGACTGGGAGATATTGAAGACACAGTTTGATACCATTGACTATGTCATCAGAAGAGACAAAATAAGGAATTCTTATGAGAACATAAGAAAAAGATTGATATTTGAGGACGATGATCAACAGTCTCAGCCCCTCCCCAAGACCCTCTATAGACCTAAAATCATCAGACATAAAGACTAACAAAACGGTGGGTCTAATTTGTAGGTGCTAATTATTTGGCAAAATAGTTAAAATGCTTATATATTATTTTGTTTGCTACTGTGATTGTAATGTGTGCTTTTTTTTCTTCCCAGAGGATCTAGAGAGGTGTCATTCATCCGCCAGAAAGACACCTAACACCCCTGTGTTATTTGACCCCCTGACGGACCTCGGCTCTCCTCAATCCCTTTCATCATCATCATCATCAACAACCCCCACTCTAAGCCCGGAACACTACCTGACACCATTGCCTATGACCCCTCCTCTGCCTCCCTCTCTATTGATATGCTCCCCACCGCGTCAAACACATGCATACCCGTCTACCCCCTCAACATATGCTGTATTACAACAGGATGATGTCGGGGCTTGTTCGGACACTGTGACGCATGATCAGCCGGACGGGGTGGTGTCATCGTTGTTTATAGATAGCGTTAAAACAGCGTCTCTACATCTTCTTAACATTGTTCTTTACCAGTATTTGGAGGAGCGGTGTTATGGCTGTCAGATCAATCATCCGAGCCAGAAACAGCACGACGTCTTACAGGATTTGCAAAAACTACATATATTCATAATCAGTAAAAGCAATGTATCCGTATTAGTCAAGATGCTATCTATGATAGAAGCGGTTTCGCTGTCTTCATGACTTTCGTATGTATGAATGCGTTTGGTTGTTTTGTGAAATAAAAAAAAGGATGACATAACACTATCGTGATCACTTGTGTTTTAACGAATCATGGAGAAGGTTATGCAAAAAATATACTACGATCCTGCCCACCCAGGGGCTCTAGGAGGTGTACACAAACTTCGTGATTCCGTCAAAGAATGTACATGGTTGTCTCCATCGATCCCCGCTGTTAAAAAGTTTCTCTTGCGGCAGGATGCATACACTCTACATGCACCTGTCTTGAAACATTTCCCCAGAAACAGGGTGATTGTTAACGGTATCGATAAACAATTTCAGGCTGATTTGGTCGATATGACGGAATATTCTACGGAAAACGATAATGTGCAATATTTATTGACATGCATTGATGTGTTTTCTAAATATGCATGGGTAATATGTCTTAAAAACAAAACGGGTCCCGTTGTCACAAGTGCCTTTAAAGAAATATTGGAACAAGGACGCGTCCCTCTGAAACTTCAAACAGACGCTGGAAAAGAGTTTTATAATAAGGTTTTTCAAAAATTGATGACTCTATATAAAATTCACCATTTTTCCACAACGAACGAAACAAAAGCAAGTGTTGTTGAGCGTTTCAACCGGACTTTCAAAACCAGAATGTGGAGATACTTAACGGCTGTTAACTCACGTCGCTATATTGATGTGGTACAAGATATGGTTACTGCTTACAACTCTGCTTACCATAGTTCAATAAATATGGCTCCAACCGCTGTGTGTAAAGACAATGAGAAAACAGTCTTTAACACTCTGTACAAACTAAAACCGCAGGAAATGGTACTGTTTAAATTTCAGACGGGGGGCACCGTTAGGATATCAAAGCACAGAGGTGTGTTTCGCAAAGGTTACGAACAATCCTTTACAGATGAGTTTTTTACAATATCAAAACGTATAGGCAGGACTCCTCCTGTTTATATACTAAAAGACAATAGTGGAGAGACATTGACAGGGACTTTTTACGAAGCAGAGTTACAGGCTGTAATTATAGACAAAAACAAAGTGTTTAAAATTGAGAAAGTGCTGGATAGAAAGAAAACAGGTCGTAAAAATCTAGTACTTGTGAAATGGTTAGGATGGCCCGAGAAATTTAATTCATGGATCTCTGAAAAAGACATAATTGATGTAAGATAATAGAGCGGGTCATGCTCTTAAAACTAGTCATTGTGATTTGTTAGCGAAAGGTGACGGAGCTATGAATAAGAACGTTTTTTTTGTTACGCTGCCTAGTAATGCATCGCCCATAGTGTATCCAAATAATAAGATTTGGCAGTTCAGAACAAAACTAGCAAAACCACTCATATTACATCAGGCGTATGAAGTTGGTCTTATCGAAATACAATATCCCCGGGTCTGGAATAGTTTCAGTGAGAGCGATGCCAAGATTGAATTCTTCGACACAAAAACAAAACTGCTCAATAAGCTGAGGCTAACAGTTGGCTCTTATAACACGATCGAGAGCCTTGTTAAAGAATATAATATGAAATGTGCGTCTAACCCAATCCTTGCACACATAACGATGAGTCACAACCATATCACTAATAAGATATTTTTCACGGGAGGAGATGGATGGCATATTGTGTTTAAGGGACGTCTGGCCGAAATTCTAGGGTTCATTCCAGACACTGTGTTCGAAATCCACGTTGGACCCCATTTAAAATGTATAGCTCCGCACCCTGCCGACATTCATGGCGGCCGTTATAATATATTTATTTATAGTGACATTGTGGACTACCAGCTAGTCGGCGATATGTACCCCTGCTGCGATGTATAAATATCTCCAATGAGGTCAAACGTATGCCCACTCTGAGTTACAACAACCCTCACTACACATCGTTGTCACGCTCCACTATTACTGACATTCAAATAGATCTACGAGACAACCAGAACCAGCACATACCTTTCTCATACGGAAAAGTAATTGTCAAACTACATTTTAGACCTGTGAAACAACATTAAAAAAAAAATGATGCGGAAAGCGTACACAGCTGATGATGGAAGGTATATGTCCTACTATATGAATCAAGCCGGTGGAGACCTGCCCGGTTTCATAGGAACCCCCACGCAATACGGGTCTGGTTTAGGGGGGATTTTCCGAACCCTATTTCGAATGGCTGTCCCTCTTTTAAAAAAGGGTTTTAATCTAGCCAAACCGCACCTGAAAACAGCCGCCACAGGTATTATAGGAGATGTTGTGTCTAATGTCAGGAATGGCGTAGCAGCCAGACAGCAGGGAAAAGGTCTCATGGTGTACAGACGCAAAGCATTAAAAAGAACCCCTTCAGGATGTGGGCGTAACCAGGGTGTGAAAAAAAAACATAAAAACACACGCAAAAAACGAAGGGTCCTCAAAAAGAAGACATCTGTCCGTAGGCGCAGAGCTCCGAACCGACGATCATTGTTCCTGACAAAAGACATATTTTAGATTAACTTTAAGAAATTAATCATGTCATTCATTCATAATCAGTCGGAAGAGTGTGTGAAGACAGAACTGGACCTATTTACAGTCCCGTACACCCAGACATCAATCGAAAAATCAACATTTCTAGAAGTACCACCCATGTCCTCTCTAACAGATAGTGGGCCTATAGAGTTTTTCATATCTGCTAGTGGAGAAGACTATCTAGATCTAAACGATTCGTATCTGTACACACGTGTGAGGATTACAAATCCTGACGGCACATTGCTGGCTAATGCCGCTGATGTGGGTTTTATAAACTATCCTGGATGCAGTCTTTTTTCCCAAGTAGATATAATGTTAGGGGATAGGTTGATTAGCCAATCTTCAAATACGTATCCGTATAGAGGGATTATTGAATGTTTGCTAAACTATGGAAAAGAAACATTGGATACACAGTTCAGCACTGGCCTGTTCTGTAAAGACACCGGTGGAAAAATGGAGGAGACATCTATTACAGGAGATAATTTGGGGTTAGAGCAACGGGGTGCATACACAGGTGAAAGCCGTATTGTGGAATTAATATCACCAATACATGCTGACTTGTTTTTTCAAGAAAAACTTTTGATAAATGGTTTGGACATCTCGCTAAAATTCATCAGGTCAAAAGATGACTTTGTACTAATGACCCCAGGAAATGTTCAATTCACAGTGAAAATAATGTCTGCTAGTCTGTTTGTAAAGAAGATATCAGTGTCTCCTACTGTGAGACTAGCTCATAGTAGAGCTCTACAGCATACTAATGCCAAATATTCTATTGACAGGGTAGCCATAAAAACATTTTCCATTCCGGCAGGTACGAGGGTCTGTAGCCAAGAGAATTTATTTATTGGGCAGATACCAAAATTCGTAGTCTTGGCTTTTGTTGATAATGAAGCATACACAGGCTCATATGCTCGTAACCCTTTTAATTTCGGGCACTATGACACTGAGTTTATAGGCCTATACGCCGACGGACAGCCTCACCCTGCAAGGCCTTTTCAACCCCTTTTTCAAAGAGGGCAATATGTACGAGAATATTATCAGCTGGTGGAATCAACAGGTCGTCATTTAAAAGATCGATCACTGTCCATAACACGCTCCGATTTCGGGGCTGGATATACACTCTTTTGTTTCAATTTGGAACCGGATGGTGGTGGGTCAGGAAACGTCTCACTGATTAAGAACGGCAACGTTCGCTTGGAAGCACGCTTCAGAAACCCACTACCACGTACGGTGACCCTTATCTGCTATTCCGTTTTTGATTCTGTAATTGAAATATCTAACCAAAGGCAAGTCCTATTGGACCACTACTAAAGATGAATACAATAGAACTCACTAGTGTTCTTAGAAAAAGAATGACTAGAGACACAAATTTCTTAGGAGTAAGGCCCTGTGATCAACTGCCAAAAACCGTCGTTTGTAAATTACCTGCTATGCTAGTTGTAAATACTGACCCTAGCGATAAACCGGGTCAACATTGGCTCTGTATTTACATAACCGAGAACAAGCATGGTTTGTTTTTTGATAGTTTCGGACACCCCCCTAGCTTTTTTCCTCAAGAAATCAACCATTTCCTCTTAAAAAACTGCGTGGAGATGTACCATTCAGCTATACAAGTGCAAAATAATTATTCTACAACATGTGGTCAGCACTGCGTTTTCTTTTTATGTCATATCCAGAAAAAAATTCCTTATTCAAAAGTTATGAACATGTATGGTCCTAATCTTGTATGCAACGACACGATGGTCACCCATTTTGTTAGCAGAATACATCCATATGTGTGTCACGATCAGAATTTTAAATGTGTACAATGTTCATGCGCTACCTACAGGTAAAAATATATATATATATATATATATATATATATATATATATATATATATTGTGTAATGATGTTTTTCAATAAAGAATGTGGAATATATTGATCTTACAATGTCTTAATGTTTTATTCCTTTTATTATTTTGTAGAGCTATACAGAAAAAATGCATTCATCAGATAAAATTAATATAAAGAACACATTCATTTAATGTTACAGGTTACATTCAACACTGTCTTTTCACATCCATCAATAAAGAAAATATTGTAAACAGAGAAATAATAATAATAATAAAAAAAATAGGTTAAAAAGGAAAATATAAAATTAAATGTAAACACATTCATTTAGTGTTACTGGTTACATCCAACACTGTCTTTTTCTTGTTTTGTCACATCCTTGAATAAAGAAAAATATCCTCAACAGAAAATAATAAAAATAGGTTAAAAAGGAAAATATAAAATTAAATGTAAACACATTCATTTAGTGTTACTGGTTACATTCAACACTGCCTTTTCTTGTTAGTAGCATCATTGAATAAAGAAAATACCCCCTCAATCGAAAAATAATAATAATAAAAACAGATTAAAAAAGGAAAATACACAATTATTGTAAATCACAGTCATTACTGTTACAGGTTACTTTTCTTGTTTTTGTCACATTCTTGAATAAAGAAAATACCCCTCAATAGAAAAATAATAAAAATAGGTTAAAAAGGAAAATATAAAATTATTGTAATAATAATAGAAAATATAAAAATAGATTAAAAACTGGCCCAACGAGTCTTAGTAATGGGGGGTGTAATACTAATGGGTCTAGGAGTACTAGTTGCTCGTAAATCAGACGATGTGCTATGTATAAAGGAAGGGGCCATTCTTATTTCTCTACGCATGCGTGGGGTACGTAATTCAGACATTGGCGATTGTGTATTAGTTTCATCCCGTTCCCCTGTTTTAAATGCCTCAATAGAGCGGCGTACCATCGTGTTTGGGATTACGGATAGTGGCACATTTAAGCTGGCTAACGTTTTTAAAAATATGTTCCACCCTTTTGGTCTTGAACGATCTGAAACATTATTATGCGTTGTTACACTTTTCAGTAGATCATACAGATGACCACCTGGCACAGGCTTATCTTCAACAACAATTTCTCCGTTATTTGACCACGCAATCTTATTATTACGGGATAACGAAGTGATTATGTATTCAGCGTTGCGTTTATTCCTGGAGGGCATATGTGCCAATACTTCTGCTCTTATCATATCGTCTTGTGCGATAGCGTCTTGTGACTCAGACATTGAGGCGTCAGCCTTTGAGGATTCGTCAGGCAGTGATAATGTAATCACACTTTTCTCACGCTCCCCCTGTCTCGCCAAGGCTAGGTATCGCTGCAGAATACTTGAATATTTTTTAGCTTTTTCATATACATTGATGTCAGGTTGTTTCAATATTTCACTCATGGCTCGATCCAATTCACTTTGTACAGACTGTCGCAGAGATACATTTGAGGAGTCAGTTGTTTGAGGCTGTTGTAATGTCGCTAATTGATTTTGAGGAACCAGAAACATTTTCTGAGTGTGTTCCATTTCAATTCCTGTTGATAAGACTTGCTATGAACGGGATTGCGGCGCCAAGTAGAGGCAATAGAAACCCACCTGTTTGGTTGATTGTCTTTTTTTTTTTAAATGTTTGATTTTTTTATCAGCTATTAGTCTAATCACTTTCTTCTTCTTCTTTAACAGCTTGTACTGAATATTAGACAGTGGTATGTTACCTCTTAACACATTCAAAGCTATTTCACAAAGCGCATTAATAAAGTCTGGACTGGCATTGCTCACAATAACACCTCTTGCTCTGGGTGATGCCTTATGTAGCATGTCTAACATTGTAAAATTCCGTTCCATTCGGTTTGACATTATTACACTTTTTTTTTCCTAGGAATGTATACAACCTGCTGAGGCGATAGCAGAGTGGATCTGAGTCTTAAAATATCGGGGGTTGTGGCTTTATAATCTATCAACAGATATCCGTACGGGGAACTTGTGGCATCGTTGAAAGCCTCTAAAAAATATTTAGTATTTCCGGGGAACATTTGTCGTGCCAGTAAGCTTATCTGATGCTGATCTCTAGCATTTTTGAAAAGAATTATATAATTTGTGTTCAAACTGATTGTACGACTCGCTTTACCTTGAATGAACAGATTCTGCACTAGATATATACAACTAATATTTCTGTGATGGACATACTGTGTAAAAATGTTTTGAACTTCCAAATTATCACTGGCTCGATCCATTAAATCATCAATCACTAACAGATTATTCTTAGCAGGTGGAAGAAGCGCATCGTCACAGAACGATTCAGGGAGTCCTTCCACAAAATTTATATTCACCGTTTTAAGCAATAGATCGTATATTGACTGCCAGCATGAATAGATGTATACAATGTTATCTATTTTTTGTGAAATAACAGAGGACATGTTTTCAATAATGTCTTTGACAAAACATGTTTTCCCACAATTAGAGGGCCCACTAATAACGACGCTGAAAGGGTGTTGTAGCCTACCATCAAATTCTGCAACATGCCTGATGTTATTACTAGTAGCCATAAGGAACCGTTGTATAGTCGCGGAGCACGCGTCGCTTGTTGTAAACAACCTGTACTTTCCGTGTGTCGTTTTTGAGATGAAACTGTTTTTTGTTTTATTGTGAATGCATTAGTGGTCAGATGGTTAGGAGGCTGGTGATTGGTCACAAATGCTTGAACAAGACCAATTAAAGATTCATGTGTAACCACTTTGGCATTTTCGGCATTAAGGGTCACACCCTTGCATTTAACCTGTGTATGGCCTTGTGCCGTCCTATAAGCATAGCATTTAGGACCCCCCGAAACAAACTCTGTTATATAGTCCTCTGTAGGGGCCCCGCAGACTTGCGCACTGTTGAGTTCATCAGTTAATTCACCAAGGTAAGGGCCGAGAGAGGGGATCCACTCATCGCCTCGGGTTGTGAAGATAATGCTGTCAGTGTCACAGTACAAAACACGTTCCTGAAGCGTATCCAGCAAATCATATAGTTCCATACGTGCATAGGCTGTGGTCATAGCTCCTATAAAAACATTCACATCTTTTACTCTGGATACTTGACCATCTGTGTATCGCCACTGGACAATAGCTACCTCTGGCGAGATAAATGAGAACTGTCGAACATCAAAAGTATCGCTGAACATGAGCTGCGTGAACCGGGACGGATCTGTTATGAGTTCAGCAGTCGTCATATTGTTACGCATAGCAAAGCGTCCCCACAAGTTGTTCAAAATTGATTTATTGGTATTTCTGACTGCTTTGTTAACACATATCTTGGCTGGATCCAGACGTATGCCTTCGCGTACATAGTAGCCATCTATGTATTTTTTTTTTTCGTCTTCCGTTTTGATATGCCCGGGATATCCTGAAGCCTCTTGCTTGCGTTTAAGAAATGTCTTAACATAGGCTTTAAAAAGCTGGTCCGTTTTTTCTCTGAAATGCCAAACCTCGTCGATTGCAACTATCTTATACCCTTTCGCTATGGCTTTTTGTAATTCAAACGACACCCACACCCCAGACAGCTGTCGCTCTTGGTCGCTATGTGCACACTGGGTTGTCTGATTCATCTGAACGGCACACACAGCACATAGAGGGAACATCAGTTTACCGTTACAGTGATACGGCAGTACGGGGTGATACAGTCCTCTGGGGGGCACAACTGTGCATCAATACCAAAGTATGTGTTTATGTCATCAAAATCCTTGTGTATTATCTGAGGATGGCCTATTGGATAATCTCTTTTGGACTGAACAGTTGGGTACAAACTTGTGAAATCATAGTAGCGAATTTTCTCACCATTTTCTACCTTGTGGTACAGTTTCATAGCATTCGTTCGGCCTCCAAAGAGGGCTTCTCGAGGATTGAGACGCGCTGGCTTTTCATACGTTAACATTAACTCCTTAACGGCCGGGTTATTGCACACATCCTGCCGCCAATCACACTCCCACTTCACCACAACAGTTAGGCCGTACACATTTTTTAGAGCCGTCACTCTGTTATGGAACTCTATGCGCAGTTCACCCTGTGTTTTTTTTTTGGTGAGAGGGTTGATTTCCGCTTGTGCGTAGCACTTATCACAGCCATGAAAGAAGCATCCGTTAAATTCATAACGTGTTTGTGGCTTCACAATAGCCATCTGCAAAGAACGGGCCAAATGACTTTTCACCTCTGTTCAGAGCGTGTTGTATGTCAATACCCTCGCTGCTTGCAACATACTCTAACCACTGTATTGAAATGTCAGAATACGTCTTGTTTTGCCTAATGTAAGCACCCTCGTACGTCAGAGCAACTGTGTCTTTGGGTAGGAACAGAGTTTTAAACACGCCCATACAGGAGGAGGCCATTGTCGCATATGCAAACGGATCTAGACCGGTGCACTCATGGAAGGCTTCTCTGTATATCTGGCATGCTTTACGCAAAACTGTCACATCGTTAACACAATAGGTGCGCAGCTCTTTTCGAAAGTCAAAGGGTGTGTCACAGACCGTAGCGTACCAGTCAGTGAATGTTTTCTTACACTCGTCAGTCATAGCATCATAACCATATAGAGCAGGCGGAGGATATGGGCCGATATAATTCTCATTCTCTCGTGTGTTGAAGGCGTGGGGGAAGAACCCCTTCAGAAGATCTGAGAATCCCATGGCAGATGGGGTTTTAGACAGAGGCATTGTTATGAAACTGAATGAGTCTATCCAGCGTTGTTTGTAAGTAGAATCGTACATCAGAAGCACCCTAGAACCCCGCATAGTAATAGTTGGACAAAGTTTCTGGCTCACCATATACTCTAAAACTATGTAACTGTCAAAACCTGATGCATTGTGGGCTATAAAAGTATAGCCTTTGTATTTCTCCCGTCTGTAGTTCTGAATGAATGAAGCGACACAGTTTGATGTTTCGTAACAGTTTTTGTTACCATCCATATCCATAATGCACACAAAATTAGCTTCATGGTGACCCTCAGTACAACATGTCTCAAAATCGTAAAAGAGATACTTATCACTACTTTCTTCGCGTTTGAGGGGCTGTATAAAGCATTCGTGCGTTGTGCCGACTACAGGCTCTCTACAATGTAGGCATTTTGGGGTTCTACAGACGTGTGGTTTTTTTAGCCGTCCGGTACGTCGTGTGACAGGACTCGCAATATTTGATCCGCTCGCAGGGTATGATGCGGTGTTTCGCATCGGGTTTTTTATGGTTTTCAAAACACTGTTGCGATTTGCATATGCGTCTACAGTCTGCACATTTAATAGTTTTATTAGGTGTACAAGCAGTGTAACATACATTACAAAGCAAACTACACCTGTGCTCCAGGGCATTGTTGTAGGTCTTGTAACAACCGTCGCAAACGTACGGTGCACCGAAGAAAGACGTCTTATTTACAATGAGATAGTAATGCTCGTTATGCAAATACAGCCATGCTGTTTTCACATGTTGCTCGTCGTGCGTTTTGAAGATCTGTGGTTTTTTACAACCGGCAACATGATGGAATATTACAATTTTCATTTTCAGATGTTTCTGAAATCTGTCAACATCAGAGAATGAAACCATATGCGTATCGTCAAAATCCAAATCCTTATGCAGTTGCTTTGCATAATTTATCTTTTCACTCAGGGACAACCTACTGTTTACATAATGTGCCAGACAGAGAGCAAAGCAGAGATTGTCATTACCGTCGTTATTCTTGGGGTTGTATAAAGCATTACCTTTTACTGACAATATTTGATCGTAACCGATGCTTCCTAGTTTTCGACGACGCCCAGGATTCCCGCCCGACATATTGCGCGCTATAGTCACGATTAATTCCAAAGCGTCATCGGTCAGAGAATTATCGTTACTTTGCATAGCTTGTGAGACTTGCTCCAGAAATGTATCTGTGTTATACCCATCGCCTGAGTTCAACATTGTTTGAATAGGGACATTCACGGCAGGACCCCTTAACTCAACATTTAAAACACTGACCGGTGTAGCATTGTCCAAAGCCCTCTCTATTAAACCGGTTAGTGTGCTATAAACCCTTTCAGGCACACTGCCAATATCTGTCAAATCAATATTTCGTAGGTCGACATCTTGACGAAATTCAGTAGCATTAAAAATGGGAAACTGTCGGGATGCTATTTCAGACGACGCCTTAGAAACTTGGACCCCCCCATGCTGCCCACACTCCTGAGGATTTTCTGAGGGCGGCGGCGGTGCGCAGTACGTACTCGTGGACGGTTGTGGACTGGAGCGGTCACAGGGACAGGGACGTTTTGATGACTGCCCACGCTCCTGAGGATTTTCTGAGGGCGGCGGCGGTGTGCGGAACGTACTCGTGGACGGTTGTGGACTGGAGCGGTCACAGGGACAGGGACGTTTTGATGACTGCCCACGCTCCTGAGGATTTTCTGAGGGCGGCGGCGGTGCGCGGAACGTACTCGTGGACGGTTGTGGACTGGAGCGGTCACAGGGACAGGGACGTTTTGATGACTGCCCACGCTCCTGAGGATTTTCTGAGGGCGGCGGCGGTGTGCGGAACGTACTCGTGGACGGTTGTGGACTGGAGCGGTCACAGGGACAGGGACGTTTTGATGATGCCCACGCTCCTGAGGATTTTCTGAGGGCGGCGGCGGTGCGCGGAACGTACTCGTGGACGGTTGTGGACTGACATAAGAATCTGCACATGAGCGGTTTGTAGGATGGACATTCTCAAAACATTCTGCATGCGTATTGTTCGGGTCTACGGATAATGGAGCGGTATTTAGCGGTTGTGTAGCGACAAAATTGGATTGCATATTGTTGGGATATACATTTGAAGGACCATTATTTGACAGCCGTGTTGTGACAAACCCATCTGATTCCTGTGATGACCCGCTGTCACTCTCACTATCGCTATCACTAGACATAGAGCGCGCCCAGGCTTTGAATATATTTTCTTCATCACTAATACTAACGTCGCACACACCTATCGGTTCAGATTTTGATTTTTTTTTTTTTTTGGAGGGAGGAGCCATTTTGCAAATAATGTGTCGCTTTTATTATTTTTATAGCACACAACCTATAGAACGATTTAATGCTTTTTTTCCTTGGTCTTTTTCATTATTTTATTAAGACACGTTAGCAGAGGGTCAAGTAGTGTGTTGAGAGAGTTACCCTGATTCGTCAGCGCTGTTCCAAAACCTGTGACCATGTCAATCACTAGTGTATTAGTGGCTTGTAGAGCAGCTACTTTATCCATAAGATCATCGTTACTTTTTTGTAATTTGTTTAGTTTGGATTCTATTTGTTTAGAATCGTTTTCTGACACAGTTTGCCGGAATGACGTGTTCGCACAATATTCAAAAAGCTCTTCACCCTGAAACAAGGTGGTACGGTCGGAAAACCCTTGGGTTGAGCAGGGCTCGAAAAGATTGTTAGTAATATAACTACGCTCTGGTTGATTACCCAGGAATGGATCGACACCCTCGAGTATATTTATAGGAATAGTTACAGGGGTATTACTAATGCTACACCAATTATCTGACACAGTTAACGTGGGCTTGTATGTTGGTCTTTGTCTATGTATGACAGGAGTGTCAGGTATACAGTCGTCTTCGTCATTATAGTCACATTCCTCTCTACAAACGGTGTCAAGGAGTACAGCAGAACAGTGTAAAACACCTACATCATATTCAGGGACCGGCGGCGAAGCTCCCCCATTCGTCTGGTGTGTTGTATGAGACGTCTCCGATAGGTGTGTGTCTTCAGAGGTTTCGCCTACAGCTCCCCGATTTGGTCGACGTGTTGTATGCGAGGTCTCTGACACGCCTGTGTCTTCACGCCCTTCTAAGTCTTCTACGGATATGATCATCTAGGGATGATAACATATTTTAGTTAAATAAAGACACACACAAACACAAACACACACACACACACACACACACACACACACACACACACACACACTTCAAACAAAACACAAACCTCAACTGCTGTCTTTGGTAAAGGGGTAGGTAGCCCTTTGTCCCCTCTCAATAGAGACACTCAGTGGTTGTATTGGCTCCTGGGTACTATGTGTGAAATTCTCCTTCGGGGTCAAATGTAGAGACACCAAGTCTGAAACAGCCTTTAGTTGCTGTCACAAAGGAAAATCCATTTTAACAATATATACATTCTATAAAAATATTTTCTAACACTATATAAATATAGTCTGTTAGATACAAATGGTTTTTCTTACCACTGCATCAGTGCTCAGAGAAGGAGAGCCTTGAACAAAGGATGAGCGGGATCTTTTGGGTGGGAAACCTTCAGGGATTTTCTTAGCCTGAAACACAACATTACATTATTAGAACAGACTTTTTTTTTTAAATACAATACACTATTTTACTGTTTTTCTTTTTCAACCCACCTCAACTCTTCTTATGTTTAAACCAGAGATCCTTCTTAGGCCTAACTGCTTTCACTGATACGGCTAGCGAAGCACATGGCCCTCTAACACTGTTGATTTCAACAGAATGTCCTATTGAGTAGCTATCTCCACTCAGGATCCTTTGTTCCGGGGTGGGCTGTCTAGACACAGACAGAGAATATATATATATATATATATATATATATATATATATATATATATATTAGTAGCCTAAAAACACAGTGATAAATTAAATAGTAATAAAAATCACATAGTAAAAGAGATAAATAGACCACTAAATACCTGTTTACAGCTTTCTTATTGCTTTCAGGATGATAATCAACAGCTACCGTAGCAACATTGTCCTGGCTCTTTGTAGAATTACCTAATGATGCAAACTACATAAAGTATATGCCGCTTAAACGTTTTAATACACGAATGTCTGAATGAATTAAATATCTTACACCATGCTTAAACACGAGATACGCTTTTTATATTTACTCACCAGTTGTAGGCATAGTTGCAAAAAAACGAAGTCTCTTTTCTTTCAACAAAAATAATTAAAAAAGAAAAACACTTCAGAGGTCTTTTGTTGAGGAAGGCTGGGAAAAACGAGTTAAAAGTTAGCTAGCAGACGAGCTAAAACAGTCGGTACGAAAGTGAGCAGACCGCCTTGAAACACATCGTTTTAAACCCTACAAGACACACCCAGGATGACGCTTTTACAAAACCGACAATAGCAAACCCCCCCTCCGTAACAGACGACCACGAGGTCAACGTTTTTTAATTTATGAATGGCTGAATAAAATTAAATATCTTACAACATGCTTAAACACAAGATCTGCTTTAAAATGTACTTACCAATTGTAGATGTTGCTGAAAAAAAAACGAATCCTCTTTGCTTTCACAAAAATAGAATTAAAAGCACATTCCAGGAGGGCTTTGTTAGAGGAAAAACGTGATAGCAAGGGAGCTATCAACACAGCTTAAATGGTTTGTTAAAAAAAGTGAACAAGCTAGCATGCAAAAAGGGGTGCTATTAAAACGATGTAATGTGCTTTGCTGAAAAACGAATCATCTTTGCTTTCACAAGAATAATTAAAAAATCAAAAAAAGAACACCAGCTGGTATGGGTGTGGAAGGTCAAGAAAAAACGTGGTAACAAGTTAGCTAGCTAACAGACTAGTTAAAATGTTTTTTTAAAAAAAGAGCAAAATGTGGAAGGTTGAGAAAAAAACGTGGTAACAAGCTAGCTAGATAGCTAACAGACTAGTTAAAAATGGTTTGTTAACAAGTGAGCAAACTACCCAAACAGTACGACCGAGTGAGCCCGGTCGATCCGTCTGTTAGACGCCACAGCTCCCTCGGTCACTAGAGGTCCTCACGCACACAGCCGTCCCGCGAGATGTGCTCCCGGCATTACGAACGCTAGAGGCGATCCCAGGTTCGACCGCTAGAGAGACGGACGCAGAGCGAACGTGAGGATGCGTTGTCGTTATTACACCATTTGCGGACCCTATAACAGCATCACCGTCATAGGGGGCAAGTGACTTTTTCAGACATGTTGAGACATAGCATACACAATACAAACTCCACCATACAACGACAGGACACTGTGCAGTTATGGCTACGGTTCTCACGGACTTCCCTTCACCCTCAGGGGGCACTACAAACCGGACGATATCAATTTCATTTATTTTTACGCGTTTTAAAAAAAAATATTTTTTTATATTTTTATTTTTTCCCGCAGCTCGAGCGCCCGACCAATCACAGCGCTAGAAAGACACGCGCGTAACAATCAATGGGGGCACGTGCACGTGACGACATCACGTGACCTCACGTGCACGCGCATTCCCGCCCGGATACGTGCACGCGGACTCTAGTACAGTATATACTACTGTTCTGTTACTGGCAAAATATTGCCATTCATTCTGTGAACTCTACTAAAAATAGGTTTCAAGATTAGTAATGCTGTTTACGCCAGATTCCTACCCTACTTATGCTTTGTAACTTAAACTAGTAACATCAGTGTTGCCTCTTTTCAGGTGTCAGAAATAAAAAGTCATTCTTAACATTTGCTATGTTCTGGTTTCAGAATAACAAAGACAAATAACAATAAGATGTCTCTACAGGCTCTACAGGATGATTATTTTTCTTGGCAACTATCATGTTTTCCCAAATAATGTATATATTTTCAGGGATTCTATTATCTTAAAAAAAAGTTCATATAGCTGCAGTAAATGGAGCATGCTCCCATTCACAATACAGCTGAACAAGTCAAACACTATCCTCAGTGTGAGTCGACTCGATACCACTGACGCTGGTTTTGATTTCATGTTTAATTTTGAATGAAACTATTCATTGTGTGCCTGAGTCCTTTTATGGTTTGCACAGCACTTTGTACACAGATCTCATCATCATGCTCATTTGCGATAGGTGAGGCAAACTCCGGGCACGGACGGTTGTTTATACTGAACAACAATTAAGATGTTGTGTCGCGCTTGTTATCTGCTGCACTAGCTAAAAGGAGATGGCGGGGATATATGGGGTGCCGAATGTCAAAGTTCAGTTACAATTTTTTAGCTGATACATTTTCAACATTTAGCTCACTTTCATCACATTTAGCACATTTTCCTCACATTTAGCGCATTTTCCTCACATTTGAGACAGAAATTATATAATATATCTAAATGTTAAATCTAAATGTTATATCTAAATCTAAATGTTAAATCTAAATCTAAATGTTAAATATATATCTAAATGTCAAATGTTAAATCTAAATGTTATATCTAAATCTAAATGTTAAATCTAAATCTAAATGTTAAATATATATCTAAATGTTAAATGTTATATCTAAATGTTATATCTAAATCTAAATGTTAAATTTATATCTAAATGTTAAATCTAAATGTTATATCTAAATCTAAATATTAAATGTATATCTAAATGTTATATCTAAATCTAAATCTTAAATGTATATCTAAATGTTAAATCTAAATATTATATCTAAATCTAAATGTTAAATATATATCTAAATATTATATCTAAATCTAAATCTTAAATATATATCTAAATGTTAAATGTTCAATCTAAATGTTATATCTAAATGTGTCGCCAAATGTAAAGCTAAATATTTAGAAAATATTCAAAACAACAAGGAAACCACGCCCACTACAGTGGCTTCAAATCGCACTGCACCGCCCCCACCCCACACTAAAGGGACTAAAGCCACGCCCACTGCCAACTCGGAACTTGCAGACAGAGCAACAACCAACAGCAGGACATTTTTAACCATTTTAACCATCTTATTCATCATTAAATTCACTTCTGACGTTTTAGGCGAGAAATTAACTGTTTAGATATTGAATATAGGCAGTCTTGCGAAAATTGATGCTGAATTGACAGTTGAGGAGCTCCATGAAGTGAGGCGACAGCCAGCAAGCGCCTGCCCCGGCCTCTAGCTCGTCGCTCGGTCAGTCATGCTCAGACACCTCGCTGTGAGCTGGAGGTCTCTCAGACCGCTCTCGTAAATAAGAGGCTTTTATTTCGCCGTTGACGGTTCGTTTGTTTAAATATCACAACACATGTCCATCATAAGATTAACGGGAACCTGTGGTTAACTGTCTTTTCGGAGTTAAACTCCACAAGCGTGTCCTCTCCAGCCGTCACACACACACACGTCCACAGCGCAGCAGGCAGAGGCGGGGTCTGTTCTGAGTATAATAAAGTATAATAAAGCCCCGTCTGTGTTGAGCAAAACATTACGTGAATTACTACGAGAATGGACGGAATGCGGAACTCGGAAAAGTGGACTGATGCGGAGGTGCAGGCACTGCTGGCCATGTACGCATTTGTTGTTGTTGTTGTTGTTGATAATGCTATAAAGACCGGACAAAATAAAACACCCAGGGCCTGTTTCACAAAACCAAGATAAGGGCTTAAGCTGGGATTTCCCCGTTATCCTGGATGAATTTAGCCTTGACTCGGTTTCACGAAAGCGGAGGCACATAAATCACCATGGAGATTTATTCTGTGCAGCTAGCCTGCTCCCGACCAGGCTAACAGCCAGGCTAACAGCTAGCCTGCTCCCGACCCGGCTAAGAGCCAGGCTAACAGCTAGCCTGCTCCCGACCAGGCTAACAGCCAGGATTTATTTAATCCTGGAGCCTTTTCTGATCACCCAGCAGTGGTTTTACCCTATCAGCCTGGATTAAAATACAACAGGTGCATATTGCTGTTCATTGAAGTACTGTTATCATTTAAAGTTGGGACCATTATTCTTTTTTTAACAGTCATTGTTACTGTTATATTGCTGTATGAAGACTGCTGTTCATATTGTTGTTAGAAGTTTGATGAATATATTATGACAGTTGTTGAGAAAAGGCTGATACAAATTCAAATGTGTTTTAAATGAAGTCTGTTACTAAGGGCAATACATACAATGCTGTACATTTCTATAGTTGACCAATGCACCTTGAATTATTTTAGTTGATTTTCTTTTTTTTTATTCTTTAACAATAAGCATCATGTTTGTTCAGCTTCTATGTGCACTGTATTTGGCATTCTTAGCACACAATTTGTGTTGTCCAGTAAACTGGGACTATAATTTGGGAGGACTGTACAATTTAAAGAACATATCCTAATTGTACAATCCTCCCAAATTATAGTCTTAGTTTACTGGACCAGTAACTATCTAGTGATGTAGGCTACTGTACATTGATGTAACAACAGGGAGAGGACACCTCAATGGTTATATGGACCTTATATTTTGCTGGGGGGGAGAAATAACTGATGAATATACTCTGTTCCATTCATGTTTACAATGTGCATGGGATTTATCACTTTATTATCTTTATAGTTTCTAGATTTTAGAGTCAAATTTCTTTGGTGTCTTTATTTTCTATGTCCATATATACAAGGGAGCAAGGCATATACTATGTAGAGAAGGAAACTCGTCCTCTATAAAAAAATAAAAAATAAAAGAAACGCGAGAAAAAGTGTGGCAGATAATAGGCTAGCGGACAGACTGAATGATAGTCTAAAAATATACATTTATGAACTACTGCTCTTAACTGAAACCATTCAATGAGTCACTGTCATTTGCAAAAATGAACAGTTGTACACTTTGCATTAAAAGCGAGCAGTGGAAGTTAATATGACTTAGGAAATTTATATTTTAGCCCATGAGAGAGAGGGAGGAACAGAGTGAAAAAGATATTTACGCATCATAGCCTAGAAAATTGATCTTCATGGTAAATGTCCTACTTACTTTTAAGGCAAAGAGTACAACTGTTAGGGGGCGCTAGTGTGCCGCGTATGGAGTAAGACGTCTCTGCGAGAGCTCCTCTCCGTTCAGTTTATATCTGTTTAAATTTTCCGTCTTCAATCAAGCCTGCTCGAAAATAACATCCCAGTTTTGTTTTTATATCTTCGCGTGATCGTTTAAGACCAAGAAATGTCGACTACCGCTAACTCCAAAGCCAAAGAAAAGAAAGACAAGCCACTGAAGCAGAGGCTAGCTAGTAGCAGCGTGGTTATGGCTAGCGAGGACGTCCCCGGCGATCAGCACACCTCTTCTATGGAGGACTTGAAAAACATGCAGGACACGATTCTGAAGACCATCAACACCCGGTTCGACCTACTAGATGAGAAATAGAGAGAGAATAGTCGTCGCACAACAGCCTGGCGACCCGAATGGATGAAATAGATGAGACGGTCTCAGACCACGACGCTCGTCTGCAGTCTATGGAGACCGCTATCAACAAATTACAGAAGGAGAACACTTTTCTCCGAGCCAAGACGAATTACTTAGAAGGCCGCTCGAGGCGCAACAATGTCAAGTTTGTAGGGATCCCCGAAGGAGAGGAGAAGGGAAACCCGACTGAATTTGTAAGCGCTCTCATTCCTAAACTGTTAGGCAAGACTCACTTCTCAAAGCCGGTAATTGTTGACCGCGCCCATCGCTCTCTACAGCCCAAGCCAGTAGAAGGAGCCTCCGGTCCTTCTGCCAGACCCCGCGCGATGATCGCCCGGATCCACCACTAAAAGGAGAAAGAGATGATAATACGGCTCGCTCGGCAACAGTCTCTCAAGTACGGCCACATAAGGTCTTCATATTTCCAGATTATACTGCCGAGGTGATGGAGCAACGACGGGGATTCCGTGAGGCTATGGCAGCCCTGCGTGAGCTGAAAATCAAGCACAGCCTGCGTTTCCCGGCCAAGCTCCACTTCCAACACAACGGGCTTCAGAAGATATTCACCTCTCCCGAGGAGGCGATGATGTTCGTCGGCAACTTGCAGTGGAATATTAGAGATGGTTAGACGCAGTCTGCCCGGACTGTGACAGTCATGGTATGTTCACGGACTTTTGCACAGAGCATAAGGACCATTTTCACAAGCACTGACGGTAACATTTTAATTTTATATGTCTACCTTTGGCAGTTTGGAACGGTAGAGGGGCACCCGGCTTGTTTAGTTGGAAACGTTCGGTTGGTTAGATTTGTGTTTACAAGACATGCACCCGGTGGCCCTCAGTCAGTATATGAGGGGAGAAAAGATGCTTCATTTGGGGAAGTTTCTGTGGGAAGGGAGGTGGGGTTTATTCGTGTTGTTTTATGTTGTCCAGAGCTGCCAGATTAACTGCTTATGCTTGTTGATATTTGTTTTTGGGTGTCTTAGAGTGCTTTTCTTTTTCCATTTGTGTAGCCTACGTGTTGAGGCCTAACGGTGAGAATCAGGCAGACATGAGTACCATTTCATTGGTCTCATGGAATGTGCGCGGTCTTGGGCATATAGTCAAACGGGGTAAGGCCTTTGCGCATTTAAAGTCACTTAAAGCAGACATAGTGTTTCTCCAAGAAACCCATATACTGTATTTTTATTTATTTATTTTTTATTTTTTTGTTATTTATTTGTTGTTGTTCTTTGTTTTTTCTTCTTTGTCGCTGTGCTTTGTTTACATAAAACCTGAAAAATTTGAAAATAAAATATAAAAAAAAAAAAAAAAAAAAAAGAGTACAACTGTTAATTTGTGCAAATGATTAGTAGCCTAATCCTTGAATAGAATGATTATGACGGTTTCAATTCAGAGCAGTGGTCAGTTAATGTATATATTTAGGCTACTTACGCATTCAGTCGGTCCGTGATCGTCTGCTACGCTTTCTCTCGCTCTTTCATTACAGCGGCGAGCGGCCGTGTTTCTTTTCTTTTTATACAAATAATGTGTTTCACGTCATCATACTTCCACAAGAAGCTGCTGCTCACTCTGTATAAAGTATGTGCAATGCGTATTCTCTATTTTGGCATCAGTAAATCTGTGATCTACCTCGCGGTCTTTTGAGAAAAGCCGTGGACGCGCATCTATCTGAATTACTTCAGCCTGGCTCGACCTAGTCTCTCCTCCTCAACCTGGCTTGGCCTTCGTGAAACGCACCAAGCCAGGATGCACAGATTACACTAGGTCAAGCCTTGCTTTATCAGTTATCCTGGATTTATAAATTCTGCTTTGGTGAAACAGGCCCCAGCATATTACAACATGAGAAACATCACATTCATAGCCTTAATTATTACAAGCCACTTCCAAAAACTAATATAGGCTACATAATGTGATTGTGGACATTAAGCTATAGCCTACATTTAAAAAGTGTTGCTAGAGAAATCACAACAGATATGTCGGGTATTTTTCTAAGATACGCCGAAGGGAGGCTACAATATTCCAATAGACGCGAGGAAATTATATAGGCCTATTATTGTTTCAGATCAACCCAAAACAAAATGTTGCTTTGATGTTAGCAATCACTGTGAGGTGATTAAGGCATATACAGATCAACTTTATTTTCCGCCCTTCTTGTAATTGTACTGATTCGTTATTAATGCGTTTTTGGAAGTGGCTTGTAATGTTTAAGGCTATGAATGTGATGTTTCTCATGTTGTAATATGCTGGTGTTTTATTTTGTCTAGTCTTTATAGCATCGTCACTAGACCTTAGCACCACATACAACAACAACAACAACAACAACAACAACAACAACAACAACAAATGCGTACATGGCCAGCAGTGCCTGCACCTCCGCATCAGTCCACTTTTCCGAGTTCCGCATTCCGTCCATTCTCGTAGTAATTCACGTAATGTTTTGCTCAACACAGACGGGGCTTTATTATACTTTATTATACTCAGAACAGACCCCGCCTCTGCCTGCTGCGCTGTGGACGTGTGTGTGTGTGTGTGTGTGTGTGTGTGTGTGACGGCCGGAGAGCCGCAGGACACGCTTGTGGAGTTTAACTCCTAAAAGACAGTTAACCACAGGTTCCCGTTAATCTTCTGATGGACATGTGTTGTAATATTTAAACAAACGAACCGTCAAGGGCGAAATAAAAGCCTCATATTTACGAGAGCGGTCTGAGAGACCTCCAGCTCACAGCGAGGTGTCTGAGCATGACTGACCGAGCGACGAGCTAGAGGCCGGGGCAGGCGCTTGCTGGCTGTCGCCTCACTTCATGGAGCTCCTCAACTGTCAATTTGGCATCAATTTTCGCAAGACTGCCTATATTCGAAATCTAAACAGTTAATTTCTCGCCTTCTCGCCTGTCAGAAGTGAATTTAATGATGAATAAGATGGTGAAAATGGTTCAAAATGTCCTGCTGTTGGTTGTTGCTCTGTCTGCAAGTTCCGAGTTGGCAGTGGGCGTGGCTTTAGTCCCTTTAGTGTGGGGTGGGGGCTGTGCAGCGCGATTTGAAGCCACTGCAGTGGGCGTGGTTTCCTTGGGGATTTGAATATTTTCTAAATATTTAGCTTTACACTTGGCGACACATTTAGATATAACATTTAGATTCAACATTTAACATTTAGATATATATTTAAGATTTAGATATAATATTTAGATATATATTTAAGATTTAGATTTAGATATAATATTTAGATTTAACATTTAACATTTAGATTTAGATATAACATTTAGATTTAACATTTAGATATAATATATAATTTCTGTCTCAAATGTGAGGAAAATGCGGTAAATGTGAGGAAAGTGAGCTAACTGTTGAAAATTGATCAGCTAAAAAATTGTAACCGAACTTGTACATTTGGCACCCCATTTTCCCCATAACCCATTTTCTAGTTGATTTCTGAAAAACACAATATTAGATATCAGTTTATAGCTCGGCATATCACACCATAAAGAATCGGGAAAAATCTATTTTCCTCTTGTCAAGCGAACACAGCACCCTCACTTGAACTGGCAAAAGAGTGCACAAGTCACTGAACGTTCTCTTGAGATAACAGCGGTTTAACATGCTGCAAGGATTTCAGTGGAAGCAAGTACTCTGCATGATTGGGCTAACGATGGGATGTAGGAGTACAATTGCAACCTGAGGAGTAAGAAGGGAGCAGAAGGAGGGGGGGGTGTTGCAGGTTGGGGACTCTGAACCAGAGCGCATGTCAATCATAATTGATCTTGAGTAGCGTGGGTGGCGGGAGACAAGGATGAAGACAGCACAGAGGGAGAGAGCAAGCATCTTCCCTGGAGGCTACAAGCACCTTTTGAGAAGCCGAGGCCCCAAGGACTCCATCGCCCTTTCCCCGCTTCAAGATCAAACCCATTCTTCTCTCTCTCGCCTCTCCTCGTCTCCCTTATCAAAATGCCTCTTCATTAGAATCAGAAAAAGAACCCTCTTCACAGCTGGAAGTAAGAGCCACGCATTAAGAAGCATATGGATGAAAATTCATTCTGAAGTCACAAGGGGGCACGGTGGAAAATAAAGAATAGACACTGGCAGCCAATGATTCCCTTTTATCTGCACATTGAAATCCCCCCTATTTTCTTTTACAAATTCATTAGTGACTGCTTTTGTTAAGCCGCATGCTGGAAGAAAAGGCTTATTATCATAGATCTTACACTGTCACTGTAATTATCTTTAAGAGAATCTTTGTCAGTGGCTTTTTACCCCCTGGTACATTGTATACTCTGTTAGTGCCTCTCCAATGTACTCAACAAATGTCAAGAAGCAATTTGAGGGAAATTGTAATACTGTGAGATTGCAAGTCTTTTATGTTAAGGACACCATGAAGCAAACATGAGATGAAATGAGCGTTTTACAGAAATGACTCCCCTTTAAAGTGCATGATATTCTACTCTAATAATACATCCAGTAGGGCAAGAATACACTGAAACGGTTATAATGCAAAACTGAACATCATAACCTCCACGAAGGTAGGATTTATTGTTGTTTTAGAGTGCATTAGTTTAAGCTAGGTGTACCTAATGTAATACACTAGTAACTGAGTTTGTTTAGTACACGCTCAATTGGGAAATTGTTTATAGACAAAATGGCTGGATGTAAATGTCTATTTTTGGCCATACTAGTGAATTAAATAGCTGAAAAATTAAGAGACATCATTACATTGATGCAAAAATCCGGTATTAACATATTAACATTGGCACATTCCCTGCAATGGCCTTAGGAAGTGGAAGATATTAATAAAGAGACTAAGATTCTGGATTAGATATGTCGTACAGGTTTTTGTTTAGGCACACAGCTTGCCTCTTCCGTTCATGCAATTCATGTAACAGCAGATTGCTGTGCAGGTATGATGGGAATCAAAGTGTGCCACTTTAACAATACAGCCTTCAGTGGAAGTGACGCTGCTGTCAGGTTGTTTTAATTTCACAGTTTTTTTAAACGACTGTTGCGTTTCAGAACTCCATCCTGGATACGCTCGTTCAACATTTGCAATTTAAAAGCACACTGAACCAAAAGATCCGCCAAAGAAATGTGGGAACTGTATTTTCATTCACCTTTATATATTACTTGATTAATTTACTGTTGTATTCAGCAGGTTGTTTTTCTATTATTCAGGGTGTCTGCAGGTTTATTTACATCGCAGCCACTAGGCAGGTATCCAGCACTGGTTTGGAGGTTATTTATAATCCAAAATGTCAAACATTGCTCGTGAATTTGCAAATCTGGAAGCTGTTGTGACCCATGAGCAAAATAAATGTTGTGCCTGATGTGAATGTTTATATATTTGTGCAGATGAGTCATGGAAGGTTCACATTGAGTTATTCTGAGGAATCTGCACCAGGAAATGAGGCTAAGAAGTGGAGAGACCTGCTGGCAAGAGAGCCACACATTAAAGTCCATTTCATTTTTTTTTTTGCACTCCTCAGCTGCCCTTCAGACTCCCCCAACTGTAGTGACCACTGGCAGGGATCACGGACGATGTCTTTTATGAAAGAGTAATACTTTTTGGAGCATAAACAGAAAAAAAAAAGTTGCTGCCAGTGTCACCCCCCCTCCCGGTTAATTTCCTTGGAGCCTGCAGGGCCAGCCGGTATGGGGATTTGACAAAGGACTTCTGACAATCCTGAGGAGAGCTCACACCGAAAGCGCCAGTCTCTCCATCGCTCGCAGCCAGATTGGAAGACGCTCAGCATGCAGAGAGCAGATGAGACAAACCAGAGGGCTGTTCGTGCAGAGCTGGCTAAGCTTGCAATGTCTGATAGGGACACTGTGAGCACACACTGCCACACAGAGGCTGCAACTCATCCTCAGCCTGACATTAAACACACCTGGAACCCAAATAGCCTATTACTCAATTTCTATGGCATTCACTAAGCAGATACAAAGAACAATATACAGATGACGTAAACGAACATACAGCTTAAAACAAACAAAGCAGAAGAAAGATAGGTACAAAAAATAAACATAGAACTATTATGTACAGACATACAGAAGAGGATTAGGGCCAATGTGAAAAATGTATTTGAGTTCAGAATTCTGACTTAAATCTCAGATAAAAAGTCTGAATTTATTCTCAGAATTCTGACTTTAAACTCAGAACTCAAATGTTTTAATTCTTCCCTACATACAAGTAGGTGCAAAAATTAGGTGTATTTGTAAAAAGCAACAGTGACTAACAACATTCAATGTCTATTAACAGGTCAAGTTATCTTATGCAGGGACAAGTCTGAGATGAATACAGTGATTTTTTTGGAAACAGTTGAGTAAAACACAGCTCTGCAGACCTGTCTGTGTCACTGTCGTCTGATTTCAAAGGTGTTATGAGCTCAGTCGGTGTGTAACTTAGTGTTTAAATGGAGCCCCAGTTGAAATGCGGCACCAATTGGCAGCCTGCAGCTCATACAATTCAGTCGTGTCTTTGTGACCTTTCACAGCCAAATTTACATTTCAATAATAAGCAAGTTCACACTTTCAAAGTGAAATTCTGAGGCCAAAATCATGCCCAGCATTGAATTTCCTCCACTCTATCCACAATTCTTCACCACTTACAATAGAAATTGGATGAAGGAATACGCATGCAGCCATTTGCCCCAATCAATGTCAAATTGCAGCAGAGTATCCCTGAGTCATGGGAATACAAGCCAATGTTTTAGTACAGACAAACATATAGTACAGGGAGAAGAATAGAGATGGGCAAGCTCAAACAACAGCATCAGTTTGAATCTGATAAATTTTTTGTGCCGTGTTGAAGCTTGGCGGATCACAATCTATTATGTAATAGAAAGTGCTGTTTTGGATTCCTGCAAAGAAAAGCGTGGAGACAAATTTTATTCAAAGGAATATTTTTTTGTTACAAAGTTGGACTCTGAATTCAGTTTGCCACCAACATTGCAAGAAATTCCTTGATCAGCCAAACAGTCATGAAGCTCTAAACCCTAACCCTTATCATAGACCTACCCAGTATCTTAAAGGGGCGCTATGCAGTTTTGGCAATTTCTTCGCTGTTTTCTGGCTTTTTGCTGGCAGGTTTCTCTACAGAGCTCCCCCTACAGCTTCAGAATAGATATTTGGCAGCTCCTATGTTTACTTTAGATGGCGCCGCAGAATGGCGACACGGTGTGTTGGTGCGCTCTGTTTTGTTTTGTTTTGTGTTTTAACCTTGTTTCTTGCGATGGTACCCGCATCTCATTCACCAGTGAAGAGCTCGTGAACTTCAGGGGAACAACACCATCGGACTTATTTCCCACTTTTCTTCTCCCTTCACTGGAAATTTTGGACATTCTGGTCAAAGGTGCGCTCACCTTTGCCAATGCAGTGAAACGCCGGAGGAGAGGGAAACGGGCCGGTGCGCTTGTGCGTCTCCGCCAGCGAGGATTACGCACTCCGTTACCTGGAATATTCCTCTCTAATGTGCGCTCTCTGCCCAACAAACTGGAGGAATTACAACTGCTTTTGGTGAGAAACAGCGACTTTTCTTCATCTGCTGTTTTGTGCTTCACGGAGACGTGGCTCTGTGGATTAATACCGGACTCTGCGCTGCAGCTGGCAGGCTTCCAACTCTACAGAGCGGACAGAGACACGGACCTCTCCGGCAAAACAAAAGGTGGAGGAATCTGTTTCTACATCAACAGCGGTTGGTGCAACGACGTGATAGTGATCCAGCAGCATTGTTCTCCTGACCTGGAGTATTTCATCATAAACTGTAAGCCTTTTTATTCACCCCGTGAGTTTGCTTCATTCATTCTGGTCGGTGTTTAAATCTCACCGCAGGCCAACGTGCAGGACGCGCAGCGCATGCTCGCCGACCAGATACTCTTCGTGGAGCGGACCAACCCGGACTCCCTAGTTATTGTCCTTGGTGACTTTAATAAAGGGAACCTCACTCATGACCTCCCTAAATATAGACAGCATATTAAATGCCCGACCAGAGAGGAGAACATTCTGGATCACTGTTACACCACAGTCAGGGATGCTTATCACGCTGTCCCCCGTGCTGCACTGGGACACTCTGACCATGTCATGGTTCACCTGATCCCCGCCTACAGGCAGAAACTAAAGCTCTGCAAACCTGTAGTGAGGACATCAAGGAAGTGGACCAGTGAGACTGTGGAGGATCTCCAGTCGTGTTTGGACTCTACCGACTGGGATGTGTTCAGGACTGCTACCAACAGTCTGGATGAGTACACAGAGGCTGTGACATCGTACATCAGCTTCTGTGAGGACTGCTGTATTCCATCAAGCACCAGGGTGAGTTACAACAATGACAAACCCTGGTTCACAGCCAAACTCAGAAGGTTAAGGCTTGGTAAGGAAGAGGCCTTCAGGAGTGGGGACAAAGACAGATTTAAAGAGTCAAAGTACAAGTTTAGCAAGGCAGTGAAGGAGGCTAAACGACGCTACTCTGAGAAGCTCCAACACCAGTTCTCAGCTAATGACTCTGCGACTGTCTGGAAAGGACTTAGGCAAATCACCAACTACAAGCCTAAACCCCCCCACTCCTTCAATGACCGACACCTAGCCAACGACCTGAACGAGTTCTACTGTCGATTTGAAAGACAAAAGGACAGTCCTGACACCATCCCCCACAACACCTCCCTACAGCTACAGCCACTGTGCATCACCTCCACCTCCCCCACCTCAACAGGGTCCTGGGCCCCCCCATCAATGCCCTCCTTAACGGTCCCCTCCACCTCCACCACCCCCTCCCACCTCAGTGACGACTCTCTCCATCCACGAGAGGGACGTCAACAGACTCTTTAGAAGACAGAATCCAAGGAAAGCTGCTGGACCGGATGCTGTCTCCCCATCAAGCTTGAAGCACTGCGCTGATCAACTGTCTCCAGTGTTCACAGACATTTTCAACACCTCACTGGAGACATGTCACGTGCCAGCCTGCTTCAAGTCCTCAACAATCATCCCTGTTCCCAAGAAGCCAAGGACCACAGGACTTAATGACTTCAGACCCGTTGCCCTGACCTCTGTGGTTATGAAGTCCTTTGAGCGCCTTGTGCTTTCACACCTCAAAGCCATCACCGACCCCCTCCTGGACCCCCTGCAGTTTGCCTACAGAGCCAACAGGTCTGTAGACGATGCAGTCAACCTGGCCCTCCACTACATCCTCCGGCACCTGGACTCCGCAGGAACCTACGCCAGGATCCTGTTTGTGGACTTCAGCTCTGCCTTTAACACCATCATCCCAGCTCTGCTTCAGGAGAAGCTCTCCCAGCTTGGTGTGACTGACTCCACCTGCAGGTGGATCACTGACTTCCTGTCTGACAGGAAGCAGCATGTGAAGCTGGGGAAACACGTCTCCGACTCACAGTCCATCAGCACAGGATCCCCCCAGGGCTGCGTTCTTTCTCCTCTGCTCTTCTCCCTGTACACTAACAGCTGCACCTCCAGTCACCAGTCCGTCAAGCTTCTGAAGTTTGCGGACGACACCTCCCTCATCGGACTCATCTCTGATGGGGATGAGTCCGCCTACACGTCGGAGGCTGACCACCTGGTGACCTGGTGCAAGCAAAACAACCTAGAGCTCAACGCTCTAAAGACAGTGGAGATGGTTGTGGACTTCAGGAAGAACCCAGCCCCACCTGCCCCCATCACCCTCTGTGGCTCCACAATTGACACTGTGGAGTCTTTCCGCTTCCTGGGAACTATCATCTCCCAGGACCTCAAGTGGGAGCTGAACATCAGCTCCCTCATCAAGAAAGCACAACAGAGGATGTACTTCCTGCGGCAGCTGAAGAAATTCAACCTGCCAAAGACAATGATGGTGCACTTCTACACAGCCATCATTGAGTCCATCCTCACATCCTCCATCACCATCTGGTACGCTGCTAGCACGGCCAAGGACAAGGGCAGACTGCAGCGTGTCATTCGGTCAGCAGAGAAGGTGATTGGCTGCAATCTGCCGCCGCTCCAGGACCTTTATGCCACCAGGACTCTGAAGCGTGCTGGAAAGATTGTGGCCGATCCCTCCCACCCCGGACACAAACTCTTTGAGCCACTCCCCTCTGGCAGGAGGCTGAGGTCCATCAGGACCAAAACCACACACTACATGAACAGTTTTTTCCCCTTAGCCTTATCAACAAGGCCCGGAAACCACCCTGACTCTCTCCACACCCCACCTCTGGCTCCTCATGCCACTGCACCTACTCTGCTGTAGCATTCCTTTCTACTACTATTTAACTTACTTATTTTACTATTTATTTACTTAATTTTTAACGTTATTAATACATTCTGTGTGTATATATTTATATTTATATTGTTTATATTCTTTTTTATCCTTCTTATATTTGAATGTGTGACATGCACCAACAGCATCATGACAAATTCCTTGTATGTGCAACGTACTTGGCAATAAAGCCCTTTCTGATTCTGATTCTGATTCTGATTGTGTCTGACTCCTCTCTCGGTCAGTCTACCGTTTCCTCTTTCTCTGTTCCTCCAACAATGCTGTCCTAGCTTTCTGCTTCTCTTTAGCCGGCTCAGCCATGACGATAGTGTGAAAAACTCCATCGCTACCTTGTTGGCCGGTTCCTGAATGGGCGTATGTGTGCAGTGCCGTGAAGAAATTCGTTACATCGCGAGACTTGATATCACGCCATACTTCCTGAAGCTGAGGCTGGCGGCTCGCTGGCCCAAAGTTGCCAGGGTGGTTTTTCAGCTCACAGGCGCTAGGGGGGAGCGAGACAACCACCAGTCAACTCGAAAAAAAGTCATATAACCATTCCAATGACTCCGAAACTGTTCAGTTAAGGTAAATTAAGCTAAAAAAACTGCATAGTTCCCCTTAAAAGCATTTAGAAGCCACAAACTTAACTTGGAAGAAGATGGAAGTCTAAACGAGCTTTCCATCTCCAGAGTAAATAACAGTTGAGTTTTCAGGACAACACGGGATATTTGTCACAAGCAGCAGAGCCGAGCGTTGTTGGATATTTTGGTGGTTCAAAACATGGTCTGAAAACCTATCTAGGGTATCAGAGTCATCTAGTAGTGATTAGTAGAAGGTAATGGACCAAACCAGTAATTTAAGTAAACGCACTTGGTCGGGACTCTTGCCGTCCCTTTAGCGCTATAAGTAAACACGCTTGGTCGGGACTATTGCAGTCCCTTTTGATGTAGTTATGTTAAGGAAAAGGTCGTGGGTGGGCGTACGGTTCTGTGACATGAGGGAGAAAAGAAAAAAGCGACTATAGCAAGCGTGACAAACGGGACGTGAACCCCGCTCTCCTGGGTGAAAGTCCTGTGCTTGACCCATCCACCCCCCCAACCAAATGCCCAGCGCGGCCATACATACTACTCACTAAATCCTATCTAATTGCTGCTCTCCCCGGTGCGTTGCACAAGTACGCTTCATACTTCAAACATTCATGTAAGTCCTACCAAAAGCCTATGCAAGATGCATGCAGTATCTCTGCTAGCAGCTGGAAACTACAGCTCCCAAAATGCCCCGCGGTAAACCAGGAAGTACGTTACTTATGTTAAATATCGGTCCGCGATTCATACTTCAGACATTTATAAGCTAAAGAAAGTAAACACGAATGGACACATATGGTGCAGCAATGTTATAAGTCTAAATGTTAACTTATGTGCCACAGCTTCACCACCTCGTCAACTTATAACTCTGGATCATAGCGTTATCTTTATCAGTCAACTACACTGCTTGTACCTACCGTAGCATAGCGTTATCTTTAAACGTGCAACGGACGTAAACACAGTACAACAACGTAGCATGGCAACGGCAGATAACGTGAAGCGTACATTAAAAGCAGACAAAAAAAATATGAAATTAAGAAAGCTTACCAAGTGGCTGCACACCGGATTGAAAGTCGTTACAAACTAAATGAATCTCGCACTTCCTTTTCAGGTAGTAATCACCGGTCACATGTACTCACAGCACACCCCTCTTAAAGAGGCACTACACTATTGCTAAACCACAAACGTTTCTTCATAAGTGTTACTTTCGGCATTTGTAGCTCTGGTTTAAGGTAAACATTTGATTAAGCATGTAAATAAGAAATAACAAAACTTCACAAATGACAGAACTCCACAGAAAACACAACACCTCCCACTTAAGTTCCTGATCTTATGATCCAAGGAACTTACCAAAATTACTCAAAGGACCCCTCTTAGTGACATTTTTCCCTTTCCCACACAAACTTTTTTTTTTCTTCTTCTTCAATGTCCAAGTCAATCACATCCCTTTGGCAGGTATGTGGTGTACTGCCCAGGTATGCAAGGTATGGGATGTGCATGCTTTTACTTCATGTATGTGCAATGTGATGGGCATGGTGGCAGCGCTAGGCTTGCACCAACCAGCAAACAGGTAAGGGTGTTCGGGTGGTGAATGAGAGGGGTTTGGGCCAGGGGGTAGGGCGGTGTGCAGAATGAGAGGGGTTCAGGAAGAGGCGGGTGTCATGGCGGCTGGAATGGATGAGTTTCGTCCTTCACCGGGAGAAGGACTACCAGTCTTCTCACGTCTCTTCTGATAACTGTCATGGGCAGTGAAGAACTCCTCTTTTTCCGGCCACCCGCCAGGGATGTCAGCATCCCTGACAATCCCTTTACTGTCAGGATAAACGGTCAGAATCCGGCCCAGACGAAACTGACCTCTCAAAGCATTTGGGTCAGCAAATTCAGACGAGGTTGCCGACTTTGACGTTCCTCTCTGTTGGGCGTTCGTTTGTCAGGTTGGCTGCCTGATAAAACAGAGTTTGGCGCTCCCCCCATGTGAGAGACCCTGTAGCTCCTCCAAGGCTCATGAGCGCCCTCATCAAAAGTTTCACAGCAGCCTCCGCAGCTCCATTCCTGTGGGGTGCATCTGCAGGGTGAACATCCCACTTCCACTCAGTCCCGTTCTTAGCGGCTACATCCTCTATGGATGCTGCCTGCAACAAGCCAGATGTTTGTGCAGCTCATCCAAAGCCGACTTGGCGCAAACGAAGTTGGTGCCTCTGTCGGACCATAGTTTATTTGGTTGTCACAAACCGGCTCAGTGCATGCGACAAAGAGGAGAGACCAAACAGGTTAAAAATGCCAATAAAGTATTTATTGTAAAATAAACAAGCTACCATTAACAAAAGAATCAGAACAGGTGTGGAATCAATGTTATCAGTAGTGTGTGCGGTGTGTGTGTGTGTGTGTGAGTGAAAGATGTGTGGACAAATGACAACTGCAACAAAGGAGATAAACCAAACCCAAACCAGGAGATGTGGAGCCTAGGAGAAGGAGAATGCCGAGAGAGAACAATCAGACATGACTTGTATATTTAGCCTTGGTTGAGGCCTACTCAGGTGTCCACAATTAACTAATGACCTCTCCCACACTGCCAGCTCAGACAGGAAAACCAACAGCAGGCAGAAATGGGAGGGGCCGTAACACCCCCTGAGAGCAACAAAGCGGGAGTATGCTTGGAGGAAGCTTTCTGCCCACTGGTCATCTGTGAAGTCCGCATGGACAGCTCTCGAGGCCATACAACAGAAAACAATGCCCCAGACCTTCTTGCTTGTCCTTCTTTTAACAGTGTCTTTCACTTCCAAGGGGCCAAAAGGGTCAAGGGTTGTATACTCGAATGTGCTTGCTCTTTTAATACGTTCTTGAGGCGGGATGCAAAGACAGCCCCACACAGCTCCGCTTTAATGACATCACCTTTCTGGTCTAGAGGGGTGAGCTTGGCCTTTGTTTCACTACGACTCCATCTTCCGTCTCCCACCGTAGGTAAAGAACGGCTCCATAGGAAGCTTCACTACCATCGGAAAACGTGAGCCCCATTGGGCGCCCTATGGCTCCAAGGGGTGTGAGACTCCTGTCGAACCTGAGTTGGCCAAGCCTCACATATTGCTCAAAGAGTTTTATTGCAGCCTCTAGAAGACGTGGCGAAAGAGGATCATCCCAGATGTCCTTGGAGGGATGGTCTCTTCCTGCTTCCTGAAAGGACTCTCTTATGAGCATCACTCCTTGTTGCTTGGCAGGTAAGGCCAGGCCGATGGGGTCATAGAACCCTGCAATCTGACTCAGCAGCATGCGTCGAGTGAGAAGGTCGGGGGTGCTGCCTCTGATCTCATCCTCTCTCAGATCCAGACCGGTCCTCATGTTTCCTTGCCTCCTTGAGAAGTTTACAGACGTCAGTACACGGAGTTTGTCAGATTCGGGTTCATATCCCAATCCCAATGCTTTATTCTCCTCGTCCTGCATCTGGTTTGGGAGTAGCAGGGTCTTGGGCTCTGTTGATCTGACGTTGCTTGGGTCAGTGGGTTTTTCAATCCTACCACTTTGGCCTGTCAGGACCCAGGGCTTGAGGGAGAATCCACCTGCTTTTAGGATCTCTTCCACTCCTTCAGTCATCTTACACAGAGTTTGGAGAACGTCATGCGACGTCAAGATGTCGTCCACATTACAGTCCTCTGTCAGGATCCGGCGCTCTTCAACCATGGATGTGAACTGGAGCAGGTTTGCCGTCTCTCTCATGTCAACCTGAGCGATGCATCCAGCAGGCTTGTCGCCGATGTTGACCCTGATGACGGCAAACACACCGATTTCATCTTCGGGTTTATCCCTCCAGAGGAATTGATGGAGGTGCACCTCCTCATCCTTCAGCCACACTGAATTATACATTTGTTTAACATCGCCAAGAGCAGCATACAATCTGCTCCTGAATCTCAGCAGGACTCCTCGGATTGGGTTGAGGACATCAGGGCCTTTGTGCAGGAGGTTGTTCAGACTTAACCCTTTAAACTCATGGCTACTATTCCAAACTATACTCACTGGCGTTGAGCTAGAATGAGGATTTGGGGCAACCAGATGGCTGATATACCAGATTGGGCCGTTCCAGCCCTTGATCTCTTCCTTCATGAGCTCGATGGCTGCTCCTCTCGGTACCATCTCACGGATCTGTTCTCCATATGCCGCTTTCCACAGAGGCTCTCTTGCCAGCCGAGCCTCGGTGTTCTTGAAAGTTGCTTCCCCTGCTCGCCGGTTATCTGGCAGAATCGCTGGGCTTACTTTCCATGGGTAGGCCGCATCCCAGTGTGGGGCGCCGCTGTGTTTGTCTGCTAGCACATAAAAGAGGCAGTCCTTTATTTTTTCTAAGTCCCTTTCTTCTCCAAGGGTCATCTCTTTGCCTCCCAGAGGGCACTTGCTGCACTTGCAGCTCCCGCATTTCGGGTCACACTCTGCCCCAATACTATCCCACTTGAACCACTCAAACACCTCCTTATTCGTGGCAGTGGTGTTACTGAGGGTCACTTCTTCCATCCTCGGTGGGTCCTCACTCAGGTCTTCGGTGTACAGGACCTCCTTGTACACCCTTGAGGATGTTCTCATAGACCTCGCAAAGTGAGTTTCAGACTGGTGCAGCGTTAGGTCGACCACCTCGAAGAGGGCTGACTTATCTCCGCAATACTCTCCAGGCCGTAGCAGAGCAGTTTGTGTTCCATTACCGTCCCCTTGGTGGTCTTCACTCTTAGTTGCAGGGAGTACCTCTTGGTTGAGACTGCCGTTCTCATCCCTCCTATTCAGTGGACAATTAACTTGATGCGTTCCCCAATTAGTCCAAGGCACTGGGCAGCATTGTTTGTTATATAGTTGTTGTCAGAGGCAAGGTCAATCAGAGTACCTATCAGCTGGCCTGAGTTAGTTATCACTTCCAGTAACATCATTATAACTGGGTACTCTTTCAGTCCACCTCCAGCAGTGCAGATCGTGGTTGAGGCTTTGTTGGAAAATGACTTCCTTAATTCTGCTCTTAGTTCCGGAGTGACTTTCGCCAGGAGCTCTTCTTGCTTGCTGGTCAGCCCGAGGCCTTTTCTCTCCACCCTTTTGGTACCTTGCACCTCGCTGCCAGCGTCTTTCTCTTGAGCGATGGACTTGGGGCAGAGCAGGTAATGGTGAGTCTCTTCTCTGCGGCAGTCCATTTTACTGCAGAGGAACTTCGGGTTGCAACGGCCATCCTTTAGTTGGAAGCACAGGCACCGATTGCATATCCCATGGGTCTTTAGATGGGCCTTTTTTCTCTGGAGATCCATCTCCCTGAAGGCTTTGCAGGCAAACAGCCTGCCAGCATGTGTCTCATCAGCACAAGCAGTGCACGAACCCAAGCGTGGCTTCAACTGAGACCCTCCTCGGCCTGAGGTAGCTTTGGAGAACGCTTTCTTGACTCCTTTTTCTGGCTTGTCTGCCGGGCCTTTCACTAAAGAGGAGCTTCCCTCTCTAGGCTCCAGCTGATCCAGCTCTTCCAGGATTGCCTCCTGCTTCTTCAGGAAGCGCAGTAAGCAGTCAAAGTGGTCATGTGGAGCAAACCCATTCACAGGCTCGGTCTTGTGCGCAATCCATTTCTCCTTCAGAGAGCTTGGTAGCTTGCTTTCAAGGGACTGCGCTACCCAACGGTTCTTTATAACCTCCTCTTCTCCCAGGATCACAAGGTTACTAAGGGCTCGCTCCACTGCTTGGATCAGCTCAATTGCTTTCCTAGGGTTGTCTCCCTTTACAGGGGGTAGGCCCTGATCCTCGTCGGATATCTTCAGGACGATTTTCGCCTTGTTCCCAAAACGGATGTCAAGGCGCCTGAACATTTCATCCGCCGATGCACAGCTGGACAGAACCAAGTCTTTCTTCACCCTGTCACCGAGCCTTGCCAGGAGGTGGAACCTAGTAACACCAGCCGTCCACTGTGGGTTCCCCAGCTGTTCCAGCTCTTCCCACTCAGCCTTCCACCGATAGTAGTCGGTCATGTCTCCCGAGAACGTGGGCAAGCGTGTTCTTTCAAGACTGATCTGTGGTCTGAAGCCGTACGCCCCGGGATGCAGGCCAGGGATGCTTTGTGGTGGTGCATATGGATGCGCAGGTTCTCCGGTACTCAGTACACTGGGGATTTGGTTCTGCATGCCAGCTCTAGTGGGCCCCTCACCGGACTCGCTATGCTCTTCATCATAACCTGCTTCTTCAACCTTCTCTCCCCCGTTGACCTCTTCTATCTGCTTCAACTTTGCCAGCTCCGCACCCAGTCATGCAGTCTGTTGACCAACTTATATAGCTGCTGCTTGTACACTGTTGTCTTGGCTCCAGAGACAAGAGATTCCCATTCAAGAACCTTCTATTCAAGCATTTTGAGTCTATCCACCAGACCCTCTCTCAGGACTTGAAAGTCTTCCTCCGGCAACTCCTTCACATCAGTGTTCTCCACTTCAGTACATTTCTCCTCTGCACCGTCGGCGTACAATTTAAGATCGACATAGGCAAATTTGGACCATAACGTCTCCTTAGCGAGCCGGAGCATTTCTGTATAGGTGGCAAGGCACCTCGCCATTTTCTCCTCTACACGAGCTGCTTCTGCTTCTGTTTTCTCTTCCTCACTTTCCACTTCTTCTAGAGCGTCAACATATTCGAGTCCAGTGTCGTGCACCTTTCCAAAGTCCACACCAAGTGCTCTGATCTCATCGATAAGTACCTTTTTTCCTAGGAGGTCTACAGTGAGGGACAGTTTTTTGGCTCTCTTGCTGAAAGAGCTTTGAGCTGTTGAGCGCTTTCCTTTTAGGGCCACTAATTCTGCCGAATCCATCTTCCTTTTCCTGCACCGACCAAGGCGCTGTTAAACAGAGGGGTCTATTCGGCCTATTCCTCTTCCTTTGGTGCACCTTCATTGGTCAATGCTGATAGGGCGTTGGCAGACTTAGCTTGAGGCGCTCGATCCGTTGGTTTATTACTGTTCCGTGTTCTCCCCACGGAAAGGGCATCCCAGTGTACAAAGGATATTACTCGGTATTCCACGTTTGTTTGTTTATTTTTCACAAAAGGGTAACCAGGTAATAAACCTGAAATAATAAAAAAATGCAATGTTGTAATTTTCATATTACAAACAGCACAGCTCCCCCAGTTATTTACCTAAATAGCCTAATAACAATAAGCAACAATAAATAAATAACCTTAATAAAATACATATATTATTATTAATATACTCTAATAACAATAATACTCATTTCATAAATTTCATGTACACGCTTCATACTTCAAACATTCATGTAAGTCCTACCAAAAGCCTATGCAAGATGCATGCAGTATCTCTGCTAGCAGCTGGAAACTACAGCTCCCAAAATGCCCCGCGGTAAACCAGGAAGTACGTTACTTACGTTAAATACCGGTCCGCAATTCATACTTCAGACATTTATAAGCTAAAGAAAGTAAACACGAATGGACACATATGGTGCAGCAATGTTATAAGTCTAAATGTTAACTTATGTCCCACAGCTTCACCACCTCGTCAACTTATAACTCTGGATCATAGCGTTATCTTTATCAGTCAACTACACTGCTTGTACCTACCGTAGCATAGCATTATCTTTAAACGTGCAACGGACGTAAACACAGTACAACAACGTAGCATGGCGACGGCAGACAACGTGAAGCGTACATTAAAAGCAGACAAGAAAACATATGAAATTAAGAAAGCTTACCAAGTGGCTGCACACCAGATTGAAAGTCGTTACAAACTAAATGAATCTCGCGCTTCCTTTTCACGTAGTAATCACCGGTCACATGTACTCACAGCACACCCCTCTTAAAGAGGCACTACACTATTGGGCTGCTAAACCGCAAACGTTTCTTCATAAGTGTTACTTTCGGCATTTGTAGCTCTGGTTTAAGGTAAAAATTTGATTAAGCATGTAAATAAGAAATAACAAAACTTCACAAATGACAGAACTCCACAGAAAACACAACAGTATCTATCTATCTATCTGTAGTCTTTCAGATTTTTGTTTGTATTTTTTTACCTTTGAGGTTGCCATGGGTTTCCATATGACTTGATTTTATGGAGTCGATACACTGTCCCCAGGACAACAAGTGTTGTTAGTTACACAGCTTGGACGACTATATTTTTCATGTAAAAAGGATGCACATTTGTTGTTTTGAATGAGTCCTCATTTTCTCGAATCTCTGCAGTGGAAGTGGTGAGTGCAAAGTTAGCATTACGCTTAGTCACAATCATGCATGTGCAGGGGGGGGGGGGGGGGGGGGGGGGGCTATGGGTGCTTGAGCACCTGCCTCTTTTGCCCCTTAAGGCCAAAGTGCCCTTTTTTTGTCCAGATTTTTTTTTTCACCTTTTTTCTTTGACGATGGCCCATAAGTGGTCCGTTTAAGAATAATATTTAACAATAATAATTAGCTAGATAAAACGACCTAAACCTTCATATCACATGATGACCAGGTTTCCTGCCAGGCGCCACTTAGATACAAGTGAGTCCATGCCATCCATCGGCGGCGCGGCCAGCAAGAGCAAGAGAAAGTTGAAATGCAGGTAAGTGTGCTTTTGAAGTGAATGAGAATGCATGCATGCACATTTGGTTTGTTATAGAGGCCTCTAGCCGCTGCCGCTACATATTGAGTTTCCTCCATATTTAAACAGCCAGCAGGCAGATAACTTTGGAGTAGTGACATTTTGCGGTAACTGCACGAGCTGCCGCGGCCACAATTACTCATCGTGTGATATAGCGTCACCGTTTGATTCTCTGATACACAAGAGAAGACAGTAGCAGTTCTCTGTAGGTTAACAGAAGTGTGTGTGTGTGTGTGTGTGTGTGTGTGTGTGTGTGTGTGTGTGTGTGTGTGTGTGTGTGTGTGCAGCTGCAGCAGTTCTATGTAGATTAATAGAAGTGTGTGTGTGTGTGTGTGTGTCTGCTTTCTGCCTCTCAACCAGCAGCCCACTTAAAAGAACATGTCACTTCTTTTGGGAAATTAGCTTAGGTTATTTGTAGTCTGCGGTGTAGGTTGGTGGTATATACATTTTGATTTAATAAAGGACATCCTTATATTTTGAGAAAATAATCTGAAACATGCTGCATACCTTTGCAAAGCCCTTTCTGATTCAAAGTCTACTAGCCCACTGCTACAGAAATCTGATAGTCAGCTCAGGTTGCAGTTATAGGCTACAATTAAACTATTTCTGGTTTGATATCTCTTTATCTTGTATTTGTGTGAATGCAGTCTAATGTAAGGCTCTATATTTCATTTTGAGGTGTACAGTATTGTGGATTTAGTATTATGTAACATTTCATATTGCACTTTCTATATACATTTTGGATACTGTATGTAAGATTACATTTTGCTTGGACAATGGTTGCATTTTTTGGATATATTTGTGTGAATGTAGTCTAAGGCTCCATATTTCATTTTGAGGTGTACAGTATTGTGGATTTAGTATTATGTTAAAATGTAAAATATACAGTTTTTAAAATAAAAATGACATACTGTATATTGTTAGCAAATCTTGTTCCATATGTCCTTTTTTGAATTTGAGCCCCTGCCCCTCAAAAAGTCTCTGCACGGCCCTGATCACAATAGCAACATTTAAGGGGAAAATGCCAGGTTGAAATATATTAGAATTTCTTTTAAACTATACACTGTGATGGAAACATAAAAAGGAGCTTCAGTGCAAACATGATCACTGTGATCTTTACCCAACTCAAGGTTTTCAGAGTCTTAATCATTTTTCATCCATTTATGTACAATATAAAAATCAAAAGATGCATAGAAAACATAAGAAAAACATATTAAAAATCTAAGGGCAGGCAAGAGTAAGTTGAGCTTGAGGATTTATTTAACAAAAACTAAGTTCATGCCAACAAAAGGAGTCCTGAATGCAGCAGCCAAAACTCATTCCAGAAAGTAGCTAAAACAAAAGAACAGGATATCCAAACTGGAACACAGAGACAACAGGGTAGACTCCACACAAGAACACGCAAACAGTACACACAGCAGCAGAAGACAATGACCTGACACAAGACAAGGGAAACACAAAGACTAAATACACAGGGTATTTATTTATTTGTTGTTTATTTGAATAGGGACAGATACAAAAAACATAGATTATTACATAAAGAACAATCCGATGCCTGTATCACAGTGTTTGTAGCCATGGCTAATTCGCAACACCTGTCCCTAGAAGGGCTTTTAACAGTTAAAATAATAAAGGAGTCAAATTTTTGCAACGAATACAATCAAATGTCCAGAAACCAGTTAGCAGCAATAAAAATAAGTATAGTAAATAAACACATTCACTCAAACTCACACAGATGCACACCTCACATACACACAGCTATACATTTCATATGGCATGATCACACTACTGCTGCTGTATGTACCATACTTTTGATAGTTTTTTAAAGGTGGACATTTTAGTTAGAGTCTTTATGTTTGTAGGAATCCAGATCCACAGATTGGCTCCTTTCACAGAAAAAACATTTTGGGCAAAAGATGTTTTACAAAATGGAACTTTACAGTCTCCACATGCAGCAGCTCTTGTGGATCTGGAGGATTCCAGCCTGTTCACAAATTTACAAAGTGCCTCAGGTGCAAGTCCAGTCAAACATTTAAAAAACAACTTTATATATCTAAGATTAACAAAATTAACAAAGTTTAAGATTGTATATTTATTTAAAATGTAACAGTGATGGAATCGAATGGGCTTTTTATCTAAAGTTTGGCTAGCCTGAGACCAAACAGTGGTGCAGTACGACAGGTGGGACAGGATCATAGTATTCAGAAAGACATGAGCACATTCAAATGTCAAACTGCTCCTGATCAATCTGAAACAGTAAATACTGGCCTTCATTTTTCTTGAGATGTTTTTAATATGACTTTTAAAATTTAGCTGAGAATCTAAAATCACTCCTAAATATTTTTCTTCTTCTACCTGATCGATGAGTTCACCATTCATTTTAATGTTAAAATCATGTGTTATCCGCTTTCTTGTTATAGAAAAACACATAGATTTAGTTTTCGTCAGATTAAGTGTTAAACATGATTTGTTTAGCCAATCATACACTTTCTCAAAACTTTTAGTCAATGTACTGCCGATAACAACGGGGCTTTTGCCGGACACATAAACCACAGTATCATCAGCATACATCTGAATGCCAACTTCGGGACATACTTCAGGCAGCTCGTTCACCTACAAACTGAAGAGAACAGGCCCGAGTATGGTTCCCTGCGGGATTCCGGTCTTAATTTCACATGGGGCAGATTTTGCATGATCAATAACTACACATTGTTCTCAACCCTGTAAATATGACTCGAACCATGATAATGCCTGGTGTGATGTATTATAAGATGATAGTTTTGAGATAAGACGGCTATGATTTACGGTGTCGAATGCCCTCTTTAAGTCCAGGAATACTGCACCCACGATGTTTGCTTTATCAAGCGGCTGCACAATATTTTCCAATAATGCGCAGATGGCTGTTTCAGTGGAATGGTTCTGTCTGAAACCATACTGTTGAGGGTGTATATACTGATGTATTTCTAAATCAGTTGTTCTGAAACAATTTTTTCTAGTATTTTTGACATTACCGGAACTAGACTTATTGGTCGATAGTTACTAACGTCTGTGGTATTCCGGACTTAAAGATGGGTTTTACCAGTGACTTTTTCCAAGCATCTGGAAATATTCCAGTTGTAATAGAGACATTTATAATGTGGGTCAAAGGTTGAATGATAACTTGCGCATATTTTTTGAGGAAGGTTGCGTTTATGTTATAGTTATCTTTGAATAAATTGATATTCTGGTCTGAAATAGCTTTCAATACCACTGCCTGATTCACTTCTCTTATTTTAAAGTAATTCTCATTCTCTGATGACAATATGTTTAAGTTACTACTATTAGGCTCGCCATCTAAAGAATTAGAAGCAAGATCTTGTACAGATTTAATAAAAAATTGATTAAAAGCATTAGCATTTTGAACAGGGTCTGATATGTCCTTTCCTTCACATTTTAATTCATATGAATTACTTGTATTTGCATTAGGTTTAATTAGACTGTTTATTTGTTTCCACATTGCTTTACAATTTCCTTTAGCTTCAGTTAGAATTTTCATATAATAGTTTGCTTTTAAGTTGCGCAATTATTTTACTACTTGATTTCGTAAACCTTTAAATAACATCAGATATGTATCATATCTGGTTTTAAGAGCAAAATCTCTTTTTATAATTAGCTGTCGTACTGCATCACTTACCCATGTAAGCTGTAACTTTCTTTGTGGCCTTTTTCATTGTTTTAAGAACTTATTTAAAATGTTACTCATTGTAGAAGTAAATATATCACAACACTCATTCACTTGACTATGTTGTGAGACTTCATCCCAATTTGTGTTTGCTAACTCATTCTCAAATTTAATAAGATCCTTGCGGGGAATTATTAACTTGGTTGCCTTTCGGTCATATTTATATTCATTCAGACGTTTTTTTGAGAGTTTTCTGGAAATTAATATCATGTTATGATCTGATAAGCCACACACCAGATTATATGTTTTTAAGACTCTTTCCGGCTTATTTGAGAAAGCTAAATCTATTGCTGTCTGTGATGTTTTTGTCAAGCGAGTCGGTCCATTTACAAATTGATGAAAGTCATATTTTGATATTAGTTCTTTGAGTTGTTTCCTACTGGATTTATTTAACCAATTAACATTAGTATCTCCATAAATAAGCACCTCACTGTTCGGTTTAAAATATTTGAGAATCTGTTTCTAGTTTTGATAAAAAGTTTGTAGGCAACTAGATGGTGGATTATACACCACAAGGATGTTAAACATCATGCGTGAGGATAGAGCCACATTTACACAAAGACTTTCAAGTGATAAAGATTAATCTAATTGAACTTCCTTGGTCTTAAAGGAGTCTTTAATGTAAACCAGAACTCCTCCTCCTCTACTAGTAATGAGGAAACAAGAGACCGGTGACACAACCCAGCCAGCAATGACATGTGGGGCCCAGATGGGTTAAGTACGGGTTCCATGGTTACTGTGTGGGCATGGGCTTTGGCTGGGTGAAATCAGCGGGTCCCATGTAGGTTTTGTAGTATGAGTCCCACATAGGAAGCCCATATGAGCTGATTACATGGGCCCCATAAGGGACAGGCATGGGCCAACTGGGCATGGGTTTGAACTGAGAACACATATATGGGTCTTGAATGGCATATTTATGGTCCAAGTGGGCATGGGTTTGAACTGGGAACACATATATGGGTCTTGAATGGCACATTTATGGGCCGAGTGGGCATGGGTTTGAATTGGGAACACATAAATGGGTCCTGCATGGTTTATTTATGGGCCATGTGGGCATGTGTTTGATCTGGGAACACATATATGGGTCTTGCATGACATATTTATGGGCCGAGTGGGCATGGGTTTGAACTGGGAACACATATATGGGTCTTGCATAGAATTTTTATGGGCCAAGTGGCCATGGGTTTGAACTGGGAACACATATATGGGTCCTGCATGGTATATTTATGGGCCAAGTGGGCATGGTTTTGATCTGGGAACACATACATGGGTCTTGCATGACATATTTATGTGCCGAGTGGGCATGGGTTTGATCTGGGAACACATATATGGGTCCTGCATGGCATTTTTATGGGACAAGTGGCCATTGGTTTGAACTGGAAACAGATATATGGGTCCTGCATGGCAGAGGCGCAAAGTAACTACGTAGGCCTATTGAGTTATGTAATTACTTACTGTACAATTTTTAATAACTTGTAGTAACTCTACATGTAGGCTAATCAAGCACGTTGAGATTGAGTAATTGTAACTCAATACATTTCAAGTCAGGCTAGTCAACAAAGAACAAACATTGCATACATGTAGATCTTTTGCCAAAACAATCCATCAGTCATTTTTGTTAGTCGTGCAGAAAATGAAAAATGTAACTTCCCAAAAATGTAAAAAACATCAAAATAGGTCAAAGTTTACGCTGTGTTGAATTATGCTGATTAGTGAACTCTCAGAAAGGTTGCAGGCCTACCGTAACACTTCAAATAATAGCCCAGTCCCAGACGCCTGTCCCTTGGGGCAGAAACACATATTTAGACAAATAACTATGCTCGATATTATCGGCCGATATTGGCTTTAAAATTCAATATCGGTAAATATCGGTATCGGTATCGGCTTATTGGAAAGCTTGTTTCCTCTCAAAGCGAATGCAGACTAAATTTGGGTGTTGCTGTAGGTTGTTGGCCAACCAGCATAAACACAGGGTTTGTAGAGTAAATAAATTCTTGAGCAGGGCAGATCTAAGCCTCGATGAGTGGAATGAGTTGAATTTTTGTTCTTGTGTGGCTATTTGTTTTCAGTTTACCTCAGTCAAAGAAATGTTCAGTTGGCATCTTCTCTCGAAGGGGTAGTAAGCACCGCACCTCAGTTAGCCTACCGGTTGCTGGCTAGTCCTTCAAAACATTCAAATCCCCAGTATCAAGGGAGTCATGGAACAGTGGGCAGTAAGCCTATAAACGATCATATGTTTCGGTATCTGTATCGGCTAATATCGGTATTGGAAATCAAGCATTGGACAATACTGGTATATCAGATATCGGTACAAAATCAATGTCAAGCATCCATACGAATAACCCCATACGGTTATCCACATCCCATAGATGCCTGTCCCAATAGTCTATTTGGTCAAATAAAACTCCGGGATCCTATTCAAAGTTTTACGGTACTTCATTTTTGAAGATGAGGCCAAATAGCTCACAGACAGCTAGTCCCTTTATGGACATGAATATGATGCATGTATTACCTCTTAGGAAATTGTAATTAAATATTTGTTAGAAAAGGACTTGCAGGAGGCCTCATCATCAATCTGTCTTCCACTTCTGTATTGTTAGATGTCCTTGGACCAAGGAGTAGCATGTGTTTCTATCAAGGTGTAGCTCATACACCAACAATGACTGATGTGTTGGCTGTAAAAGGTACTGCAGTAGATCTGTTTGAGAAAAAAATTAGGGAAAAACACTTGTTTTGTATCTTATCAATTATTAATGATTAATAAATTGTTGGCGTTTTAACTTTTGGTGAAGGAAAACACACATCCAGCCCTAGTCTGGAGAAGTGACGGTGGTTAAAAGTAACTAATACTCTGAGTAGTTTTTTTTTTTTTTTTTTTTTTACAAATTGTACTTTTACTTGAGTATTTCTCTAACACCAGTACTTTTACTTGTAATAGAGTAATATTTTAGCAATGTAACAGTACTTGTACTTGAGTACAGATTTTCGGTACTCTTTCTGCCTGTTATGCCCACAACACCTAATTAGGCTCATTCATAATGAAGCCAGCGACGCAGTTAACGTTTGTTAATTCTCTCACATATCCTTTAATTTACGAATTTTACTGTATTTAATTGTTATTTGGTCAGGCAGTTCTTAGGACATCTATAAGGGGCCTGTATTCAAAGGCCTTGTTTCGCGCTCTAACAGTCAATTTGGAAAGCACTGCTGCTAGCTGTGACTTTGAGGAGAACTTCATATCAGACATTCACAAATTGAGGTAAGTTGAAATATTATGTTGCCAGAAAAATAACACTGCAGATTGTCCAGTGGTCTGTATTTTTGGTTTGTGCTGTTTAATCTGATGTAGAATCTAACCAAAAGGAAAAACAGCGGGAGAGGTTGGACAATATATATCACCATAGACTTTTATTCAATAACGGTGATATGAGTTTTAAACACATTTCCGATATTTCGATATACATTACAGCATAGCTGTCAACATTTGTTTTTCAAAATCCGGGAGATTTGTGCGGGGACCGTTCGGCGCGACGGGGGAGGGGGGTGTGAATATAATGCATTTAATACAAGATCTGGCAACTGGTCAACATTAGACAAACATATTGGTCCGATTATTCATAAAGGAGTTTGGGCCATGCAAATTACGGGAGTGTCCCGGGATAAATAACAAACCGGGAGGGGTCCGGGTGATAGGGCTAAAAAAACGGGATAAACCCGGGGAAAACGGGAGTGTTGATGCATTACAGTATATGATTACAGCGTTTCACTGACTGGCGTTCATTCAAGCCGAACAGAAAGAGCCGCAACACTTTGGCTACGTGAGTGATGACATACACCACAGACAGGAGCCCAGCAGCAGTTGGCTGTGCTCAGCATAGACTTATATATTGAGCACAGGCTGCGCCGTGAACGCCAATCTGTGAAACGCCGTAATCATATACTGTAATGTTTATGGATGTTTATGCTGAGCACAGCTAACTGATGTCTCCTCCCTGACCTGCTCTCTCTGTTGTAGTATTAAAGATTTCTTTTAAATATGTGAAAAACAATAATGAACACAAGTTCTGCATAGTGGATTGGGTTTATTCCTAGCATGAACTAATTATAGCAGCCTTTAACTGGCATGCTGATTTGCCCATTGACTCGCGTGTTATAATAGCCATTTTTCTGAACGCAGGATTGAGGACCCACAGTGATATTTTCACTCAGCAACCCAGTGGGTTGCTGAGTTGTTGTTGGGGTTATCCCCCAACAACCGGATAACCCCAACAACAGGGGGGTTGGTTTGCTGAGTGAAAATATCACCGTGGGTCCTCAATCCTGCGTTCGGAAAAATGCCTATTATAACACGGGAGTCAAATCAGCATTGTTTTCCCCAATATGGTGCAAGTGGCGGGGGCGGGAGCAAGGCTTTTGGAGCATATACAATTTTGCGGACCATATCTATACCGATTAACTTATAAATGCCAAATATCGGCCCTAATTATCGTCCGTGAAGATAATCAGCTGAGCCAAAATACAGATCGAACACGTTTAATATTTTCCCAACAAATAATCTAATTGGGTAGCCTATCAAAAGAAATAAGAACATTGATTCTTCGTAGAGGCCAAGGCCTATGAAGCTGCTCTTTTATTATTAATACTCTAATCTAATGGTTCATCTTCATGCAAGTTGGGTTGATGTCAGGATTTGATACAAACTGTGTCAATGCTTGGGCAACATTTGGGAGCAGGCGGGGCTCATGAGTTGTGTGTGCAGTCTCTGCTTATAGCACACATGCAGGAACTGTGTCCTTCCATCATGTTGCAGAGAAAATGAAATACAGGAATATGTTGAAACTTTTTTGACACATTTGCCTAGCAATATCCTATATGTTGTCGCAATGCATAGCATACCCAAATACAAGCTCAGAAATTGACGGCACGCAAAGCGTTTGTTTCATCATCTGACAAAAAACGATTGACATTAGCAGCAGCCTATCTGTCTCAAAACCAATCAGATGCACACCCAAAGAAACTGGTGAGCTGAACATTCACTACCCTGCTAAATGATATGAAATGCAATGTTGAGGTTTCTAATAGGAAATATGCAGCAGTCACTCTAAACTTGAGTGGAATTGAATTGAGTCAGGTGCTGTCGCGTGTTGTAAGTTGTTACCGTAATGCTTTTTTGGTTTTGCATGCCTTAATATTTAAGTCGGTCTTGTCAAAGGAAAGGATGATAGAAGTCATAATCTTTTGGAATAGTAGATTTTATTCCCCGTGAATGAAGTGTTTTTTAGGTTTATGGAATGAATCACTCGCTCGTGAGTTGCCTCTTCCTTCATATAGACCACAACGTAACCGTGATGAGCCCAATTCTACACCAATGTCTCTGCGGAATCATTTTCCCCATGCAGCCTACAGCATCAATCACTTTTCAAAAATCGCTAATCTCGCATTTTAAACACCGCATGGACCTAATAAGCTACTCCAGTACTCATCCAGTACCCCAGTCAGCGTGCGCAACTTTGGTTCCACCTGTTATTTTTGCTCTGCGTGTTTGTCATATATAGTCGATTATCAAGAGTTTAAGAATCTTAATCGAATAGTCACGTGTCGGATCAAGATTAATCTAATAATCGACTTTTTGGCACACCCCTACTGGAAAGTGCCAAAATAACTTCCAGTCAAAAATATTGAGGGTGGACTTCTACACAAAATTATGCTTGATGAAAAATGTCTTCATTTCCCCATGGACATAATCATGGTCATTCTGTAGTAGATCACCCCCTTGAGGCAGTTTGACTGTGAAGCTCTATGCTGAGGGAAGACTGGCATTGTGAATATGGCCTATAGACCGTAACCTTGTAGGTTTTAGGGAACTGGTATTTTATGCTATCAAGCACATAATTGGTTTAACACTTTTCAATATAATTAACAAAGTTATTATTATTATTATTATTATTATTATTATTATTATTATTATTATTATTGACATGCCAAAAATAAGGATGCCAGGTTTAAAGCGATTTATTGACTTACACAATGACAGTAGAATAAGTGCAACAGTTCTTGGTCATTGATGAATATTTTGAGGATGAGTTGTCTAGCAGAACAATATGGTAAGCCAGTTCATATGGGGGGGGGTTGGCTATGTAATGGGGACAGAGAATATTTTATGATATTTACTGACTTGATATGGTGTTTTCTTCCTGTGACTTTGAATGTACTGTGCTCTATTACTGTATACTCTTAAGGTTGCCATGGTTGCAGACATAGGGGGTTCCTCACTAGAAGATGCCACCAGGAGGATGATGAAGTTCCTAATGGTGCCAGAACTGCAACGGCAGTACAACATGACTGGACGGATGGGCAAGCTGTGCTTCAAAGATCTGCGTCTTTTTGAAGTTTTCTATTGTAAATTATGTTTTTTAATTGCTCAATGAAACTTGTCTTTGGCCGTTCTTTTATTTATCCAAAGTTAAATGATACAGTAGTTTGTGGGGACAAAAAAGTGCTCCTGTAAGTTAGCACACACTAGTAATACTAGTAACTAACTAGTAAGAAAACGACCTGGCGCATTAAAATAATGCATACCAAGGGGTCGCCTCAGGAGAATTCATGAATGTTGATATATTCATGGAAAACCATTTCTAATGTCGCTCAAATCTGGTGCGCATTTGAGGCTAAATTTCAACATGTAATGGAAAAAGGGTTATAGGTAGGCATAAAACTCTATGGTAAATGTCACCCTAGGGCAAACATTTTAGCTTACCACATGTGGAAATGTGTTTTACTTGACTGAATGATTTGAAGAGTTGCAAGTTGGAGCAAAAAAGCCTTGCTAAATTTCCTTATGCTCCTTTGCTTTTAGGTGCACTGAAGAGTAATGCAATGACTCAAAATGTGAGTCAAAGAAGTGGAAATGGCGCTGGGGAAGTGGTTTACTGGCGCACGTGACCGTGGAGGGGAGAGGGCTGCAAGAGCCCAAAGAGAAAAAGGAGTGTCCACCACACAGACGCCATTGGTGTATTTTGTATTAATGTATTTTTTGGAGAGATGTTTTGTTTTTCAGAGATTTTTTTTAAAAATATATTTTTGATTTATTTACCGGTATGTTGTGACATTTAAATTGTTTTTTAAAGATTGTTTGTTGTTCGATGTAACAATTTTGTATTAATGTATTTTTTGGAGAGATGTTTTTTTTCAGAGATTTTTTTAAAATATAGTTTTGATTTATTTACCGGTATGTTGTGGCATTTAAATTGTTTTTTAAAGATCATTTTTGTTGTTCAATTTAACAATATATTTCTTGCAGGGCTTAGATAGGCCTTGCATGAATTGCCCAGTTAGGACTCACATAAGATCCTTACAGAGCCCACTTTTAGCCCATAGGGGCGTTCACGGTTGAATCCTGGTGCAAGCCCACTTTAAACCCCTTTAGGCAGGTGGGGCCCAAATGGGTCTGACATGAATTACCCAGTTAAAACCCACATAAGACCCTTACAGGTCCCACTTAAAACCCATCTGGGCATCCACGGCTGGCCCCCGTGTGGATCCCGGGTGCAAGCCCATTTTAAACGCCCTTTAAGCAGGTGGGGCCCAAATGGGTCTGTCATGAATTGCCCAGTTAAGATCCCACATAACACCCTTATAGATCCCATCTGGGCATCCACGGCTGGATCCTGGGTGCAAACCCACTTCAAACCCCTTTGGGCAGGTGGGGCCCCAATGGGTCTGGCATGAATTGCCCAGTTAGGACCCACACAAGACTCTTGCAGAGCCCATTTAAAGCCCATCTGGGTAGCCATGGTTGGATCCCGGGTGCAAGCCCACTTTAGACCCATTTGGGCAGGTGGGGCCCAAATGGGTCTGACTTGAATTGCCCAATTAAGACCCATGCAGTACCCTTACAGGTCCCACTTTTAGTACGTCTGGGTTTCCACGGCTTGCCACAATTTGGATCCCAGGTGCAAGCCCATAATGGGGCCCACATTTGCCACCCATGAAGCCCTCATCTGGGCTGCACATGTCATTGCTGGCTGGGAAGGGCTGGGAAACAGGTGAAAGACATCAGACAATCACAAGGGTGGGAAAACCAAAAGACAGGAAGTAAAACAAGACATGACAAGACAGAAAACCAGACTACCAAAATAAAACAGGAAACAGAAACATACACAACCATAACAGTTTGTTTGATTTTAAGTTTGATTTGTCCCAAGACACTGCTTAGCTGGAAGTTTGTGTACGTAGTACTGAATTAACTTAACTGACTCAATTATTCATATTCTAACCTGATTAAGAGCTGAGGTTGTTTCACATTCAAATAGCAGTTAGTGTTGCTAACAGCCCCCATGAGGTGGCGAAGATCTCTCTCACTCTCTTTCTCCATTCTGATTATATATATATATATATATATATATATATACACACACACCTGGCTGCCAAGGAGCTGGAAAGATAATAATGATGTGTGGGAGTGAGAATGTGTCCATTGTAGCCCTGGCCACTGTTCCTTCCACTAATGGTGGTCATGTCCAGCCTCTGATTAATTAAACATTCCTTGGGGTCAGGGAGTCATGGAATGCGATGTCATTTATCATCTGGCTCATGCGTAATGGAGTGTGGCCTACTGCTACTGCAGAGTCTCTCATTAAGAGTGATAAACTCTGCCACTGCATCCAAGACCTCGCCACATTTCAGCGAGGCAAAGGAAGGCACGGCACAGGGACGTGTCTATCAAGGAACTGCTGCTAAAGCAAACGAGTGTAATCAGAATCACCAGGCTTTCACCTTCAAATGAATGGAACAACAGAAGCTCCACACAACTTCAAGGACTTACAATATAGTGGGAATGTTTTGGAGGAGTGATTTTCCACCAGTGGACATTTCCAACGGGTAGAATAAATAATGTAAGCATTATATTTGAAGCAGCTAAATCACCATTAGAAACACTGCAATTACTATATGGGTCATATTTGGTTGGATGCCAGTTAAGGCAACATTTGTCAATTCCCTGCATAACGTGTGTCTGTCATGTTCCTGTTGGTTAAGTTCAACTTGTGAACACTGCGTCTTTGATGATGGGCAAACACACTACAGCGGCCCAAAACTTCCATTAAATGCGCTGCAGCTTCAGAAACGATGCCAATTCAAAAGCACGAATATCTAAAACAAGTACAGCAACGTGCTGAAAATAAAAGAAAAAGTGCTGCCAAGCCAAGACAAATACATTACAGCAAACAGCTGCAAATACAGAAACAATGCAAAGTTTAAAAAAAACACAGTATGCAAGTGTGACTTTCTCTTTTCTTAACTCCAGCGGTGTCTCCTGCTATTATTAGCCCACTGCATTAATGGGGGTTGATTTATTAGCTCCCATATGTAAGGGTTAATGCCCGACGAGGTGTCTGTTATCAGAAATTAATGGACGACGGGCGGGAGGGAGGTCAGAACCGAGTACATTAATTACCTGATAATTAACCAGCTTATACCATGGTCACTTGCCATTTTAGTAAGACCATTAATTTATATATTTCCATGCATTTTACAAACAAAATCTAAAGATTTTTTCAAACAATAACTGTTTCCCTGATAACACCTGAGGGTTAGACTAATACCTGGAACAATCATTCGCATCCCATGGGGTTCTTATGCAATGCGAACGTTGTTCACTGCTCCAGTAAATAGGACAAACCTTAAGGTCAGACACACCGAGCCGATAATCGGCCGTTGGACAGTCTGGCGAGGTCAGTGACTCGAGTCTGTTCGGTGTGCTCCATGCTGTCGTCCATGCGAGGGGCCGTTGTCCTTCATTTTGGCCGATTCGACATGTATAATCGGCGGGGCGGGCCCTGCCAGCAGTCGGACTCAAGTGACACATCTGATTGGTGGAGTGCTAACCCGGAAATGGGGAGCGGAATGAGCGTGACTAGAGTCTCTCAAAATCGGACGAAAATCTTTCAAACTGACCTTTGTCGATCTGAAATGAAGACAGATTCAGCAACTTCACGGCCTATTTCTCTCTTAAAATGTTTTCAGAAACACGTTTCAGTGAACTATTTTAGTCCAATATGAGATCGTATTATGAACGAGACGCCATGACAGTCTGGCTTTGAATTTCTGGTGAAACCAGACCCACGTGACGCGTTCGTCCAATCAGCTGCCGGTTTTCATTTTTCAGCGACAATACAGATTAGCGCCGCCTGCTGTTATAGAGACATATTACGTCTCATCACTTTGCTGTGTTCCGAAGCACTTTTTTGACCAATTTGGGGAGACTGGTAAGCCCAACTGCCTTTTCTGCCGACATTTGGCCGTCGGCTCTGTGTGTCTGTGCCTTTAGATACGACCTGACAACGGGAGATATTTCTAGTTGGCTCAGCTTGTAGAACCCTTCAGCTCAGCTATGAGCTAGAAAGCTAACGCTATGCTAGCAAGATTCAAAGTCAATAACATTGTGTACTGTTGACAATCAGTAAATACAATTTGACAGTATGTTCAATAACAAGACAAGCTAGCTATCAGCCATGTAATTGTCCCCCAATCAACATCAAGACTTTCACAAACAAATGACCGCCATGTGTACTGTCAGCCGCAGCCTGAAGTAGCGACCTGAACAGCGAATGGGATGAGAGATGATCGCTGTGAAACAAAGTCAGTTCAAAGGGGCAGCGTGGAGTGTAACTTCCTTGTTGCAGCTTGTGTGTTAGCGCCATCGAGTGGTGTTCCGAGGATGTGGCATGGAAGGACCACGCTCAGTGTTGGAAATAAGATATTCAGATTGTTTTTCCATTTAATGGAAAAGTATTCACCAGACCATGGTATAAACGTAATGCTCTACACTTTAGTCAGTCCACTTTTTGCAGTGAAATCTTCGCTCCTGCTGTATATATTATACAACCATAATCTATTGTTGACCTCATATTGCCCTATAATTAATGCCAGTTTGTCTGCCCCCAGTCACAGTTTGTAATAGAAATGAAATGCAAAAAAATGCCATGTGTTTGATATGGACTTTCCATGACCCAGGTAGGCCTAAATTCAGAGACCCTCTCCATCTGCTGACCATACAAGCCATAATTCGGGCCATCCACACTAAAAACTAACATATGAACACTTTTCAGGTTGAAGGGACAAACCTGTTAGTGTGCAGTTGCATATTGACACATCCAGCTGATACAGGAGCATTATTAGCATTCATTAGGAGTGTTGTTTCTGGCCACTGTTACATTACATGTCATTTAGCTGACACTTTTATTCAAAGCGACTTACAATTGCTAAGTATATGAGAGGCCGCATGCCTCTGCAACTAGGGGTTAAGTGTCTTGCTCAGGGACACATTGGTTGATGTATCACAGTGGGAATTGAACCCAGATCTCCCACACCAAAGGCATGTGTCATATCCTCTGCGCCATCACCACCCATCACTTGGCACAAGTCCAGCATTCACCAACTCCAACTCCAACTATCATGGATAACTCAGACCACCCTCTCCACCCCACACTAGTCCAACAGAGGAGCACCTTCTCTAAGAGGCTCCGACAGCTTCGATGTTGCACAGACCGCTACAAGAAATCATTCCTACCACAGGCAATTAAACTTTTTAAACACTTCATCACTGAGTGTGAGATAAGACTCATAGCCATTACAACTGCACTAAGTGCACCTTGCACAATAGATTTATCTACAGTTTTATCAATACTAGTTAAATAGTTTTTATAGTAAATTTTTATTCCCAACTTGTATATATTTTAAATTATTTGTTCTTATATTCTATCCTATTATTATTTCATGTATATTGTATCCTATTATTTCATGTATAGTCTGTATGTGTGCTGTGTGTCTGATATTTTGCTGCTGCAACACTGGAATTTCCCATTTTTTTGGGATCAATCAAAATCTATCTATCTATCGCTCTATTTTAGCTAAATGCAACACTATATCTGTCTGTCTGCTGTTGCTGTGCAGGTAGCATAAGGAGGGTTCTTAGAGCTTTTTCTTTTAAAATAGCCATCTGCTGCAGCCGTAAATGACTATGTGGGTGAACCAAAACAGTAAAAACCAAAACAATTAGCTGAAAGATGCCATAACGCTCCATAGAGCTGTAGCTCTACTTTAAACTTGCTCAACTAACAATCTTTAGACCAAAAGATGCAAATAAAGCAATTTGCCAACGATCACAAGGGCAAAAAGAGGATTAAGAAAAAGGATTACCTTAACATTTCTGAATAATGTAACAGATTATCTATCCAGATAACACTAGCACATACAGGCTTATGTCATTTAAGTGTTGATTGCATACACAGATGCACCTTCTCACCATCTGGCTAACGCAACATAACAGCAATCCGTCTCAGATATCAGAAAAGCCAAGGGCAACCCCAAAGCAACAGACCGCTTTCCAGGGAATTTCATGTACTGATGTTTATAGCTAGTACATGTTACTAATTGGCATTCAACCTAATATAATCCATTTTTGTGGCAGTTTCACTAGACACTTTACATTGTTGTGTCTACACCCTGTATTTGAATGTTGTTTCAGAAAATAGCCTGTCTCCATGGCTCATGTTCTGGCTAAGCAGCTATAAGCAAGTCCATAACCGCAATTAGTCATCTTCCTCTGAGATAGAGATTTAAATGCCCCGAGAAGCTGTCAAACTTGTTTAGTGACACCAGATTCTGAAAATACTTCAGTGGACTATATGAAGCGCAATGATCCGACATTTTTTTTTTGTACTTTGCAAACCTTATATCATCTATTCCAACATAATTGAAATGTAACTTGATACTTAAGAAGATACAAAGGGATGAACTGGGACCAATATGATGCGACTATGAATCATTACACTCTTAGTGTAATGATGTGGGGAAATCTCACCCTGTTTTCCCAGATTGTCTCATCTGCTTTATCTTTTTTGGAAATATTTATTAGATTGACATTTTTTTCTTTTATAAGCAAGCACATTTCACCAGTTGGATTGCAAAATGTCAGCAAGGGCAAACTAATTAATCAAATTGGGATTTTCGGTTTTGATTTCTCCTCTTTCATGTCTACTCAAGTCTAACTCCCCTGATTACTTTATTTTTGTGTTGTAATCGCCAAAAAAGTGTGGCTTTCTCCCCTGACACTGTAATTTAGTATAATCTGTGATCAGATCTTCCCTTCTTGCCTGTGTTGGTAAATGCAGCAACGTGACCTGAGCACACCGGCGCTCATTGCCTGCCATTTCTCGGCTTCTCCTGCTGAGCTGCAGAGGCGTGACTCAGGCAAACTTCCCCCCGCTAGGCTGAGAACAGCCACGAGTCCCCGCAGCTAAACCCCTGATGGAATATCAGAGCATCTGTCCCCCCCGTGGCTCGCCTTTCAAACAGCGCAAGGCCATCTTCTCTCAGCAACAGCATTTTTCAAAGGCAGAGCCAACCCTTGAGGAATAAATTATCACCGCATCCCAAGCCCATCTGCTGGAGCAACACCTGGGATGGCGTTTTCACCGATTCTCCAGCCCATACTAGGTGGGAAACTCTCACCCTGCAACACTAATAAAGAATCCCTTTTTATGCATCTCCTTCCCACGGTCTTCCAGAGGTGAAGAGTAAAGGTGAGATCTGATACGAAAATTAATTATCTTTTTTTTTGTTTTATCTTTTCCATCTTATTCCTTTCATCTGAGTTCTGATATCAAATATTACTGTAAAGTGGATGAAAAAGAACCATGAGCTATTTCCTCGTGGCCAATGCAAACATTACAAAGGTGTGTCAATGAGTAACCTAATATAATATAATAAATCATAAGAGCCATCACATTTTCATTTAGAATAGATGACAATCAAAAACAATAAAAGCTGTGAAGCTCCAATATTTCCTTTAAATGAAATACCCCCCACCCACCCCCTTTTTTCCTCCTGAAGGGTGTTTTGGCAGGGTTTTCTGATTACATGGTTCACACAGCGTTGACAAAAGAGGAAATTGGTTTCTTCATTATTCCATCCCACTGGGACACAACAGGTCTCCAGCGGACAAAGATGGTCTTGACCTGACCTTGGTAAATATTCAGATGTTGTGCATTCCAAATGAGGAACATGAAACAAAGAGGAAGAGTGACAGAAATCACCTCAGCACATCCTTTGTTGCCTTTTCTGGAGAGAGAATAAATTAGCTTCCCTGATCAAATAGGTGTGCATGTTAATAACAGGATGATGTGGCCTACACTTGAACACAGAAACCAAAATGTGGTCATAAACAGATACACAGCAACACTGATTGTGTATTGATTAAAGCAACTGGAATAGAAATAATTTGTCTTAGATTGCACATTGATTTATTTCTCTCCCTGTAATATAAAAAGGAACAGAGCATGCTGCTCTATGTCCAGGTGTGCTGTAAGATCAGACATGTTAGAATAGTAAATCAGATTAAAGCTGGGTGATATGGAGAACATCAAATATCACATTATTATTGACCAGATGCATTAATATCAATATTGCGGCGATACCGTAGGGTTGACAATTGGTGCTTTCACAAAATATGAACACAATGAGATTTGAGATAAATAGTCATCAGTAGAAAGGATTTAATGACTATGTGGGTACAGGCAAATAATAGAACAGCTAAAAACAGTCTGGTAAGTTCAGAAAATGACATCATTTTACTGTAATGCAGCCTTTAAAACCAGGAAAAGACTACACTTACCATATTAGGATATTATAAAATCCAACATTTAAGATGATATCCAGCCTCATTTATCGATGATATAATATTTATCTATTGCCCAGCCCTAAATCAGATGGCAGGAAATCAAAATTTTACAGTCCCGCATTTCTCTGCCTTGAATGGACTCCATGCATGTCTATAGTGTTAACTAAACTCCATTAGCAGCGAATGTCGTTTGATATCAGTACATAACACTACTTGCTTTGGAGACATCGATACGTGCTTTACATTTACCGTCCTGTATGACACAGGGACGCCTGAGGAACATTTACCGTCCTGTATCACACAGGGACGCCTGAGGAACATTTACCGTCCTGTATCACACAGGGACGCCTGAGGAACATTTACCGTCCTGTATCACACAGGGACGCCTGAGGAACATTTACCGTCCTGTATCACACAGGGACGCCTGAGGAACATTTACCGTCCTGTATCACACAGGGACGCCTGAGGAACATATACCGTCCTGTATCACACAGGGACGCCTGAGGAACACATACCGTCCTGTATCACACAGGGACGCCTGAGGAAACCCAGCAGCTGATCCACTCTCGGGCTGAAAACGAGCAGAAGTTTCTGCGTTCATGTTGTAGCCATTCATTATTGTATTGGTACTGTATTATTGTAATCGTGTAATTCATTCCTGTTCATGCACCTGTACATTGTTGTTGGTTATGATACAGGACACTAATGAAAGAAATGGGGTTGGAGGGAAAGGTTACTGGCCAACAGGCATCAGACTGGTCTGGAATTTCAGAATAGCTGTAGTTTTGTTTGTTTGTGGTCTTGGGTGTCTTTTTTTAGTTTTATACATTTGAGTGCATTTTTTTATATGTGTGTGACATGTAAGTTATGGTTCTAATAATTGTAATAATGTTTACTTTATTGGGCAATAAAGACAGCTTTTTGTTAACAAAGAAAGTATTTCTGAACATCAATGAAATTCAAAGCAGTGATAACTGAAACAGATATACAACACACCATGCAGTGTGTATACAAATATTTATAACAGACCTAAGTATGTATGATGATGTAACCAAGTGGCGTCCCATTTCATAAGGGTATGTTTTCAACCCTAACCCTTACCCCTCGTTTTCGAGAGCCAAGGGCTAGGGGTAAACTAAGGGGTAGGGGTAAGAGGTAAAGGTAAGATAGAGAAATGGGATTCAGCCTAAGACTTTGGAGAAGTTGTCAAAAGTAGCACATCACGGGCAAACCTGGGCAAGGTTCATCCACAGCCCATTTCCAAAGGGGCGTCACCAACGGACGCCGCTCAAATGCCTCTGGGCGCAATTGGATAGTCCTTCAACCAATCAGACCAAAGATCCGGGTGACGTAGCAGTGACATCAACCGGTTGCTGCGCTTCGGTGGCCATCATGTTGAATGTAAACAAAAAGCTGCTTGCCGTCGCTGTGCTATCGTCATCGTGTAAAGCCCGCCTCAACAGTTTGATTTGGAAAAATTGGAAATGGGCTTGAAGGGGTTCTTGGCCAGACTGACTTGCAGAGCAAATCTCAAATTTGCTGGAAGTTCATCAAGGTTTTCCCAGGCTAGGCTGTTGCCACAGGCAGAAGACACATTTTGTTTCAAAAGAAGCTGGAGGCAACAAAAGAAACACCGCTGGCTAAACTATTTAAAAATGGTGGGTTTGTTTAGGACACCCCCGTCTGTCACTAGCAATGATGACGCAGTGATTAGTGACGATTCTTTCCGACCAATCAGTAGTCTGCAGGTTTTCACGTCACCTTTTGGTATCGCTTCAGCTCGTTTGGAACCTCGACAGAGGGGATACTAAAAAAAGTGCCCGTTAGCTAGTACCAGGTACTTTTTTTCATACTGGAAAAACAAAAAATGCGAGTAGAGTCGAGGTGAGTCGAGCAGGTAACATGTAATAGAAAAACGGCATTATACTGCATAACTCACAGGTGTTATTTTCCATTAAAGGTGCTCTAAGCGATGTTGAGTGACGTCACTTCTTGTTGACGTTCAAAGTATTGTCAAACAAAACGGAGGCTAGCTCGCCCCTCCCCCTCCCTAATGCTAACCCCCCACCCCCAAATCCTTCTTGTCGGTTACTGGCTGGAACACTCTTTGTTATGTTTGGTGGTGCAGGTTGGCCAGTTTGTTTTTGTTGCTGTTTGTGGAGCCTGGGCTGTCTACAGAGACCACGTTTTTACAGTGTGTTCAGGGGACAGGCAGCTAGTGGATCGTGAGGAGATGTTTGCTGTATGTGACAAAAAATGTTGTAGCCCAAAAAACACTTCACATCGGTTAGAGCACCTTTAATGAAGCCAGTAAGGTTGTGTATCATAAATGGTGTAATACTGTAGTTTCAGTTCTGTTAGCAAGGGCTTTAATAACTATTTTAGTGTCAGTGTCTGAACAATAATAAGCAATAGTTGGAAGGTTTGTCAGCTTTCAGTGGCGGTTTAACACTGGTAACATTCAAGTGGAATGGGATTTTAGAATTGATGCATGATGTTTCTTTTTATTATTATGGTAAACTGAGGTGAAATGGTTTGCCTAAAATGTTTAAACACAACCTGTGGTACATTTGATATTACCTTTCCGATGACTATTAAAAAACATGAACAAAGTTAGCAACATACTTAATAAGATCTCCAATATTTTTGTTCTTGTTAATTGTACAAAGCAAGTTCATCTTGTACAGTTTTAAATATATACAAAATATCTACTATAAATTATACATTTATAAAAAGAATACTATACATCAAACTATATGTACTGTATGTTGAGAGAGCATGTTTTCAGTTTGAAAAAAAAACCTAACAAAAAGAACTTTAGGGAATCATACTGTAAGCAAACTCCCAGAAGCCATAATTAGTGTTAAGATTCCAGTGGGATGATATCATTAATGATCCAAAGTATCTAATTACTGAGGAGTATGTGTTTATGTCAAAAATGCAATCACACATCGCTGTATAATAACGCTCACAACATTCTTTACTTGAAGGTATCTACATAAGAGTGACATGACACTGTCATAAACACATGAACCCTAACCCTAACCCTAACTCTAACCCTAACCATAACTTGGCATGACAAAAAACGAATGACACTTACTAAAAGAAGATTTAGGTCATAAATGTTTATGACTTGTTTATAATGTTTATGACACGTTCATGACAGTGTCATGTCACTCTTATGTAGATACCTTCAAGTAAAGTGTAACCCATTCTTCTTTCCTTTCCAAATTTAATTCGGTAAAATCTGTCACAAATACCACCTATCTAAACTCTGCAGTATCTGAGTTTGACTTTTAAAACTAAACTAAATAATGCTACTTATGTTACTTAAAACTAGAGAGGAAGCTTCTGTGTCCGCTGAGGTTGCATTTATTTTTTTATTTTTAATACAAGTAAGCAAAGTCATCTTCCTCTTATTACTTGGGCATGTACAGTGCCTTGCGAAGGTATTCAGCCCCCTTGAACTTTTAGACCTTTTGCCACATTTCAGGCTTCAAACATAAAGATATAAGACTGTAATTTTTTGTGAAGAATCAACAACAAGTGGGACACAAATTTATTGGATATTTCAAACTGTTTTAACAGATAAAAAAACTGAAAAATTGGGCGTGCAAAATTATTCAGTCCCCTTAAGTTAATACTTTGTAGCGCCACCTTTTGCTGCGATTACAGCTGTAAGTCTCTTGGGGTATGTCTCTATCAGTTTTGCACATCGAGAGACTGAAATTTTTGCCCATTCCTCCTTGCAAAACAGCTGGAGCTCAGTGAGGTTGGATGGAGAGCGTTTGTGAACAGCAGTTTTCAGTTCTTTCCACAGATTCTCGATTGGATTCAGGTCTGGACTTTGACTTGGCCATTCTAACACCTGGATATGTTTATTTGTGAACCATTCCATTGTAGATTTTGCTTTATGTTTTGGATCATTGTCTTGTTGGAAGACAAATCTCCGTCCCAGTCTCAGGTCTTTTGCAGACTCCATCAGGTTTTCTTCCAGAATGGTCCTGTATTTGGCTCCATCCATCTTCCCATCAATGTTAACCATCTTCCCTGTCCCTGCTGAAGAAAAGCAGGCCCAAACCATGATGCTGCCACCACCATGTTTGACAGTGGGGATGGTGTGTTCAGGGTGATGAGCTGTGTTGCTTTTACGCCAAACATAACGTTTTGCATTGTTCCCAAAAAGTTTGATTTTGGTTTCATCTGACCAGAGCACCTTCTTCCACGTTTGGTGTGTCTCCCAGGTGGCTTGTGGCAAACTTTAAACGACACTTTTTTATGGATATCTTTAAGAAATGGCTTTCTTCTTGCCACTCTTCCATAAAGGCCAGATTTGTGCAGTATACGACTGATTGTTGTCCTATGGACAGAGTCTCCCACCTCAGCTGTAGATCTCTGCAGTTCATCCAGAGTGATCATGGGCCTCTTGGCTGCATCTCTGATCAGTCTTCTCCTTGTATGAGCTGAAAGTTTAGAGGGACGGCCGGGTCTTCGTAGATTTGCAGTGGTCTGATACTCCTTCCATTTCAATATTATCGCTTGCACAGTGCTCCTTGGGATGTTTAAAGCTTGGGAAATCTTTTTGTATCCAAATCCGGCTTTAAACTTCTCCACAACAGTATCTGGGACCTGCCTGGTGTGTTCCTTGTTCTTCATGATGCTCTCTGCTCTTTAAACGGACCTCTGACACTATCACAGAGCAGGTGCATTTATACGGAGACTTGATTACACACAGGTGGATTCTATTTTTCATCATTAGTCATTTAGGTCAACATTGGATCATTCAGAGATCCTCACTGAACTTCTGGAGAGAGTTTGCTGCACTGAAAGTAAAGGGGCTGAATAATTTTGCACGCCCAATTTTTCAGTTTTTTATCTGTTAAAAAAGTTTGAAATATCCAATAAATTTCGTTCCACTTCATGATTGTGTCCCACTTGTTGTTGATTCTTCACAAAAAATTACAGTTTTATATCTTCATGTTTGAAGCCTGAAATGTGGCAAAAGGTCGAAAAGTTCAAGGGGGCCGAATACTTTCGCAAGGCACTGTATCACTGGTAGACAGACTGAATGAATATTGACTATGCCTGGAATAATAGCTTACAAAGCACAAAGTCGGGCCTATTCAAATATTGCTCCCTTGCAAATGCAGACTCATGAGCTCCACTGAATCCTCCCCCCAATAATTTGATTTCCCTCCACCCCCCCACCCCCCCCCCCTCTGATCTGTGGAGTGTTCTCTCCCTCAGGATCTCCCGCCATATGTCACTCTAGCCTTCCTACCTTCAGCATCCAGCTTCCCTGCAACGGAATTAATATTTCACAGGCGGCTCCTTGGCCATTTTTCTTGCTGACGGATTGGCGGTGGAAATAAAGTTTCCGACCAGCCACAGAACAATAAATATTAAAGTGTTTCCCTTGGAAGTTCTCCAATCCGGCGCTCCTTATGTACACTGTCAAACGCGTGCTCTCGTGCCATTTCTCTATTTCCCTGTCTTAGTCTCACTCCTTCTCCATCCATCTATTTCTCCCATCTCATCTGCTGCGCCATCTGTGCAGTTGTAATAAGCAGGACTTCTTGTGTGCTCTCTTTCACTCCCTTGCTTTCTCTTCTCGCCTGATTGTGGCTCATCAGCCTCTCCAGGCATGGCCTCCCCCCTACCCCCCGCACGGCTCTTTGACTGACTCGTTTGCGTCACACGACGGAACTATATCGTGCAGTCAGACTCCCTGTGTGCAGAAATGTCTCAAGACGCTTTCCTCGCGCACATACGTCCTGTCATTACGCAGAAAGCCCAGCCAGTCACACAATGCTTGCTTTTCATCTTTGGGTGAAAGCGTGCTGCAAGCGTAAACGTGATAACCTTCCACGTGCTCTCTCCATGGCATGTGATCTCTCACAATTACTCCGACAAAAACAATTCAAATCCTCAGCAACACCACACTATCGATCGGAGCCAGTCATCACACTGACATCCCACTTAGCCGGATAATGGAAACATCTGTGTGAAATATCATGTGTGATTCTCTTCACTTATGGTCCAAACAACAAAAAACATCTTCGAAGACAAACTCTTAAGTGTGTGATTTTTTTTTTTTCTTTTGCCATGTGAAGTGTCTGGTAAAAGCCTTCAAACAGCAGGCAAGGACACTGTCCCACGCTGCATATGGTAATAGGCTTTTGTGGTCTCAATATTGCTTGTATGCCCACCAGAACCAAATGGCATGACTGGGAAAACAAGGCGTCTCATCCAATACAACAAAGAGCTCTTCTGCCTCACAGTGGAGCATTTTGGCAACAGTCCTAAATGTTTTGGACAGGAGAGTTAGATAAGTCCATACATACCCTTCTCATCTCCGTGCGTGTCATAACTCTGTCTGACGCACCCACCGCTAGACTAGCTTAGCCCAGATCCTGGAGGTAATCAGCTCCATCTAGCCTACTGCTCCCAGTAAGTGACAAAATAACACCAACATTTTCCTATATCCATGTTGTGATTTGTATAATCACAGCGTGTACAAATAACAAGGTCACATGAGACACAGCCATCTTCTAACCGTATACATACTGGGAACTATATTCTCAGAAGGCGAAGCACTGCTACTTCTGTTACTTGGGCGGAGTGATTTGCTCACAGCACCTGAGAAGCCCCGTGGTGAGGAGCAGAGAGTAACAACGGTGCTTTTCAGGTGTTGCGCTAATCACTCCGCCCAAGTAGCAGTGCTTTGTATAGTGAAAAAACGCTTCACATCGCTTAGAGCACCTTTAATGAAGCCAGTTTGGTTGTGTATCATAAATGGTGTAATACTGTAGTTTCAGTTCTGTTAGCAAGGGCTTTCAGGTGTGGCGCTAATCACTCCCCCCAAGTAGCAGAAGTAGCAGTGCTTCGCCTTCTGAGAATATAGTTCCCAGTTTGTATACGGTTAGAAGATAGCTGTGTCTCATGTGACCTCGTTATTTGTACACGCTGTCACTATACAAATCACAACATGGAAATAGGAAAATGTTGGCGTTATTTTGTCACTTACTGGGAGCAGTAGGCTAGATGGAGCCGGTTACCTCCAGGATCTGTGCTAAGCTAGGCTAGCGGTGGGTGCGTCAGACAGAGTTATGACACGCACGGAGATGAGAAGGGTATGTATGGACTTATTTAACTCTGGGGGATACGGTGAATAAGACAAAGTCCCAATAAGTCGGCGTGTTCCTTTAAAAGGCCCTGAAAGGCTATCATATCAGGCTCTTACTCTGAGCCATGCGATACTACATGAACACACTATGTTCTGCCAAAGTTAGAAAAGTTCTTTTACATCCCACTTTTTAATCGGAGCTTTCCTCACTGGTTTGGGCACAACTCTGTTGGAAAAAGGCGATGTCACATACTTCTGTGCACCAATCCAAGTTTATCTACATTTAAAAGTGTGAGAAGTGATGTGGAGTTGTTTGCTTGTGCTGTCAGCGCTGTCACTTAAAGCTGATCAAAATACACCAACGCAATTCTTGATACTAAGGATATTTTTCTGAACTTTAACTGTTGCATATTTAGTCGAGTATTGTATGTAACAGAGAACAAAGTTTTCAAGGCCATTGCAATTTGAAATACAGACAGGTTTAGCTGAATAAAACTTAAGTGAGCTCTTTACAACCTTTATAAAAACATATCAAAAGGTTCATGGTGCGTCTTTGAGTCAGATATGCTGCTTAAAAGCAAAGTTGATGAAGACAGAATATGTCCACTTGATGATATCATAGAGAAATCAGGCAACCAGCACCCTCAAAAAGGGCTATGAAATGTGTGAACTGCATAAGCAAGGTGCATTGCTTTTGATGTTTTTTATTATATATATATATATATATATATATATATATATATATATATATATATATATATATATATATATATATATATATATATTACATGTTCTCTCACCGACAGCTCTTCCTTCCATATTAGATTATAAAATCTCCTCTTAAGCAGGAGAAATTCCATAGGAACGATTCCTCAAGAGTTATTGATTATAAAACGCCTGATATCTCTGGACAGTGCAGAATCAATATCACTAAGCTAGCTCATATCTATCCGTATAATGCCTCCAGTTAGCCAATCCTTCCAGTTTAGAGGTCAAGGAGTTTGCCTATCCTCCAAACAGTTTAGCTGCTAAGCCAGAGACAAACCAATTGTTTTGTGGAGGCCACGCTCATAATTAGGGAAATGCATTACACAGGAAGGCCTGCATGATTCCTCAATGAGTTATTGATCAGAGCATGTTGAATGGGAGCCAGTGGTCGCCATCTCTGTCTCTCGGATTCTCCATCAGAGCACATACAGACAGCCTCCCTGCCAGGGGTGGAATGTAACTAAGTACATTTACTCAAGTACTGTACTTTAGTCAAAATGTTTAGGTACTTATACTTTACTTGAGTCTTTTCTTTTCATGCCACTTTCTACTTCTACTCTGCTACATTTCAGAGTGAAATATTGTACTTTATACTCTACATTTATACTACATTTATCTGACAGCTTTAGTTACTAGTTACTTTACACATTGGGATTTTTGCACACAAAACACATGTAGCTTATAAAATCTGATGTTTTATTATAAAGTAAACTAGCCAACAATATAAGGGCCTACAGCTGAAATGATTAGACCATTACACACACAACATTAACCTGGATCCTTTACACTTTCTGAAATGGGATTTTTCTGCATTGAGTACTTTTACTTTTAATACTTAAAAGTACATTTTCCTGATGATACTTCAAAGTAACATTTTCAATGCAGGACTTAGAGTAATTTACAGTGTGGTATGGTATAACATTCATTTGTGCCCTTGTCAATATCTCTGCTAAATCAGCACAGTTGGGCAAAGAAGTCAGTTTCTCCCCCCATATATTTATACATTTATGACTATTTTGCTTTTTACATATCTAAGGCCAGAGGATAATAAAGTAGACATGTAGATACGCATGTATAATTATAAAGACATGAATAAATGAAATTACTATATGTGTAACTATTTTCCAAGAAGACCAATGAATCTAAAATGTGAAGCACTTTCTAAAAGAAAAAAACAAGTTTCTATGTGCATGCTAGTTTGTATGCTGTGGCAGTTTCTGGATGACTGGCGAGGACAAGACATCCTGACCTTTGCTTCCACAACAACATGTAATGCACTTGTCACCACTGTTTTACAATTCACGGGCCGCCCACGGAACGTGCTTCCCCGAACAACGTCCTCGCAATTTGTGTAATTAAAAAAGGCACACTCACGTGCGCACATGAACACATGGTACATTCACCTCACCGCCACTTAACTGTCGGACAACTTATTCCACACTTTACAGCTCCATCTCATTAAGCGAGCATAACACATTTCTGCTAAAACGGCATGGTAATGTGCAAGTTATCAAAAAGGAGCAGGTTCTACTTGAGTTGCTGCTGTCAGTGAAGGGCTGAAAACATAATGACTGCTGCTTAAACCTCTCTAAACACAGCTGTGACTGTGTGGGTGTCATAGTTATGCATTGGGATAAATCAAAAATGATGATGATAAGGCTTGTAGATGGAGACTCAGAATAGCACATTAGTAGAGTGTGATCTTTGGGGTTGTACGAACCGCTGCACCCATTTGCATTTAGCCCATTTCGGTTGTACACTCGATCGGTTGTGTGCACTCATGCTAAGGAGAGAGATACTGTGAAATCCCTTACAAGGCCTCATATCTTCACAGCCAAGAGGGATGCATTTTCTTCTTGAAGAAGCAAATTTACTTCTTTTTTTTTTTACAACTATCTGAATATCTATAGAAACTTCATTTCATGCTTGGCCTGTATTTCACCATAGATGTAAGAAGAAATGCCAAAGACAGAATGCCTTGTTTGGAACAATCAGTAACTGGCAAAAAAAATATAGACTTGTCTTTGTTTCTTTTTAAAATTGATGGAACGTTTGTGTGAGTTTCAAGCTCTTTAACGTTTTTCACTCTGTGGTGTGGGTGATTTCAAACTGGAGGGAGAACACAATCAGCTGTAATGTCAAAGTAGACTCTTTTGATGTCAAGTGGGAAAAAAGTAGATATCATCTTTGTCATTTTTTCAATTATAATCCTTAAAGGTCCAATGTGTAGGAACTTCTCCCATCTAGCGTTGAGATCATATATCGCAATCAACTCTCTCGCACCACGAAGTTCAAAGTACGTATCACAGCTACAGTAGCCTTCACACTTCAAAAAGCCGGTCTCTTGCTCTTTTCAATATCCTTTTTCTTTTTCTGGGCGAAGAAGAAGACTCCTCTTCCTGAAATTTGGATTTTGAATAGTTGTGGTCCTCCATGTTTCCGGGAAGCTACGATACCCATTAGCAGCATTAGCAGCACCTGTGAGTTTATCATGTGACAGCGAAAACGCGAAGGATGGAGCAGTACGTCCTGTATGTCCCTTACCAGCTAACGTATTTCAAGATGGTGCATGCATATGGAGCGTCTAGCCCAGTTCATGTGAATGCAAATGTAAAATTTCAAGCCAAAAAGGAATACTTGGAATTGATGGTGGAGGTAAATATTCATGAAAAAGGACAAGTTTGTGAACGGGCAACACAGATTTTGATAATGAACAACTAAACACGTTACACACTGGACCTTTAAGATGTTCATGAAATTAAACAGTTTTTTATACTATTTGTTGTCGATTTTAGCTTCTTTTTTATTTTAAACTTGATCCCCACACACCTAAAAAATAATTGCCAAAAAAAAAAAAAAAAAAGAAAGTCGGTGTTGATCTATTGTGAGCTAAGGAGTTCAGGGGTCTGTTTCAGAGTTTGTTAACCCTGAGATGAGGTAAACTCTGGGTGTTCTGTTTCAGAAAGGGAGGTTAATCAAACCTGAGAGAGAGGGATAACTCCAGCCCGTTTCAGAAAGAGAGGGAACTTAACCTCAGTCAGTTACTATGGTAACTGAGTCTGTGAACCTAACCTGGTCAGGAGCAGGTTTTCTTCAATAAACCTCTCCTCCCTCTGACACAGCACTCTTCATTTCCTCATTCATTCATTCAGTCTGTATCAGGCGCATTTTAGTGCACTTTGTTATCTGCATGAATAAAAAAACATTTGTTTATGGCAGATTCTAAAACGTTTTCTCTAACATGGCATGTCCTTTTGTAACCGATTTGAGAAGTATATTCTTCACAGTCCATCAGATATAGTTAGATACTAACATCCACCATCGTGGACATACTTTTACATCCCAGCAGATTCTTGGTGTCGCATTATGTTTTTTGGAAAAGGCCGCTTTATTTACAACATTGGTGATGCGGATCATATTAGTAAAGCCACTGTAGCAAAGTGACTCGCTCTGAAACGTTTTTTTAAACGTTTTTCTAGAGTTCCCTGGACACAAACCAGTGAAAGCCATTAAAAAGAATGAAATGATTGTAAATTATATTTCTGTTAATAACCATGGTGCTGCAGGCTCAGAATGGGATTAGTAGTAGTTTACTTTTTGGCCCGCAGGATTGCACCTAAATGAAATTATAGGTGTAATACCATTCCAGTTTTCACCAGTAACATTATAAGTTACCTGTGATTAAATATGAAATTAATACACTGTCAATGCTCAAAGACTCCAGCAGCAATTGTCTCCCACACCAATTCTCTCTCTTTTGCAGAAATACTCGTTCAAACTTGCTGTTTGTGCAGATGAGTATTTCTGCCGACCAGTTTGTTTGTGGTTGTTACCATGGTGAATTGTATTATCAGTATTCATGCTGCCTTTTTATTGTGGTGGTGCACGTGCTTAGCTCTGAGTGAACCTACTCCGAGTTGATTGAACCAACTCAAATCAGCTGTTCTGGAACGGAAAACTTAGACTCAGACTCAGAGTTTGTTAAACCTGCTTCCTGGAACGGACCCCTGCTCTAGGAATATCACAGCATTGTGAAACTAAACCCAGAATCTAGATGCCTAGATCATTCAGAAAAAAACAATTCTTAGCCATTTTCAGAAAATAGTGCTGTCAACCATTAGTCAAAATGGCAAAAGTTTTTCAAAAGTTATAGATACTGCATTTTGAAATGTCTGCTTTTCCATAGATAAATATCCAATTTCATTTGTAATACCACCTCACCTTTGTAGCAATGGCCCTAGTTAGATCAGATCTTTATAGTTACATAATTCAGTGTTTCACCTACCATGATGGTCAAAAATGTTAAAATGCACAGTAGAATAACGTTTTTTGTTTTAAAACTACATTGAAAGGCTGCCAGGCACCCCTAAAGCTCTGATCCTAGAGGTCCTGATTCAAAGTATTTACATCCAGTAATTACGTGTCTATAAAGTAGTTTTATTGATAGTGGTGGAGTCCACCATTCCCATGCTAGATTCAAATTAACTTTCACACGCACCAGGGACTCCCAGGAAAACAATGCATGGGTGTAATCCATAGTGATTCTAACTCATTAACGGCTTCACTGTTTATTGTTCACTCTCTCTCTCTCTCCATCATGTCAGAGCGGTATTAGGTTAACAATAATGCTAATCAAACATCCTACTGCTTTACATTAAAGGGTACCGGTTTTTTCAACCTGGACCCTATTTACCTATGTTTTTGTGTCTAAGTGACTGATTTTATTTTTTTTTGTAGAGTGAATAAAGTGTATTTTAAGAGGCTAAAATTACTTTATTTACATGGAGTCTGGTTGCTTTAGCAAACGTAATTTCGCGGTTGTTTGTTTAAAAAAAGGATCTTACTCTTTAACAGAAAGGTCGACCTCCTTAGAAATCCTTTCCATAATGTTGTCAGACACTTAGAATATTAATCTGAGCCTGTCAGCGGCAAAAAAAGCACTTTTGTGAAGGTAAATACAAGGTGGACAATTGCCCTATTAACTTACATTGTAGCTTGTTTCGCCGCTGCCGTCTGCAGTGATCTCACTTAATACTGGACCAACGTCAAAGATTGTTGTTCCTATCAGTAGGCTAGTTACCCTTTAAAAGCTTTCATCTGGTGGAATATGTGTTTTGTGTGCACAAATCTTAATTTGTAAAGTAACTAAAGCTGTCAGATGAATGTAGTGGAGTAAAAAGTACAATATTTTTCTATGAAATGTAGCAAAGAAGTAGAAGAAAGTGGCATGAAAAGAAAAGACTAAAGTACTTAAACATTTGTACTTAAGTACAGTACTTGAGTAAATGTACTTAGTAACATACCACCACAGAACTGCCACCTGTGCTATGTATCTTTCAAAAAGGAACAAAGGTTCATTTTAACATGCAATATTATTGTGAGTGTTGTCTAAAAGCACTTGGTAGAGAGGTGTGTAGCAAGATGATATTATGCCACAGAAAGTAATGAATTGCCACACACAGTCAGCACTAAGTTTATTAGTCATAGACTGTGCAAGATGAAGGAATATGACCAAAATATTGCATTTCAAATAAACTTAGGGCTGACAGTGTGTGGGAATTCATCACTATATTTAACATTGATTATTATGCCAGCACTGTAATCTGAAATACTTTGTTGATTTGAAAAACCGCTATGGTTTAAACATCATTCATGCATTCACTTCACATTTTATTTCTTACATGAGCTCGTTTACATTCCAACTTCAGTTTGCATGCAGATAGGAGGCCTCAGAGTGAGTTCATCTGCATACAGCAATATGCTTTATAATCAAATTAGATGAATAACTTGTCATGTCAGTTTGATATCTGTCAATGCTGTAGTCCAAGCAGCAGCAAGCACTAACTGCCTGTATTACCAGAGAGAGTCCAAGAGAAAGTGCAGACATCTGCAACTTCACATATTAGTTCAGAGATCATTTACTCCCCAGGATAAAATACTAAAATATGATCAATCATATCATGTTCCCTCTACAAATTAAAGTGATCCCGATCATATACGATTTAGAAAACTATCAGATCTTGTTCAAATATGCACAATTTAGTCTAATTTTTAATTGTGTGTGGATGTGTGCGTGTAGTCGGTCAGTGGACAGGTAGAGCTGGGACAATGTCAAATTTTGCCGTACAATTAATTGTCTCAGAAATAATTGCGACAAACAATATAATTGTCTCCAAGTCAAATTTTTCTTTTATTTAAACAAAAAGTTTTGAATGAATCCCAGAATACATATTTGGGTTATATGACTGTCATGTGACCCAGATAATTTAATAAACACAGTCTATGAAGTAAACCACACCTCTATTATCATATAAAAAAAAAAAAAAAAAAATTCTAACTTCTTTTTTTTGTTGCTATGAACGTGTATAGGGTCATGTGCTAACAACTGAAATAATAAAAATACACAGTCCAACCAATAATCACTTACAGTATACAACTACACTTTGGCATATCTAAACTAAATCAACAATTACCAGTCATATGCCTTAAAACCTTTGCTAATGTTAGTAATTAATCGCGGTAAAACAAAGACGATTATGTAAAAAAAATTGCCAACCAGACCATTTAGTAACAATAGTTACAGGCCTATGGACAGGAATCTCTCCTGTCCTGTAGTGCAGTGAAAGCAGGAATAATAAAAGCCAACCTCCAGTCAGGCTCTTCTATCACCTGGGATTCATTGGAGCTTGAGAGTGGCTGAGAGGACCAGAGGCAGCAGGAGGCCAGGAGTCACTCGTCTGCTTCCTGAGACGAGTCTCAGCCCATACTGGTCCAGGAGCTGCAGGGCCACACCGTTGGTCCAGCCAAAACCCAGCTACAGACAGGGCAACATGGCCGAGCATAAGGGACATTTTCCTTTTTACGTTACACTTTAGCAAAGCAGCAAAATGCATTGATGCAAACATCACCAAGAATTAAAAGAAGTGGTTCATTTGTGCTGATGGAAATAAAGTAAGAAAACTAAAGTGAAAGGTAGACGACAACAAGTACCATCAGGGTAGAACATTATACAAAAAAAAAGGAGATGGATAATGACACAGAAGTGAGTGAGAGTATGTGTACATGAGCATGCAGATGTGTCCAAGTTAAAAAGGTACACTGTGTAGAGTTTTAAGTATTTTATTAGCTAAAATCAATATCTTCATTCATAAATATGTCCTCATTGGTGTAAAATGACCTCTGCCAATGATCTGACTTATCCTCGTAAGCGAAGAATTTCTTATCTGTATTTACATTGGACGGGCAAGTCCAAGGAGGCTTCCATGTCGTTCCGCCATTTTGAAAAACTATAATGGCTGAGAGGGACATAGAGCACTAGCCTAGCTGTCTAGCTAATCCACAACGCGTTTTCGTTCAGAGCCAGCGTCACGTGACTGAAACGGAGAAGGAGATCAGTGAGAGGCGCTTGTCACTGCCCCGGCAAATTAGAAAGCCTCCACTGCACTTTAGTTCATAATGGAGGATCATGCTCATGCCGAGCCACAGGAGAAGGAATCCTCGTCGCCAAAAAAAGCAAAAATTTGAAGACATGTTGTCATAGCTTCTTGGTACTTAATGGCTACCATAGTTGCAACACGCATTTGAAAAAGCAAGGCGCTAGGGAGCACTATTCCTTTGAATGCAAAATACAATTTCATCACTAGATGGGGGAAATTCCTACACAGTGTACCTCTAAGAAGCCGAAGTGAGGTTGAAAGAATTGACAGGGCTCTGCATGAAATTAGAAATGCTATAGACTGAATCACTGACGTCACTTACACAAAAAAAAAAAAATCACTTCCCATAGACAAATGGCAGTTCATTTGATTTTGGAGATGCGTGAAATCAGCTAACTTGTTTATTTGTGTTGTCATTTTCAGATATATGTCACAAAAGAAAGCATCAAACATGCGTGCATCAAACTGTATGTACGGGACACAGGATTTTTCCACCCAAAGTTATTGTAAACTCACATTATGATTGGATCTATAAGCATCACCATCAACACATGAAAGGAAATACCTGAACTTTGTATTCTCCTCCAGCACCAGGTTTGCCATCGCCGTTCACATCATACTGTGAGGAGGAGGAGGAGGAAGATTACTCATTCTGAGCCAGCTGGGTTATCACTGTGCAACAACAAGCTGTGACATACTGAAACCTTTAAAAAGACTCACCTTCTCAAACATAGCTTCATATTTCATGTATGCCAACCAGTTTATCTTGATCCAACGCTGGGCCAAATCAAATGCTAGTTGTTTTGCATCCTCTGAAGGTAGTTTGGACAAACCTGGAAATACGAGACGATTTCAAATCATTAAACAAACCTAAGAAAGTCTTTTTTTAACATGCAGCCTACAGGTTATACATAGTCCCCCAGTTATAGAAAGATTCAGCAGGGCAGGGATTCTAATCATACAGACTTAAGGCCAAAAATCAGTCCCTCTCTGATCATGCGTCACACAGACAAGACTAAAAGACAGACAAAAATCACACTAAATGAGCAACGAGTAAAGCTGGCTGCAGCGCGGGCCTGTGAGAGCATCACCAGTGACGATATAACAAGTGTCTGCTGATCTCTGTGGGTGGTTCGGTCTCAAGCCAAATATGAAATAAAATGACTTTCTGTAGCCTTTAACAGGTGCTGTGTGAAGTCTTTGACCACATTTTATAATAAAACTACATGTGTTTTGTGTGCAGAAATCTTAATGTGTGAAGTAACTAGTAACTAAAGCTGTAACAGATGAAAGTAGTGGAGTAAAAAGTATAATGTTTCTCTCTGAAATGTAGCGGAGTAGAAGTAGAAAGTGGCATGAAAAGAAAAGACTCAAGAACAGTACAAATACTTCAACATTTGTACTTCAGTACAGTACTTGAGTAAATGTACTTAGTTACATTCCACCACTGCATGTCATCATCAGTACAGGTTTCAAGCACTTCAGTGTCAGCTAGTATTGCCGCCTACCACGGATGAGCATGTGTTGCAGAGGAGGCCAGGCGTTGGGATAGTCCCACTGCTGCCCAGACTCTCTCAACGACGTTGGGACTCCGTTGGGGAACTGGAGAGCACCGCTCCCCTGTACACACAGGAAAAGCAGCAACCATCTGCGCATGCAGGGGTTAGACTAGTGTAGTGTGTGAGTGCCATCTGCTGGAGCAAATGAAGCACCGTTCACAAAGCACATGGAACATCCTACTAGCCTCTGAGCAGAGGGAGGATTCATGGCTCAAAATGGTGGCAGGGAAATAAAAATGAACACCACAACAATCTCTCCTCCCTCAACAACTGTCGAGAGGCATTTCAGCAAAATGTTTTGTCCAACTGAAAATCTGAATCAGAAAAAGGTTAATTGCCACAATGAGTACACTTGCATGGAATTTTCTGCGGTGAATGCTGCAAACATATTAGACATAATTATGAAATAAACAAATAAAGAAAAATATATAAATACAAAATAACTGTTGCATAAGAAAAAAAAAGAGGCTGAATGGGTTAAGTGCAGAACATGCAAATAATAAATAGAATGTGGAATGGGCAGATGTGAAGTCCAGGATGAAGGTTAGTGCATAGTGTAGTGACTAGGGATGGTGATGTATTTAGTCACTTTTTTTGTAGTCCAAAATGTCAACATGTCCCTTTTCAGACACTGTGTTGTTAGTGGTATTGAAGACTAAAGACTACAGCAGTATTTAACCAGAGGGAAGTGACATCTGCAGGTATGTTAGTGTGTTTAATGTGCGGCTGCTAAACAGCTCATTAGCTCTCTGATGGAACTGAAGAGGAGATGAGTCATACTGGGCAGATGTGTGCCTTATCAGGATTAATACTGGGTTCTTTCAAACAAATGGCATAAATACATACACCTAGGGGGCACTTTATTATTATGTGGTGTGGCAGTGCATTATATTCAGAGGGGGTTCTAATGTTCTAGCCCACTCATGTATGGACATAAGGAGGTCAAAAACACCTTTCAATATAATGTAGACTACTATACCATATAATTAGAGGTCAGAGGGGAGAATATGCATCTTTTGTAATTTGGAAGAAATGACCCTTTAAATAAATGAAATGAGCTATTCTTCCACATTTGTAAAATGAGACCACAATGAAGCCTAGAATGCCCACTAACCTTCAAATACTGTACTGCCTTCTCTGCCATCTCAGGCCGAGAATAGCACTGTGCCCAGACAGGTGCCAGGTTGGAGGGGTAAAACTCAAAGTGCTTGGAGTGCGTCACCAGGTTGTAGTCGAACCAGGCTCCCCTCTCAGCATCCCACAGCACAGACTCTATGGCCTCCAGTCTGCGGGCTGCAATCTGCTCATACAGGGCAGCAGAGTCACTGTCACCTGGCCGGAAACAGCGCACGCACGCACTTTACGTAACAGCAGCTAGGAGCTAAAAGCAGTGTGCAGACCAACAGTGATGGAAAACGTAAAAGTTCTGCATTAAAAATGTAACTTAAGTAAAAGTACGTAGAAGTAAATGTACTTAGTTACTTCCCACCACTGCAGACCAAAGTGAGTTCAAAGGCTGCTAGTCTCGCAGACCTTCCTCCACAGAGGTGGAGGAGGAGGGTCTGGCTAGTCCACACAGCATTCCAGGATGGGAGAAAAACGTGCTCTGGTTTATTGGCATTTCTTTAAACCAATCACAATCATCTTGGGCAGTGCTAAGCACCGGACACAATGACGTTGCCTCTGCAAAATAGTCTCAGGGTGGAACTTGTTTTGGTGGAACGTGTGTACGTTCAAAAGCTATTTTTAGTCGTTCAACAGAAAACTCAGATTGGACAGATAGTCTAGCTAGCTGTCTGGATTTACCCTGCAGAGATCTGAGGAGCAGTTAACCATAGTCCTCACAAATCCACCAGAGGTTAGAACGCCAACACAGAGAAAGAGGAAGGTAACCGACATCCAATCGAGAGCAATCCCGGAAGTGGAATGTTGTGGATATAGACTAAAAAGGCTGCTCACCCAGTATCCTGTGAAATGAAGTGAGAGTCTTCTCGTTGAGGCACAGGAGAGCGTTGAGGTCAGCAGGCAGGATCTGGCTGGTACTGGTCTCCCTGAGGGTGCCGTTGTTGTGGCCGTCAGCGTCCGTATACCAGCGGGATGTGAAGTCCCACCCAGACTCTGCACCCGCTTTCATATCCATCCACAGCTGCTCCTTACGGTCTGAGGCAGAAAAAAAAATAAAAAATCAGCATTTCAAATGTGGTACGTATTCATGTATGTGTTGTTTGTGAACTAGATGTGGAAAAAGTAAAATATGCAATTCAATTGTATTTGTAGTGGCAAATCATAACAGACGTTCTCTCAGGACACTTTTCAGATAAAGCAGGTCTAGACCACACTATGATTGACAGAGACCCAACAATCCTCCTCCTACCCCCGCCCCGCCCCCTCCCCCCAGGAGCATACATTTGGTATGACAGCTGCCAGGAAGAAAAAAAAAAAAAAAACTTCCTTTTAACTTCAGACAGAACCAGACTCTTGGTGGGCGGCCATTTGACCGATGCAGCCTCTGAATACTTTTTTTTTTTTGCAACATTTTTCCAAAGCTTTAGAGACATAAAACTAAACGTCTCTTCCAAGGAGGAGGACATAACTTCACGGCCTTGACTTTATGTTATTAATAAATTAATCTATTCTGCGACGTCTGAGCAAACACATTTCGCTGGCGAAAGATTCTAGAAAACAGCATTTCCTAAAATGTGTGTACGGCAGCAATATGAAAAATAAATGTTTTCAACATACTGTACGTATTCATTAAAATATGCTAATGAGGTTTTCAGAGCACGTTTGTTTTGCACAGATGACCCTTGAATGGAGGGCAATATATTCCACTTTTCTGTTGAGGAGCAATTATAAACTACAGTACAGTCAAAGCCAGGACAGAGCACCACACAGCAATATCTTTTTTTTCTTCTCTCTTTCTCATTACTTCTGCTCATAAAGAGGGATTCATTCAACCACCAAGAATACGAGCACTAGTAAGCCATTACCATCAGTGAGTCCTTCAGCTAATTCGAGGTCATCGGTGTAGGATTCAGGCCTAGAAAGAGCAAAAGACACACGGTTAGTGTGGGTGAAGGCACACCCTACAACACCCACATATCTCAAATGGGTTTTTATTATTCACTAGATTTATTTCAGATGTACCTGGGCAAGCCCACCTGCACATGATACCGGTTCAGTACATGCTCTGCCCCGTTTACTTCCACAGCCACAGAACGGTTCTGCATCCAGAATCGGTACTCCTGCTCCAGAGCTGGTAACGCTGCTCTTAAACCACGCAAGTTTGTACAGACAGCAGGGAGCAATGTTTTAATTCACACTACCTTTCACAGTCTTTAATATCATTACACAAAAGAGAAGTGTCACATTCTAACTGAGTATTTTAGGGAAAAACTAAACACCGGAGGCACTAACAAGACACGAGCACTGAGGTTTTAATGTTTAATAGGCTTCTTTTTTAATTGTCTATTCTGGAAGAGAAGCGAGGCAGCTGAAGAACGATAATGTGTCTGGCAGGACATCAGCTCCGGCCTAAATATCACCTGAGGAACTCTTTATCCTTGGTTGCTTGATAGTAGCTCTCCACCATTAGAGTGAGGAATGGAGGCTGACTGCGCCTTTCATAGTAAATCCGCCCACCATTTGGAATGAAGCCATATCTGCAGGAGGAGTGATTGGAAAAAGATCTTTTATTCCACAAATCTTGAAATCACCCCCCCCCCTCCGAGAGGTCCACATCCATATTGTACAACTTAGGTTGCTAAATGACTTATTCAAAATGAGAAAACTACCTGCAGCGAGCTGGACTTTTATTTTTTTTGTGCTATGCAGTAGTGTGAATGTAACCAAGTACATTTACTCAAGTACTGTACTTAAGTCCAAATGTTGAGGTACTTGTGCTTTACTTGAGTCTTTTCTTTTCATGCCACTTTCTACTTCTACTCCGCTACATTTCAGAGAGAACTATTGTACTTTTTACCCCACTACATTCATCTGTTACAGCTTTAGTTACTTTACACATTAAGATGTTTGTACACAAAACACATGTAGTTTATAAAATCTGATGTTTAATTATAAATGAACAATATAAGGCATACAAGTCCAGCTGAAATGATTAGAACATTAAACACAACTGTTTGGATCCTTTACACTTTCTAAACTGGGAGGATCTTTCTGCATCTTTTCTGGCACCCACCAGGGGGGAGGGGGGCATCGCAGCAGAGTTGGCTGTGATCTCTGCTCGCTCTTACCTGCTGAGACTTTCCTCTCAGACAGACAGCTGAGAGATGGGCTCCGTCGTTCACTCACCAGTAGTAGAGTTCCCTGAAGCGCCCCCCCGGCACAACGACAGGATGTGGGCTGTATATCTGCGAGTAGAGCTCTGGGTGATCTTTAACACCACTGACCATCTGGAAGAGAAAGTTATTTGAAATATTTGGACTCAACGTGGATGCTTCAACCTCTTTCTCAGGGCTGCAACCAACGATTAGTTTCATTATCGATTCATCTGAATTATTTCTCAACTAATCGTTTGGCCTACACATAAAGCATCAGAAGATAGTGAATAATGATTTCCTAAAGCCCAATTCAAGGTTTCCACACATTTGTACTGACATTTCAAATCTTTTCTTTTTAATAACATTTCCATGACCATTCATAATGTATAACCCAAACAGAACTGTATAGTATACTTTACTCAAAATGTTAATTATTGTATGAAAATAAACAGAAACCTTTATTTTTATTTAACCTTTATTTATTCAGGGTAGGTTTACTGAGAGGCAGCCTCTCTTTTGCAGGAACGCCCTGATCACATTCACACAGTTACACATTCATACCTGGAAACTGCCCAGTTCATTCACAGTCTGATCTGCTGGCCACTGGAGCGGTTGGGGTTAAGGGCCTTGCTCAAGGGCACCTCAGTGGTGGTAATGAGGGAGTGACAAGCGCTGCTCTTTCACTTTCCCCACCCAGATTTTATCCTGTCGGTCTGGGGATTGAAACGACGACCTACCGGTCACAAGCTTGCTTCTCTAACCTTTGATTATGAACTTATTTCTCAGTGCAACTCTGAAAAACAATGCGTAGCCCACATGCTATATAATATCTCACAGCTCTCTAATGGCCGATACAAATGGTTTAGTCATTAGAGAGCCATGAAATATTAAATGTACACTTGGCCGGCGTTATTCAAACAAATCATATTCAGACTCTATTCAAGCGTAATGTCAGCTAGCTGGCGTACATGAAGCGAGAGATGGAATGTGGGGAGGAAATTAAGAAAGGTACATGATGGTAAACAAAACATCACGCCAGACACGCGCTACGTTACGTCAACCGCTACGGAAAATGAATGGCCGTTAGGTTACATTATGATAAGAGTTAATCACAGAAGATTACTGTCAGAGCTGTAACAATTCAAAATGTTGCTGTGTAATTAACTGTCTCAGAAATAATTGCGATTAAAGATTTTTTTTTAATCACATACAACAAACATCTCCTCACGATCCACTAGCTGCCTGTCCCCTGAACACACTGTAAAAAAAAAAAGTGGTCTCTGTAGACAGCCCAGGCAGACAAACTGGCCAACCTGCACCACCAAACATAACAAAGAGTGTTGCAGCCAATAACCGACAAGAAGGATTTGGGGCTGGGGCTTGGGGGGTTAGTTCATGGAAGGGAGGGGGAGGGGACGGGATGAGGAGGAGGGAGGGGCGAGCTAGCCTCAGTTTTGTTTGACAATACTTTGAACGTCAACAAGAAGTGACATCACCCAACATCACTTAGAGCACCTTTAATAATATAATTGTCTTTCAGTCAAATTGAATAACATTTATTACTTTTTAAAGTTTTGAATGAATTCCAGGCTAAATATTTTGGTGATATCAGTGTTGTGACCCAGATAATGTAATAACACAGGTACACAGCCTCTTTATTATCATAAAACATTGTTTAACTGTATCCCCTTGTCATTTGTGTTGCTATGAATGTGTATAGGGTTAAGTGCCACCAACTAGCATAGCTTTAGCTCAACAGTCTAACCAATAATTACTTATATAATTGCAATTTGGCATATCTAAACAAAATCAACAATTACCACTCTGTCATACCTCAGGACCTTAGCTAATGTTAGCAATTAATTGCGAAACAAACAAAGAAACTGCGATTACGTAAAGACCTTGACATTAGATAATGATGTAATCATTGTTACAGGCCTAACTACTGTAACAATTAATTTAATTTCAACAAAAAAAAACTTAAGGATTTTACTAATTACATGACTTTCCAGGCCTGGAAAATAAGACTTTCCCAGGTTTTCCATGACTGTGGGAACCCTGACAATTTGACATATTCATATAGCTTATTGTCCAACTGAAGTATCTAATGATTTACAACTTTGACTTAAGTTTAATTACGCCTGCATATTTTAATTCAAATGTATTCCATACAATAATGTGTTACTGAAGTCATGGTGGGAAGGAGAGGCCCTATACAGGAAAGAGTTCGAGGAGGATACAGATGTGGAGTCTAAGAGAATAACAGGAAAAGGGCCCTAAGACAAAAGAGACTCTGTATCTTCTAGTCCATGTAGAGGACACTCGTGGTTGACCTTTATCTCAACTCATATATACACCCTCCCACTACATGCACAGTATATATACCATGTGTTAACTGCAGAACTTCAGAGCGACATATTGGAAGAATTGGGTTGGTTGTTCTCCAAGCTCTCTGCAGGAGTTTGTTAAAAGGATGCTGAAAATCTTGAATTGTAATAAATCCTTTTATAATCAAGAACAGTGTCGGCGGATTCCTCTTCATACAGCATCACAGCATTACTATTAAAAGTCACCACAAATTTGGCGACGAGGATGTGCGACGTGTTGCAGGCCTGTTGTCTCATCGTCTCATCACGGGGCACTGCCGGACTGACTCCCGCTTTATTGGCCGGTTTCTGAGGTGAGCTTTTTCACAACTTTGAGCGCTGATCAGTTCGTGTGTGTGGCTCTGTGTGAGCGTTGAGGGGTTGCACCGGGTCGAACCTGTGTGTGCTGTGCTGTGATTGCCGTGTGGTGGAGGTTCTGTTCTAAATTTGTTTGCGTTATAATCACCGCAAACAGGGGGGAGTATGAGCATAATAATTGAAGATAGAGAAGTAAGAGGAAATAAAAGAAATAAAAACAATAAAAGGAAAATAAAGCAAAGGCTTATGATAAAGCAAAGGCTTAATATAAAGCGAAGGCTTAAGGAAGCTAGAGAAAGAAGAGGAAAAGGGATAAACGAAAAACTGATTATTTAGGACGCCACTTATGAGGAATAACGCACTCAAGGAAACTGACAACTTGAGGCCATGGTGAGGATGTTGGTGTGTCAGGGCCTTCTAGATGGGCCGATTAAATCCTGGAAATTCATTAGGTGCGATTTTGAGGTCCGAAAAAGGAGCTAGGAAGTTCCAGGACACTAGGTGCGCTTTCGAGGACGCGCTAGGAGCTAGGAAGTTCCAGGACGCGTTAGGAGCTAGGAAGTTCCAGGACGCGTTAGGAGCTAGGAAGTTCCAGGACGCGTTAGGAGCTAGGAAGTTCCAGGACGCGTTAGGAGCTAGGAAGTTCCAGGACGCGTTAGGAGCTAGGAAGTTCCAGGACGCGTTAGGAGCTAGGAAGTTCCAGGACGCGTTAGGAGCTAGGAAGTTCCAGGACGCGTTAGGAGCTAGGAAGTTCCAGGACGCGTTAGGAGCTAGGAAGTTCCAGGACGCGTTAGGAGCTAGGAAGTTCCAGGACGCGTTAGGAGCTAGGAAGTTCCAGGACGCGTTAGGAGCTAGGAAGTTCCAGGACGCGTTAGGAGCTAGGAAGTTCCAGGACGCGTTAGGAGCTAGGAAGTTCCAGGACGCGTTAGGAGCTAGGAAGTTCCAGGACGTTGAGTTTGTAGAATAAAATTCATTGTAGGCTCACACTCGATTCATGGTTGATGAATTATGTCCGAAGTGGCCTTTCATTGATATCTACTACTCAGGTAACAGAAAGCGAGGACAAGAAATGATACAGGAAAGAAGGAAAAGGAGCGGCGGAGAAGCGGGCCTTTAGGGAAAATAGTATGAATGAAGGAACCAGAGAGAGTGTGTGCGTGGAGAGCGGTGTTTTTGCTGTGTGTGGCTGTGCATGCGTGATTTGTCATAAGGATATCCTATGTTAGATATATAGATATGTTTTGGTTGAGAACAGGAGTCTTAGTTATCTGTGAGTAAAGGTATTCTGTTCATTATGGCTAAAACTATGAGTCTCTGTTTGAAGAGAACGTTTAAAAAAAAAAGTGTTAAACTGATATGAGCCTCTTAGGAAGGACTTTGTTTAAAAAGGTATGAGTCTTCTTTAGAGGAGAACGTTTTCAAAAATTGCTAACAACCTATGAGCTTCCTTTGGAGGACGTGAGAATAGATTAGGCTATAGTAAGAATAAGAAGTTTCAAAACTAGGTTTTGTGTTGCATGTTTTGTGTGAGTTTGTGCGTCTTGTCTCGTGCTGCTGTTTTATTGAGCTGTGGGTGCGATTTGGAGAGTTGTTCTCACTGGGAAATCACACTGCTGACTGATCTGCGCATGTCCAAGAATTCTAGGAATTCAAGTTTTCACAGAAAGTTTAAGCCACTCCCTGTCTGCACTGGGGTGCTGCAGCCTGTAGATCTGTGCTGTGAAGATGAGAAAGGGGGAGACTTGTCTTGCAGAGGTGCAGCTTGAGATGAGTGTGAGGTGCTGTAATTGCTTTGAGCTGCAGCTCCGCACAGGAGTTTAGGCTTTTTTACACCTCTGTCTGCACTGGGGGCTGTTAGGTGCAGAGGCAGAGAAGATTAGAAGGAGAAGGGTGGAGTTTTTGAGTGTAGCCCAGAAAATCTTTGGTTACAGTTGTTTGACTAAGTAACTATTGGACTGAAAGTCATTACATTTATAAATGAGTTATGTTGACCGATAAAAAAAGAAAATGTTATTATCTTGAAAGTAAATACAGGTATGTTTAAAAAGATAGGGAAAATATATTGTAATTACTCAAATAGTTAACGACTGTATTTTCAAAAAAGATGTGGTTAATTTTAGTTGATGATATAAATAATTAATCAATATGCAAGGTTGAATGAGTTTGTATGAAGCAAATATGTTCAACAAGACATTGAATCTTTAATCTTTCATTTATATCTGTACATGAGTACTAAAGAGGTAGTTGGAACTGAGTTTGTCAGTTCTTGAGGAGAATTGGTGTAGTTGCCGAAACCATTAAAGTAAAAGAAAAAGATAAAAGTAGAATAAAAAAAAAAAAGAAAGGGATTAATAGCTGGCATAAGTGATTTGCTGGAACCCATATCAGTGATTGATCACCCTGGATTAAGAAAAGTCCAGCCTCTGTACCTCTATTGAAAGTAAGAGATGAGAGGACTGATGGATGGGCTTCAGGATTGTCACCTCTGCCATTCTAAAATGTTGGACCACTTGTTTTGAGTGGCGAGGCATCTAAAATGGTTTTACTTTGAATAAACTACTTCAAAATTTGATAATTTTGTAAGGTTTTTGACTTTGCTAAGGTTCTCCACTGTCACATGTGGTCACGTCATTGTGCCAAGGAAATGAGTTGCATTTGTGAAGGTGGAAAATGAATCTGATTCCTGTGAAGAAACAGTGAGTTAATTTAATCCTAATGAAACATTAGAATGAGTTAATTCATATACTTTGTATATTAAATGGGTAACAATTGTTACAAAAGATAGTCAGGAAAGTTGAGAGAAGATGGTAAGTGTATGCTGTGGAAAGGGAAAAGAAAGTTTTATGAGACAATGGGAAGAAAAAAGGGCATGACTTTAAGGGAAGTTAAGGGTACAAGAGTGTACTAAGTTGGTTAAAGACAGAAAGAGAGTGTTGTGAAAGTGACAGAAAGACAGAAAGAGATAAATGTACTTTTGAATTAGGATAATGGAGTTCATATTAATATTGTTGTTACAGAGACAACTGTAACATTTGGGTTACAATCTAAAGGAGGGTAAATGTCTAGATGAGAATAGTAAACAACTGCTATATCACAAGCACCGAAACTTAGGAGAAAGAGATAAATTATGTAATTTTCAGGAATGATTAATGGTAATTTACAAGACAAATTGCTTTTAGATATTATTGTGATCTGATATATCATAAATAAAAAAAAATGAATTAGGATTGGTGCAGAACAAACATATGTTTCCAGTTGAAATGATCAGCTGCTTAAATACTTAGTGGATTGATAGAACTACGGTGATCATTTCCAGTTTTCTGTGTTGTTACTTTTAGTACTTGAAGTATATATTTTGTGATACTTTTCTTACTTAGGTAATATTAATTTGATAGTAACATTTTTAATTAATGATGTTATAGGTTAGAATCAAGAAAACTAAAATGAGTATGATCAAAGAGAAGTAATGCTTCTTGGAGGTGTTGTGTTTTGTGTTTATTCAGTGTGCCTCGGTGGATGTCAGAGCAGACCTGTCTCACTCTCCCTACAAGCTGCGAGACCGGTGATGGACAGTACCAGATCCTGAACTACATCAGTCCAAAACAACAGACACAGTATTCAGCGTTCCATTCTGTAGGCAACTTTGGCCCCATCCCCCACATACTTGCATCAGGAAGCATCTGGAGCTGGAGCAGCTGAGAAGGAGGGGCGACAGATTTACAACTGTCCATGATTGAGTGTTTGAAGTGGACACCCAGATGGTTTTCAGGGCATGATCAGAGACGGACATTAAGAAGCAACGTTACACATGTCTACAAAGTACTTTGGTGAAACATTCACAGATTAACTAATAATTGAGAGAGGACAAGCTGAAACGACTATAAAGATGAATCCAAGCTCCAAAAGTAAAAACAAAACGTCTGGAAACTAAGAGCAGACTGAGGTTTAGAAAGACGAAGGATGATGATCAGAATGAATCAGAAGAGAGGTGATGAAAAATGGAAGAGACAAAAAGACATAAGAGATCAGACCTCTGATGAAAGTGAAGATGGAGACAGCGATGAAGATTTGGAGAGTAGAGGAGCTACAGGATTTCATCCTGCAGCGATTAGCATAGAAGAGATTGAAAGAGACATGGAGCGATGCGTGTCATACTTTGAGAAGCTGAAGATACAGAGGGACAAATTGCTGAAAAAAGGATCCCAGAAAGTGAAGAAATACACATTGCGCTCAAGAAAAGGAAAAGCAAGCGGGAAGATGCTTCCAGTGATTATTCAAGGACAGAATTTGGAGTATAAGCCTTTGCAAGATGCAGAGATGTTAGATATTCTTGATAAGTTGCCTACTTTCCAAGAGGGAGCACATCCTTGGATTGCAAAGTTGGAAGAAATGTCGACAGGGACACAGTATGCCATCGGAGATATTAAGAGACTTTTGACTAATCTCATTGGGATTCCGGCTATGGACGAAATTCCACAGAAAGCTGTACTTAATCGATGTATGGGGACTTCTGTGTATGATCCGGAGTTGTTGGCTGCAAGTAGAGGTCGACTGTGGAGAGCGCTGAGAGATGAGTTTCCGACAAATGTGGATCCAGACAACATTTTGATTGAATCATTGGGACAAGAAGAAAACCCGAGAGCCTATGTGTCGAGAGTTTATCAGGTGTGGAGGAATGTTACAGGAAATGATCCAGATGCAAGTCAACTGGAAAAGTCAGTTTTGCGAACCAAGTTACAGAAGGGACTGCCCCTACCAGTAAGGAGTAAACTGGCAGAGGTGGTTGGACTTGGAACCATGGAAAAAACTGTCTATACAAATCATATAGTCCATCAAGTGGAGCTATATAGAAATGAGCAGAAAGAACAAGACCAAGAAACTCCCAGAAAACTCAATCAAATACAACTGGTGGAGAATAAGAAGAAGAAGGAGAAAAAGCAGGCTTTGCCTATGCAAAATCAGTGTTCACCAAATCAACAACGTCCACTAGTGATTCCAGTTGTTTTATATCCACAGCCAGTTTTTGGACAGATACAGAACTGGAGAGGAAGAGGAAGAGGAAGAAAATATGATCTGTATTTTCAGCCTTCTTCAGAGTGTTTTGATTGTGGACAGGATGGACACTTTGCCCGTGATTGCAATAGACCAGGAGGAAACTACAGAGGAAACTACAGAGGAGGATACAGGTGCCAAAGGTCATCTGGAGGACTGGTGAACCCTTATAGAAGCCTGGAGCCAGGATTCTAGAGATGCCCAGAAGACCTGAAAGGGGGGTGTCATCAGGGCCGGAAAGAGATCCAACAATTGAGCTCAAGGACAAGGACAGTCACAAGTTGGTACAGATCTCCATAGATGAGCGTTGATGTCAGCAGACCAGAGAAGGAGGGAGTGAGAGAGACTGGATTTGCTCTGACGCATCGACGTATTGACGCATTGACGCATTGACACATAAAAAGGAGGTAATGTACCGACAAACACACAATTTGAAAAAACACATACTCTAAACAAATAATTATTTTTACTTTTTAAAATAGAGTTACTCCTATGTGAATACACCTATATGAAGGGTTGAGACATGCATCTAAATTAAGCAACTTGGTATGAAAAGCTTAACTTTTGTCAGTACCTGGTGATATATATATTCTGTTAAATTTTGTAATGACTTTCCTGTGACAGCTTCTAACAAGACTAGTGACAAATATGTTACTTCAGCTGGTGTGTCAGGAAATGTTAAAGGAACATTTCACTGTTTTATTTTTGTGCTCTAATGACAGGCAACTTTTGAACAGGCTTCTATTATTTGAGTGCTGCCTAGATAATTTATTGGGAAGTGATCTCAGGTACAAATTTGAATTGGACTGATGTAAAGTTGTTACAAACAGCAGATTGAGAGTGCTGTTCTCAGAACTTTGTTAAAAAAAGCTTAGAACAATTGTGTGACTATTAGTAAAAATAGCCTGATATTAACATCAGTAAACTGTTCTTAGATGTAATTTGTAAATGCACCTTTTATCTTTAACAACAAAGAAAGGCAAGGTGTATTACAAGTGTCATTATGACCATATGGAGTGCATTCAAAAGTGGTGATGGTAATGGGGAAAAACAACAAAAAAAACAAACAAAAAAAACAAGAAAAGCTGTAATCAGAGATATATTTTAGTCAAATGAAAAGTTTTTTGCATTGGTTAATTTGTTGTTTACAGTGTACTAGTCATCTGTTCGTGTCATTCTCTAAGTACAGATTCACGAACGAAAATCAGTTATTATAGCCCAATGATGGATCAGCATCTTTTGTCATTTATATAGAGATTTAGAAAATTTGATTTGAATTTCACTATTCTGCATAAGTTGCAGTGGTGTTATTGCAGTCTGTAAATGTTAAAGGGTAAAATAATTTACAAAGACTCCAGCGTGAAGCTGTGCAAATCATTGAATCTTGATAGTGATTACAATTTTGGCTTATTAATTACAGAAACAACTTAATGGAGAGGAACGGTTGTTCTGCACAATTACATTCGCAAGTAGACTTGGTTTGTCTTGTGTTCAGGATGAAAATGTAAAAGATATTAAATGTGAAGAGTTTAGGATAATTTTCACAGTTCAAGATGTTTACACTTATGTGTTGAGATGTTAGTTTAAGTGTCAGTTTAAAGGGAGTAGAAGTCACAGTTGTAAAGAACATTTTAAGCTGTTTATGATATTTTAACTGATGGTTCTTGTTAAAAGTAAGAAATTTGAGAATACTATGATCTCATCTACTGAAGAACCTTTAAGTGTGAGGATTACCAAGGATTCATTTTTTTAAGACTCAGACGAATAGCATGACAATTGACTATGATACTTTTGATGATAGTTGGACATAAACTGAGAAGACTGAAGATTAAAGGTGATTGCAGTCTTTATGTGTATAATTCCCAGCAGGAGGACCAAGGGGAATATGTGTGTACTTATTCAGAGCCGGAGTTACAAATTATTCCGTTTCAAAATCATTGGATAGCAGGTCATGTGACTTGTAAAGTGACGCTTATGAGGAAAGACTTAGAGCATGATGAAGTTCCTACAGTCACAAAGGAGTTCAGGAATAATATACTACAGTAATCACTTCGAGAGTAACTAATACACAGAGGACATTTGTCACTTTGCCCTCGGAAACAATTGAGAGTGTCAATACATCGACTGAAGCAGCGACACCGAGTACGACTTTTCCTCTTTGCCGGTTGTTGGGCTGTTTAGTGTCTTCTTATTAATCAAAGGGGGGAAATGAATGTGATTTATGTTATACAATTTTTGATACTTGATTCATATTTTTATTTTTAATTGATGTTTTAATTTTCATGTGTTGTTTTGCAAAAAGATACTGGTCAGTGTTTTCTTTTCTTCCAGAATATATGGGGGAATGTGAAGAAGGGGTTCAGATACAAATATGGACCAAACATGGACAATATGAATGGACTGAGAACTCTGAACTAGGACGGTGTGGAAGTGTTCAGATTTCATCACACCAATACTGCATTGATAATCAACACCGCTGAGAAGTTGCGGTGTAGTGGACTACATTCCTGTGTTTGTCTGATATATATATACACGTTTGCAAGAGTAACACATACTTTGTATCATATTCTTGCATTAAGTGTTTGAAGAATGATGTTTTCTGTCATGGAGTGAATATATGGGGACCTCAGATGTTTTTTCTTTTTTTTGACGGTTAGGGAAATGGTGTCCAGGCAGGGAGAAGAAAGTCCTTTTTCAGCTCCGAAGGGTTGACCTGCCTGAATTTGGACATTTTTGATTTTATTTCACTTTGAGGTTTTCACATGTATTTGCTCAAACCATAGCTCTACGTGAATTGATAAAGATTTATTTTCTAATTGATCTGGAGTACTGAGGTGGTCGCCTAGGGCGGAGGGGCCGTGAGAGAATTTTCCTATCGTGAATGATTGATGGCTATTTTGAAAGGAAGCTGCCAGATGGGTTTTTCGCTCTCACACTCCATAAATTGAATTTCGTTACTCTATAAATTTGTTTACACTCAAAAGGTTATACTATAAGGAACCTGATGTAATGGGAAGTGTTATTTTGTGGTAATCTTATTCTTTTTGTTTAAGACTTTATTACGTCTCGAAGGGGGGAAATATGAAGTATCTAATGATTTACAACTTTGACTTAAGTTTAATTACGCCTGCATATTTTAATTCAAATGTATTCCATACAATAATGTGTTACTGAAGTCATGATGGGAAGGAGAGGCCCTATACAGGAAAGAGTTCGAGGAGGATACAGATGTGGAGTCTAAGAGAATAACAGGAAAAGGGCCCTAAGACAAAAGAGACTCTGTATCTTCTAGTCCATGTAGAGGACACTCGTGGTTGACCTTTATCTCAACTCATATATACACCCTCCCACTACATGCACAGTATATATACCATGTGTTAACTGCAGAACTTCAGAGCGACATATTGGAAGAATTGGGTTGGTTGTTCTCCAAGCTCTCTGCAGGAGTTTGTTAAAAGGATGCTGAAAATCTTGAATTGTAGTAAATCCTTTTATAATCAAGAACAGTGTCGGCGGATTCCTCTTCATACAGCATCACAATTAAAAGTCACCACACAACAAAACCCAAATATATTAATTGTATTAGCTGAAATAAAAATGTTTGCTTAAATAAAAATGACAAACGATTGTTTAATTCCAAAATATTTAGGGTTAGGCTATGTTCGACCGATCGACTGAGTACTAATTCATCACCTTTCTGCCGAGAGACTTCCACAGATTATGGATCTTTCCAGCCCAGTTACGTAGTTCTCCATCTGCTATTCCTCCCAGGAACTTCGGCCTACATAGAAACATCAACTCATGTCATCCAAACACATTTTAATAATATACAGTACTATCTGAGCACGAGTCTGATAACTAGTTCTCACTCGTCATGCCAGTCTGGTGGTGTCCATGGCTCAAACTCTGTCCCTGGTTTCTCAAAGTATGTACCGAGGAACTCCTGCAGTTTGGAAGGTGGGACGGTAGAGTTCGGCGATGCATTTGAAAGGTTGCGAAATGCAGACAAAACATCTGCAGGGAAAGACACAGGGAACAACAAAAGCAGCCACGTAATCAATGATGGAAGAAGTGGTCAGATCTTTCACTGAAGTAAAAGTATGCAAGTACCATCAGGAAAAGTATTAAAAGTACTCAAGGCAGAAAAATACTCTCATTTTAGAAAGTGTAAAGGATCCAACCAGCTGTGTGTTTAATGGTCTAATAGTCTCAGCTGGACTTGTAGGCCCTACTACGTGTGTTTTGTGTGCAGAAATCTTAATATGTAAAGTAACTAAAGCTGTCAGATGAATGGAGAGTAAAACATACATTTCTCTCTGAAACGTAGCAGAGTACTTCAAATTTGTACTTAAGTACAGTGCTTGATTAAATGTATTTATTTACATTCCACCACTGCATGTAATCAAACATCTTGGGGAGAAAAAAAAACAAAAACAAAAAAAAAAACACTTTTTGCTGACTTACCTGGAGTTTCCCTCAGCTTCATGTCAACAAAGTACCTGTCATCAAACAGTTTAGCTTTCTGTACCTGGTGCAAGATGGGCCCAGTGCAGTATATTTCACTGAAATTGATAGTTACTTATTAAACAGACATGATAAAGGACGTGTGTAGCCTATTAGTACAATATACCGACATCTTGTTACAGCGTCTTGCAGGGAAGCAGTAAAACCATGTCAGTCACTAAAAATTAGCAGGTGAGGGCAAAGGTCTGCTGCCAACTTGATATATGCTGAAGATAAGACAAATATGAGAAAATGTCTGTTCACTGGCAGCAGTAGATGGTGGATTCAACCTTTACAAAAACAGTGTTTCCAGGGTCTCAGCAGCAGCAGGCTGAGGTTACCCTATAAACATTTTCACTAAAACGAGAGCAAAACCGCTCAAATCTATCAAAGACAGCAGCCTACATTTGTGGCATCAGAGTGCCATTTCTTTCTGAAGAAATTCAGTGTGTAGACAATTTGATAGAAATAAAAGATCCTAAGTAGACAAAGTAGAGGCATTCCAATATTTTAGATTGTAAGCATTACAGGAGTTTTAAACTCAGCAGATAAATTGTTTTTGGTGGGGGAATTCAATTTAAAAAAAAAAAAAAAAATCTTCCAAAAAAATTGAAAGATTCGAGATTATCCAAAGTGCCTCCAGACATGTTTTAGATTAACTGATCAGTTTTACAGCAATACATTCACCAGAATTTTCTTTTAGAATCAACAGGAATTCAAGAACAGGAAGCAGTTGTGATAGTCTTGTATACGAAAACATTTTAAAGGAAAAACACTTATTCAGCTTACCCGTCACAAGGTGGGGGGAAAATCACTGTTTACACAAGCTAAAAGAGCCACTGATGAAAAGCTTAGTACCACCAACGTATGCATCTTGAGCTACAAACCGTGACACCGGAGTGCAAGTCAGTCTGCGGTCTGAGAACTTCCTCCAGGACAGTTTATATTAAGACACGTCAGTGACGCACTGACCCCTCGCTTTGAAAGAATGATAAACAGGACACTGCTGTGGTTGCCAAGGAAAGAAAACTTCAGACGCAATAAATTTCAGTGAGCTTTATTTTCAAAACAACTTTCAATCGTATCCAATAATACTCATGACAACCTTTAAACTTAAGTCCATTGTAAAATTAGCTTCACTGAAAAAAAAGCTGCCAATTAAATAACGACCAAATTTCCATCAAAAAAAATTTAAAAAAATGAACTCCGGCTTTAAATGCTTCACTAAATTTAGAGACTTTTAAGTTCCTTACTTTTTTTTTATTTTATTTTTTAAATAAGGTTTACTCAATTTGAATGTTTCATTTGAGAGAAAAAAAATATCCAAATTTAAGGGAAACTTTTTCAAACCTTTTTATACCCATTACCATAACTTTGGATCTTTAGGTCATGTCATCCTGTTTTTGTAATGCCCAAAGTATCCTCCCATTTTATTTTACTGATGCATCAGTTTTGAAAGAAAATCCCTTACGGACTCCTCTGACATCCTCCTCGACAGGTAAGGGATAGGACGGCCAGACTGTACACAAAAGCTGTGTTATCGTAAATGTGTTGGAACAATCAAGAGGATGAACATGTGCATCAGGGCAGCAAGAGCACTAATTTAACCATCCCACAAATAAAAAAAAAAAAAAGAAAGACCTTAAAGAATGAGACGATTTAGTTACAAACTATCCAATTTAGTCACCCAATCTGGGGCAAGATGCTCTTGTCTCAGTCTTTAAGGTTCTCATTATGGCAGCCAATGGCAGTAATGCAGCATTCCATCAAAAAAAAAAAAAAAAATAAAAAAAAATAAAGTAGCAACTACATCTTGAGGGATTGTCAATTTTAGCCCTGAAAGCATTTGCTGCGGTGATTACTGCCAGTGGGCTGACAAGAGACAGACAGCTGCCAAGTGCCTGTACAATTTCATCTCTGTTCACTCATCTATCGCTTAATTTTATTTAAATTTTTTTTTTTTTTTAATACAACTAAAGCCCTCCCACCCAACCCCATAAGCCAAAACAGCCAAATTCGATGTGCAAGTATTTAAGGGACAACGATAGAACTGAGAGAACAGGGATTACAGTCCTAACCAATGAGAAATAAAATAGTGATTTTAAACTGATCAACACTGTCACTTGTTATATTTAAAAAAAAAAAAAAGGAAAAAAAAGTGTTGATTAAATGTGCAATACTTCTCATTGATTAAAACAGTCTAGAGCATCTCACCATAACAAAGGGGGACCCTCATTTGCAAAAAGGTTCCACCTCAACATGTGGTCAGTGGTCCTTAATGCAAAATCAGGTGGTCATGTTGCATAAAAATGCAAAAAAAGCAACTGTATCCCAAACCTAAAATATGAAAGCAATAAAGGGTAGAGAAATAAGCCATAAACTCAGCAGTCTGAGGTGCCCAAGTTATTTTTTTTTTTTAAACAAGCAGTCCGACTAATAGTAATATGTAATCCTTTGTGCTCATTCCCCCTCAGTGCCAATGTTTGTTTTTTTTTTTTTTGGGGGGGGGGGGGGGGGGGGGAATGATCTGCATCACACTGCTCTCCCATCTGGGAGTCATGGGTGTATAAAAAGCAGTGCGGTCAGTGTTATTGCCTGAACCCATCTCTCTATGCGTTAAGTGCAGCCCAGTGCTCACCTTTTAAATGGGGCATCTTTTGTGGTTAGCTGGTTTTAATGAAAGCCAGCTAACTTGCAATGCACAGAGACTGAATTCATGCTACATTTTAGGTCAGATGGTTCATTTTGATGCATTTGGCCAACATTCTTTAGAAGGGGTAAAGAAATCCACAGCTTCCAACATTTGTGAAGAAATGTAGTGATGCTTAAAGAGCACACAGATCAATGTAACAGCTAATACCTCCCCCAGAAAACAAATCCTCTGCCAATTCAGCTGCACTGCAGCGAGTAGTACTACTACTACATGATGAATATTATTTTCTCTTCCAATAACACTATAACCGGGAGATCTTAGAGCACGTCTCAAGAGTCCGTTTCACAAGTTAAGGCTGGTGACAACAAAGAATTCATTACTCAAATGCACCTTAATCAATGCATCTGTCTAGACTGAACACTTGGTAACACTGGTAGCAGGAGAATAAGGGCAACTATTTAAACAATACCAGTTTAAGTGCAGCTTTGAAGAATTGCACTTGCCATCAAATTTGGAGGGGCTAAAACAGATTATCAGCGACAAACTGCCTCCAAAAACATTTCATGCACAAGGTCATGTTTTAGATTCTAATATATTCTGCAATTTCTAAAATTATGAATAAACTCACAGGCCAATGTTGCAGATCAAACAAACTGGCAGTTAAGAAACTGTCTCCAGTGCTCACGAGAGAAAAGGTGGGTGGGGGGAGGGGAGCTTTTCAGTTTGTCGGCCAGCCTTTTGAACTTGTTTAAAACAATCTTAAAATTAAGGTATATACACAAGGTGTAAGATGCACCCCACATGTTGGCTGCACATCTCGCAGAATTAAGCACGGCCATCCAAAGGAAGGTGAAACACAGGACAAAAAAAAAACAAAAAAATAAATTCATTCCCACAATTAAACTCCGCCAAAACAGGTATCCTCATGACTCATGGTGTGGAGGGGCTGCTTATTCATTTGTAGTGTACTGATGCTGAAGACGGAGGAAAGGGTCTGGGTCTTTTAGAAGCACACCTTCTCCACAAGCAACTGGACAGTCTGGCTGTCTCTCTTGGAAAAATATCCAGCATTTCTGTCCATGGAACGTCCAAGTTTGTCCTCATTTAGCAGCCAGACTCAAGTGTAGCTTAGCCAGCAGAAAGAATTCAGACCAGTCGCCCTCCCAATTATCTCCATTTCTTGCGAACGAATGATCCAACCTAAAACAGTTATGAATTCACCAATGCGATCTGACGTTAAATCAGCTGTACCAATTTTCAATTAGGTGAACGTGAGTGCGCGGTATGAAGTGAGCGACGTGGTGGAAAATGGAGGGTTATTACTTTAGAACGAGTTGAACTGCTTGTTAAGGCACTTGATACAAATTGGTTAAAACTGTCAAAATAAAAAACGTGGAGAATGGAGGGGTGTCATGTAGCGTCTGTTGGTGCTGGCTTTGTGTCATTGGTGGATATGAATCTTCACAATGTGCATTGATATATTTTTCAACTTGGTCCCATGCTTTCCTCCCGGTACTTATGTCTTCAGGGTGCGGTAGTGCAGCAGCACAGAGCCCTATAAAAAAGGCAAATGAGTTCTTCCAAAAACGCGTCCATCAAAATACACATTCCTTATGGTGGCATCCAAAAAAGGTAGACAAACAGAAACTGTACATAAAAAATAAAAACCACAAGAACTCCAAGATGGGGGATGAAAAAAAAGATACAAAGGGGAATGGATGATGGACTCATCTGTAGAGAGAGAAGAGTGGAATTAAGTTTACTACATTCTCCTGTTAAACATACCTTTATAGCATATATTTAACTTTATAAACTGAATAAGTTTTTTTAATCAGGACCTTCTGTATTTGGACAAGAAAGCCCATGCATAAGGTGACAAATATAATAGGCTACACTTGTGATTTTAATGTGTCATACATACACGCATTTAAATCAACATTTAGATAAACATGAGTATCAGTACATCATGCCCAATATCCAAGGACTTTGATCGGGGCCAACACTTGCTCATCCCTACATTACTTATTGATTTTTAAAACAGAAACTTCTGAAAATGACACAGAATAGCCCTCCTGCAGCTGAATATCTGGCTCAAGGACACCCCAGGTCATACAAACATTGAGTTCCATGGGGCTGTAACAATCTTTTAAGTTGAAAAACTGCAGCCTTGTCACAGCACAGCAACAATTGCATTAAAATGGCATATTCTGCTCAATTTCTACATCTTTCATCAGGTTTAGCAGGGGTAACAGAGGGGGGCATTTTTACTTTGTACATCAGGAAATGCACCATCATGGCAATGACAGCAATAATTGCCAAATTACCTTTAGTTGTGCCAGTGAGTTCTACGTATAATAAAAAGGGATGCAACGATCGCTCCTTTTTTAAGACCAAGCTTATGATAATTACTATTACAGTTCCAACGATGACTTTTGCAAACACTTTCATCAGATGTTTGTTTTTTAAAAATGTAAACTTTTTTTCACCAGTCAATTGGAAACAAACTGATGCAGAAGTGCATTTTACAACAGCTCTAGTTTCTCAAGAGTTTACGAGGTGCGATTAATGCATGGTCCCGTCGGTGCCCATGTGCTTCGTCGTTTGTCTACATAACTCAATGGGAAGGCAAAATGTTGTTTGAGGATTTTCCAGTTCTGTTTCTCCCTTATCACCGACTCTGGCAGCGGCCATGGTATCTTGAAAAGTGGAACTGCAGGCTACCGCTGAGCTGCGTTTAGCTACCGGTTGTTGCACGTCCCAGACCGACTCCCGGTGTTGGAATCCTTACGAGTGAAATACAGCCACAGTTTAGGCGGTTTAGCTTTAAGCTAAAACGGCGTTACCTGTAGTAGTTGTACGATTTACATATGCACAGTATAGGACCCGATACAGATACTCTGTGCACACCTAATACCACTGACCCAGCATGCCAAATAGCACAGCAAGACGTAATGTCTGCCATTAAAATCAGTCCAATTATAAATCTTTTGGTGTGTTGAAATTGTTGCATAGGCATCAAAAAGACAGAAGCAGCTAAACAATCCTGGAACTATCCTGAAAGAGAAAATGTGTGCATTTTGGCCGTCGGTGTCTGTGTACTCACTGGCTCATGGCTTGAGTTCTTCGCCACTCTCACTGTGGTACTCTGCCACATATAGGCTCTTGTCAATGATGCCAGGGATGGGCTTGATCTCCGTCCCAAGCTGCTCCTCAATCCCTTTCAGGTTGAAGCGATCATCGTAAGTGATGAGGTTGATGGCCAGACCCAAGTGTCCAAAGCGGCCTGGAAATTAAGGACAGGAGCGTTTAAATTACTTTATCGTTTGCTACCCAAAAAACAAGTCTTTGTACAAGAGGCTCAGTGGAAAAGAAAAACCAACGATACGGGCCCTTACCAGATCTACCAATGCGATGAAGGTATGTTTCTCCCAGCTTGGGAAAGTCGAAATTGATCACAACATTCACAGCTTGAATGTCAATGCCTCTTGTGAAAAGGTCTAGAGGAACAGGACAGTAACACCAATATCATACATCTGGACCAAATGTTAAGCAGAATAAGAATTTCAAAAAGATAAGCACTTTTTTTCAACCCACGAGTCACTACAAAATGGAAATAAGATGTAAACATAAGAATCCTTAACAGCAGAAAACATGGACACACCTGTGGAGGAAGTCAAGTCTAACCAACAAGGCACCACAGAAGTATGTGCATAAAATGTGGCACCACAATTACAGTAGTACAGAGTCACTTTCGTTTCGCTTTATTTTGACTCCGACAACCCTCCAGTATAATAGGCAGATCTACTCATAGCTTAATCCTCAACCTTGTAGTGCAATTTCAAGTTATGACATCATTTCTTTCACGACAACCTGAGTTATCAGGTTATCCTGGGTTAACGTTTCGTGTAATATTCATGATCAATATTATAAATTTATAAAATATTACAAATGCTCCGAAAAGACATTGCAGATCCAGTTGAATACCAAAGCTTCTGGAAGGCCTACAATTACAAGAGAGACCTCGTTGAAATGCCGCAGATCAAATCTGATCGGAGACGTTTTGAAAAGTCATTGGCAAGCAGGGTTGATTTACCAATCATGTGAACTACAAGCTCAGCAGGTCTGGTAGTTATGTTTCCACAGTAGCTGCCGGTTGCAGTGAAATAGCTTCTAGACCAGGGCTGCAGCTATCGATTCTTTTTGTAATCAATTAATCTAGCACTTGATCGATTAATCAGATTTTTTTTTACGTTTTTAAACAACCAAAACTAGACCTATATGTAAATATTAGTTATACTTAACCTATTTTCATTTATATATTTGATTATAATCTCACACACACACACACACACACACACACACACACACACACACACACACACACACACACACACACACACAGAGAGAGAGTTTTTCTGAAGGATAGTCAGCGCGTCAGCTCAGGTTGTAGTCACCACTACGTATTTCCATGTCTGATTTTGGTAGTTGTGTTTGATGTGATGTCATCGTCCATACAACTGTGATTGACTTTTGTCGGTCCTCTTCGTGGAATGGATGATGAAGTTAGACTCCATGTTTTCTGTTGAGATGCTAAAGCACTGACGTCGTGCTATTCTTGTGCTAAGCTAGTTTGATTTTGCAGTAGGCACACCGTACAGAGTTTTAATTATGTTTGAACTGATTCCAAACTTTGGACACTTTCTGTGGTTTCCTCCAGCCTGTATCTTCTCCCCTAACTATTTACGCTCTGGCATGTGTCGCCAGCAGCAGACTGAGACAGTAGCGGAAACACCGCCGTCACCGATACGTTAGTAACATTGATTTAACGAAGCTTCGAGGCAAGTCATTTAGAATAGAGGATTTTTTGTAATCAAATTATTCGAGGAATTGTTTCAGCCCTATTCTAGACAATTACAGTTATACTTTGACAAATCTAGTGTAGGTACGTGCACTTGGCTCTACCACTTACCAGTGCAGACAAGATTCCGGCAGAGGCCATTTCTAAAGTCGTGGAACACACGGTTGCGATGCTCCTGGAGAGCAGAAAAGAGATGTCATGTAAACCTCATGGTTGATTCTTCACTAAAACATTTAAAATGTATGGGCTGTGGAAAGCACCATGTTATGGGTATGTAGCTCTATCGTCTATAATGAATAAGGCCGCAAAACTAGGCTGCAATGTGAATACATTAAATGTATTCCAGGCAACCTCTAATAGACAAATACGACAGTCCAAAAGCCGTTTGTACATGTGGTACAGTTACCCAAGTCTCAACAGGACTGTTTCTCATTGGTGGAAAAACCTGACAGCAACACTCCATCTAATAGAGGTACGTGCACGTCTACACGATGTACCACTTTAATGCACACCAAAAGTAGTAAGTAGCAGCTGTTCTGGTATGCATCCATCGCCACCTGTGTGTATTTTGGTCTTAAAGCTGGTAGGTGATATTTCTGAGGCAGTACTTTGAGCTGACCTGTCTCATCTTGGCATGAATGTAGAAACATGAATAACCGAGCTGGGAGATCTTCTTGGCAAGGAGCTCCACTCTCTGAGAGGAGTTGCAGAAGATTATAGACTGGTTGATCTGGAGCTGGGAAAAGAAGAGGGAAGGGAAGAAAAAAAAAAATAAAAAAAAAAATAAAACACACACCAACAGCAGTTAATTCCAGTGAAATCAATGTTTGAATTCAAGTATCCAATAATTAACATGCAATGCAAAACAAAAATGTTAAAATGGACTCAAACAGCCCTTTATTTATGACAGCAGCCATTTGCATGAAATGCCTGCAGTCAAGTTGGCCTTCAAGTGCAATAAAGGCAACTCTTACCCTGGAGAACAAGGTGTTAAGGCAATGGACCTTTTGCCTTTCAGTTACATATGCGTAATACTGAGTCACACCCTTCAGTGTAAGCTCCTCCATCAGGTTGATCTCATAGGGTTTCTGCAAGTGTGCATTCTACAAAGCAGGTGAAGACAGGGGTTGTCAGATTGCGGTTGAGCTACAAATTATGAAGGCTGATTTGTGCTTCAGCAATAAGAAATGAACAAGTCTCCCAAAAAAAAAAAATAAATAAATAAAAAAATAAAATTAGAAATATGTACCATAAACTTTTGCACGCTGAGAGGGAAGGTCGCAGAATAAAGCAGAATCTGCCTCTGTTTGGCCAGGAAGCCCAGCATTTCCTCCATCATAAGCACAAAGTCCTGCGACAGGAGTTTGTCAGCCTATTGAGCAGAGGGACATGGGGTGGAGGAGGCACATTGAGAGCTGTCAGGGGGGGGGGGGGGTATTATAGGTCAAACTAAATGAAAAATAAACTATTTAACTCACTTCATCCAGAACGACCATCTGCACTTGATTGACTTTAGCCACCCCTTTCTTGATGAGGTCTAAAATCCTCCCAGGAGTGGCAATGATCACATGTACTGCAAAATAAACACATTCGTCAAAAAAAACAAAAAAAAAAAAAAAAAATTAAGATACACAGGATTTGCACTAAAGAATGGTAGTGTTATGACTTGACTGAGGACATTTTATTGTATTCATTGTAAAAATGTGACTCCTTTATTATTTTAACTGTTTAAAGCCCTTCTAGGGACAGGTGTTGCGAATTAGCCAAGGCTATAAACACTGATACAGGCATCGGATTGTTCTTCATGTAATCTATGTTTTTTTGTATCTGTCCCTATTCAAATAAACAAATAAAATATTAAAATGTGCAGCTTTCAGCGTAGCATTGTGAAAGTAAAGGATCAGGTCTACATCGTCAAATGAAAAAATGTATCAAATAATGGGTTTTTCCCTTATAAAAAAGGGAATACGAGGAGACATCGACAAGCAAAGAGATTTCATTTTAATAGAATATGTAGCCTATACTACGTTTTTGATTATTTCTGCTTCAAGATATGAACACAGCATTTAGTATGAAGACAAACCACAGTAACGTAGTGTGAGTAAATTGTGAAGTTTACCCGTTTCATCGAGTCTCATGATGTCATCGCGTAGGTTGGTTCCACCTGTGGTTGCCATTACCTTGACTCCACCCATGTGTTTGCTGACCTGGATACATATTTGGCTTACTTGCAGAGCCAGTTCTCTGGTGGGCACTATGACCACAGCTGCAACAACAGAGAAACAATCATGTGATTGAGCACTCACATTTGTTTTCTCCAAACCTGAGCCAGCATGAACAAAGCTTTTCAGCTGTAACGTTAGTACAGCCATGAAAGCAGCAAACAAACGGGATCAACGGAGACAGATTCTACCCAACAGTAAAAAAAAACTGCATGTTTCTAACAGTTGCGTGACCAGAGACGTAACAAACCCCGGGTAAATATTGGAGATGTATTTGAAAGACGGAGACAGCTTAGAGCCCAAAAGGACGCTGAGTTGGCTAATTTCCTCCTGAACAGCTAAGCATTAGCTTCAGGCTAATTTATCATGGCTACAAGGGATGCGCATTTTATGGTATTTAAACATTTGTGTACTCTCAATGAATTACATAGCTGGAGTACCCGAGTTGGTTACTCACACTAAAAATTGACACAGCCAGTAAAGTGATCCCGACTGGTCCTGGCTAACGCCGCCATGCTAACCCAGCTAACGTTACTGGAGGACCAGGCAAGCGGGCCACGGCGTTTACAACGTGTAGCCTGTTCAGCAGCCGTAGGTGATAACGGTGATATATTTGAAACCGAGGGAGGCTGTAAAATCGGGAAGAGAGGACCGTGAGTTTGCAGTGTGTTTAGGCATTGTTGCTGTAATTCTAAGCCAATAAAGTGTCTTCAGTCCGGTGGAAAAGGACGGCAAGGTAGTGGTATTTTTAGCGGTTCCTATCGTAATTCTAAGCTGAGGAAGTGTGTCTGTCTGTCGTGTGGAAAGGGCGGTGAGGTTGTTGTGTTTTTAGCAGTTTGTATCGTAATTCTAAGTCGAGGAAGTGTGTCTGTCAGTTGGGTACAGAGCTCTGTGTGAGCACGGGCTTTTATGACTGTCAATATAGCCAGCATCTAACGTTAGCTACTCCGCTGTGCTGTGAAGTAATGTCTGACTATGTGAGACAAGCGTCTAGCAACATCGTTGGATGCGCCGGTCTCAGCCTGGCAACCAACGTGAACTTTGAGTCTGGGGAGGAGGGAGCGGGAAAGACGACTCTCTCCAGTATTTTCAATTTGTACTGCATTAACTATTTTAAACCGTAGCTGTTAGTATTACATATTGCACCTTTAAATATATACTCATACAAAAAGGTCTCCAACTAACATTTATTTGAATTATCAAATGATCTTGAGATTAAAGTTACTATCTAACCGGGCTTAAAAAAAGAAATGCAAATATTCACATTTTAAAAGCTGGAACCTCAAACTTTTTGCTTGAAAATGACAAATGACTCCGATTAAGATTACATCTGACATTTACTGTAGGAGAAAATGAGATTTCTCTCACCTTGTATGCAGTCCCTCTTCAGGTCAATGCGTTCAAGTAAGGGAATGAGGTAGGCTCCACTCTTTCCCGTGCCATTCTTAGCTCTGGCCAAGATATCCCTTCCTGACAGTGCAATGGGAATGCTTTCCTCCTGTGCAAAAAGTAGTAAAAGATTCATACTTAACACCACGTTTTATGCAGTCAAGTGTATTTTCGGCACATACCAAATTAGGTCTGCTCTAACAAAATATATTCAAACATTCAATTAAAAGGTTTGGTCACTATTAAATAACATGTAGAGGGACTTGATGAAAAAAAATACTAACAGTCCCAGGTCATTGGCCCACTAATATCCCTTTCAGGCTGCTCAGCAATGCAGGTTAAACCCTGTTAGGGGGTGCTATCTGAATGGGTCAGATGATGAGAACTCAAGGGATAATCAACGTCTGGGAACCATGAATGTACAAAACGTCATGGCAATCAATCCAACAGCTTTTGTGATAACAGTCTGGACCAACCGACATTGCCATGCCACTAGCACGGCTTAAAATAGTTTATATAAAATAGTAATTCACTTTTTGCTGCCTCACCAGAGTCTGTCCTAGGACCGAACCCCCCAAAAAAATAAAAAAATCAATCCCATAAAAACACTGTACACTATTTCAATTAGACATTATAGTCATTTAATGTCTGAGAATCAGAGTGTGACCAATACAATTGGAAATCCTTTTAATTTAGGAAAAGGTATCAAAGAAAATGTTGGTAACGTGTCAAAGTCATGTTAACAGAATGACTGCCAAGATTTTTCCAAACACACCAAAACTCTATAATTATGAAAACATGCACTTCCTTAAGCAAGACACCTTCTAGCCCAGCTGCCAAAAGAGCACAAATATGGGTTGTGTCTGAATGTACCTGAATTGGAGATGGCTTTTCCCAGCCCATCTCAAAGATTCCCATGAGCAGCTCCCTCTTTAGGCAATAATCTTCAAACTCATTGCCTTTAGTTGCAGTCACATCCTGTAATCATAGAATTATATACTCATTAGCATTTGGTTAACAAGATGTAAATCATGAATTTGTAAACTAATGGATTATGCCCAAGTGATAATGGAAGGGAAGAAAGTATATTAAAAACAAAGAAAAGTTGTCTAAAGTGTCAACCAATTTCAGAAATTCCCAAAGAAAAAGTGCTTTTCTTTAAACTAATCGACCGTTTGTAGCTCTCATTAGCTACAGAACGAATATAGAAATAAAAAAATGTAACTAAAATCTGTCCATCATGTAGCAAGTTCCCATTAGATCCTGAGTAGAAGAAACATTAACACTAAATCGGACCACTGCAACAATTCCAATAAAAGACAAACTTAAGTTTTTTTTAATAGCATGACTATGTAAAACAGCGGCATGCAATTATGTGCTTTATTAAAAGTACTCAATACCCATAGCTAAGAACCCAGGCATAACGGCAAATGTATGGTTACCACATAATAGTTAACAATGCATGTATATGACATGGCATTATTTTTATAAGGAGCAAAAGTTGTATGATTCAGACCTTGTTCATGGTAATAGTATGAACAATTCCTACTCTTCATAACAATAGCTAGGCTTAGGAGGATTTGCTAGCATGGCTGGAAAGCCAAAAAAAAAAAAAAAAAAAAAAGAACTTTCTTGTACCAACCGAAGTTTTCATTCTCATGTCTTTTGGGGGCAATTTCAAATTTTTCTTCCAGTCATCTCCAGGCCTGTGGAGGGTAAAGCATGAGTGAGCAATAAGCATAACAAAATAATTGACAGTAATAATTATAGTAATAATAAAGAAAAACATACTTTATGACAGCATTGGTTGTAGGGGCCGGTTGGGAGTTTCCATTGTTGATTGTGCCTTTCATCTGATTAAGTTGCTGTAGTAGAGGGCCTCCTCCACCTCCACCTGGTGCTCCAGCAGGCTTCACTAGGCCTCTGAGCTGTCCGTTCTGGTTGGACAAGCCCAAAATCACTGGGTTCTCTGTCCTGGCAGTACTCATGTTTACTGAGCTTTACTTTTCAGTTTCAATAGCAATGAAATCTCTTACGTCTCAAAATGAAGTGAGGCCACTCTGCTGGGACCACTCAAAGCACAATATTGTCCTTCCCTCTTGAGACTTTAATACTTATCCAAATGTAAATGTTCAAATGTTTGTTTTTGTCTCAGCAGGTTCTTCAACAATATTGTTGTTTCTGGGACATCAAGTGTCAAAAACAAATTCCTCTCCTTTTTATAGAAAACGTCTAAGCATGGATTTCTTTAGCAAATTAGGGCTTATCATAGATGTAATCTGCCAATATTTTTTTTTTTTTTTTTTTTTAAATCGAAAACCATACACCAGGAGGGCTAAGCTAGCTTTCAAGTACTGGCAGACTGTTTAGCTAGCCATCTTGTTTAGCTTCACTGAGCCGCTGCGTCCTGTCTCAAGTTTCTTCAACCCTGAAACATATGAGACACAGTGTTGACATCATACCCGACAAAAAAAAGTAACATTACAATTGAATGATTATATGTGGCAAAAGACATGCTGCATTTAGAGGGTAGCTAGCTAGACTAATAGAGTTAATATTTAACGTTAGCGGATCAACTACTGACAGTAACGTCAGATGGCTGGCCTTACGTCAGAAGTTAGCCTACACAGCAGTAGGTCGTAACGTTAATGTTGCAGCTAAACCTTGCTAACATGGAGACGTTGATTTACCGTAAGTCAACCACACCAGTAGTTTCTGTACAATGAAATGACCTGCCGCTTGAGAGGTCGACATGATAAATGTCTCAATACATGACTGACATGGAGCATTTGCTCTCTGTTGTATCCAACCAACTACAAGGAAACAAGCCAACGTTACCCTGCTGTTAACTTAGCCACGGACATCTGGCTAACTAGCTAGCTAGGTTAGCTAGCACATGAAGCTTTAGCTTCAAGCTAATGTTGTGCTAGTTCGGTAACGTTGAGCAACGTCACAATACCGAATTCAGATTTGTTTTAATCCAGTCAGTAGGTTATACCGCTAGTGCAAATAATAATTTACACATTTTCCAATTTTAACAAACGAACAAGACTGGATATCTACCATTAGCTAACTAATGTCAGCTAACTCAGTTGACTCCATTGCCGTGCTAACGTCAGGTCTGCTAGCAAGCTAACAAACTCGCTAACGATGGCGAAATAACATTTACAGTTAACGCTTATTGTAAAAGTCACCACGAAATAATGGAATATCAGGTATATAGTTCGGATGTACATGCATTTACCTTGGATAACTGAAATAACCGGCTTCCTACGCGCCGCACTCAATTTTTAGCTGACTACGAAAGAGTCTTGTCAACCAACCGTTCAAGATGGCTTCCACTCGTATTTGAACCCGCCCCCATCCAAGTAATCAGCTGATTTCATTTCAAATCAAGGATTTGATTTGGGATTTACCCTTTACCTACAGGGCGTCCTGTGTCACAGTGATACTTCAGACTGTGTTAAATTGACATCCACTCCACATGCATCAATCGAGCCCGAGTTTTGTCGGTCTTGTGTAACAGTTACTATCAGTGTTCTAGCTAGTTCATTCAAAAGTAACGTGATGTAGCCTACATTAATCCATCTTGATTAGTCTTGAATTTAACCTTCCTTGGAGACTATGACCTGGATGAGTGAGAAACTCCACAGACATTCATCTAACGTTACTTCCTTGGCATTAATGCAACCGTAAACTGAGTAAACTATAACACAAACATAATTTTAACATACTGATCGCTTGTGTGTGTGTGTGTGTGTGTGCGTGGGGGGGGGGGGGGGGGGGCATCCTGCCTTCTACCCTGGGTCAATACAACAATATGTAGCTAGCCTGCCTCCGCATTCACATTACCAAATATATACTGTGCATGCCCTGCTATTTTTTTCTACCCAAATTATAGATTAAAATAGCAAAGAATAAAGGTGATAGAAATATCTGACAAACCCAGAGAAAATAGTGGTTTATTTGTACTGTTGCAAGATCTCTTGTTTCTGTCCCTGTCACCCACCATATTTTCATATTATCTTTAGCTTTTATAGACAAATATTTTGAAAGTATTGGAATTTTATTACAAGTAACCTGCACTCTACTGCTCCATATCATAGGTTACCATAACCAGGTTTATAGGGACTACATATTACAATCAGGGTTCAAAATTCACTTTTTGTTCACCAGCCAAAAGTGGCTAGTGAAAATTTGACAGCCACTCAATAGATTACCATTGGGTTTTTTGAAGGGGGGGGGGGGGGGGGGGCTGGTGAGTGAAGCAAATCTACCAGCCACTTGCATATTTTACCAGCATTTGGCTAGTAGATGGTGCTAATTTGGAACCCTGATTACAATTGTAAAACATGTAGATTTAACAACTGAGTAGTTCTGCATTTAGAAGTAACATGTGGATAATGGGGGGGGGGGGGGGGGTTATGTATAATTTTATACTGGTGCTGTTCTCAAAAAGTAACAGCAGATTTAAATACGTCAATATAGACACCATGGGTCAGATATAAAAATCTGGAATCAGTACTAAATATCCATGTCTTTATTTACCATTTTGTCTTTATTTATTTACTGGGGCCTCTCCTGTTTAACATCTACATGCTTCCACTGGCTCAAATTATGGAAAACAATAAAATAAGTTACCATAGTTATGCAGATGACACACAAATTTATATAACCTTATCGCCAGGGGACTATAGTTCAATACAACAACTGACTAAGTGCATTGAACAAATTAACGACTGGATGTGCCAGAACTTTCTTAAATTAAATGATGAAAAAACTGAGGTGGTTGTTTTTGGAGCAAAAGAGGAACGATTGAAAGTCAGCGCTCAGCTTCAAACAATAATGTTAAAAACAACAGACAAAGCCAGAAACCTTGGTGTAGTCATGGACTCAGACCTGAATTTTAACAGCCACATTAAGACAATTACAAAGTCAGCCTATTATCACCTTAAAAATATATCAAGGGTTAAAGGACTTATGTCTCAGCAGGATTTGGAAAAACTTGTCCATGCTTTTATCTTCAGTAGACTTGACTACTGTAACGGTGTCTTTACAGGTCTCACTCAGACAGATCACTCAGACAGCTGCAGCTGATTCAGAACGATGCTGCTCGAGTCCTCACTAACACCAAGAGAGACCAAGACCAGTCTTTACACTGGCTCCCTGTGTCTCAAAGAATGATTTCAAAATACTTCTGCTGGTTTATAAATCACTAAACGGTTTAGGGCCAAAATACATTTCTGATCTGCTACTACACTATGACCCACCCAGACCTCTCAGGTGGTCTGGGACAGGTACACTATGACCCACCCAGACCTCTCAGGTGGTCTGGGACAGGTCTGCTACACTATGACCCACCCAGACCTCTCAGGTGGTCTGGGACAGGTCTGCTACACTATGACCCACCCAGACCTCTCAGGTGGTCTGGGACAGGTCTACTACACTATGACCCACCCAGACCTCTCAGGTGGTCTGAGACAGGTCTACTACACTATGACCCACCCAGACCTCTCAGGTGGTCTGGGACAGGTACACTATGACCCACCCAGACCTCTCAGGTGGTCTGGGACAGGTCTGCTACACTATGACCCACCCAGACCTCTCAGGTGGTCTGGGACAGGTCTACTACACTATGACCCACCCAGACCTCTCAGGTGGTCTGGGACAGGTCTACTACACTATGACCCACCCAGACCTCTCAGGTGGTCTGGGACAGGTACACTATGACCCACCCAGACCTCTCAGGTGGTCTGGGACAGGTCTGCTACACTATGACCCACCCAGACCTCTCAGGTGGTCTGGGACAGGTCTGCTACACTATGACCCACCCAGACCTCTCAGGTGGTCTGGGACAGGTCTGCTTGTTGTCCCCAGAGTCAGAACTAAACAGGGGGAAGCAGCGTTTAGTTTTTATGCTCCACATATCTGGAACAAACTCCCAGAACTGCAGGTCTGCTGCAACTCTGTTCTTTTAAATCAAGGCTGAAGACCTATCTTTTTGATGTTGCCTTTCTTTAAATAATAATAAATAAAGTTATTTCTTATACTGAAGTTGCATTGTTGACACTGTATGACAATCTATATAAGCATATAAAGAGAAATTCCTATTTTATCTGCTTTTATACATTTAACTGTTTGAACTGCTCTTCAATGTTTCATTTCTTATACTGCACTGTAACTTTTAAAATCTGTTTTTTATTTTTTTTAATCTGTTTTCATGTGAAGCACTTTGAATTGCCCTGTTGCTGAAATGTGCTCTACAAATAAAGATGCCTTGCCTTGCCTACTAGGGCCATATCACTGACAGCAATGTGCTCTCTTCTTCAGGAATGCCCTGTTCATGCTCACATGGCTATTCACACCTGGAATCTTCCCAGTACAGTCACAGTCTGATCTGCTGGCCATGGAGCTGCCTTGCTCATGGGTTCCTCGGTGGCTTTCCCCCACTTGAATGTCTCCAGCGAACCAACTACCTACAGTAGCAAACTAGACTATCTGGTCACAAGCCTATTTCTCCAATCATCCTCCCCTCCCCTTTTGGTGATACATGTTGCAATCATAAACACATAACTGATACCAGTGGCCAAACTAAGATGATGTTTATGGTAATCTCACACCAACTTATTCTTATTGTTAGAGGATGGCTGGATGTTGCATGTTGCAGAAATGAAATGTTTAGATTTCGAACATAGGCAGTCTTGCGAAAATTGATGCCAAATTGACAATTTGCTTCAAAGTTTTCGGAGTTGAGAAGCTCCATGAAGTGAGGCGACAGCCAGCAGGCGCATGCCGGGGCCGCTAGCTCGTTTGCTCTGTCAGTCATGCTCAGAGCTGGAGGTCTCTTAGACCGCTCTCGTAAATAAGGGACCGTTCAGTATTTATGGAATGGACCACCAGAGGAAAATAGGGGAGGGTCATGTCTTTTTATTCTTTGTTGAGAGGAGGGTCACCCAACATTTTTTAGTCTAGGAATCAACTTTTGTATTCATGAAAAAAGTAACATTTCAAAGTGGCATGTTTGGTGCATATTATTTCATGTAGCTCTTAGTCTCTACCCTCCTTTGCTACCAGATGGGTCTGACCCATGAGTTTGCTGGGGGGCACCCCCTGGTGGCTCAAACGGGTAAATGCATTGTTTAAAAAATGAGTGGAATAATTATGACCAGATATTTTATAAACATCTTAAATAACACAAAACAACTAAATGGTGGTAGCCGTAGGTAATACATCAGATTTCATATACTGCTTTAGTACCTGGCTGACGATGGGAGCAGCAAGACGCAAAAAACAAAGTTACTGTTGCACTAGTCTGGACATCTTGCCCTGCTAACGTTGCAATAAAGGTTTCCTAAATGCCATGTATATACATGTGATGTCAGCTTAATAATTGATTGCGGGTTTTGTGTAGATTTGGACTTGTATACGTTTATTCCACTTTGTTTAAACGGCGAAGTGGAGAGGCCTCGTTCACCTGTTTGGAGCTGGCTGGTGAATGTGACGCTGGTATCGGCCTTGCTGGATACACCGTGACTCTGTTTGTGGATCTACTGATCGCTGTGGATTACTTTTTTTTCGTGTCTTAACGTTTTATGGTGAGTTTGGAGAGGCATCTCAACAGACTGGAGGTCCAACACTGATTGGTCACATTACATTTTAGTTGAATTTAAGCGTCTGTCTGTTGCGTTCCAAGACAGCCGTGCCGCGATTGGATTTCATGAGGGCGAATTGTTAAATTGTTACAATGTAATTTAAAATCTGCTTTAAAAATAAACATATGTGTTTTGGAATATAATGTTCAGCTTCAGCACCTTTACCTATGTGCTAAAATATACAATGACGAAGCTTAGTGACCAGTCCATAGCAACCAGTGTTGAATTGGTGATTTCCCAGTGTGCTTTGCTGAATGGTCTCAATATTTTATTGTTTTATTTCATATGAATACTAGTTTACTAGAGGAGTAACTTAGTATTTGAAGTAATGCAGTAATGCAGGAAGTGTGCATTTAGTTTCCATGCTTATTGTGTTTCCACAACAATGTTAGTGAGTAAATCTACTGAAATGACCCCCACACCATAACAGAGGAGTGGGATGTGTCAGATGAGAATGCAGAGGCTAACTCCTGTACATCATGGCTGTAAAAATCTAATGGCATCTGTATATCTTTGCAAAGTGCAAACTTGCATGCAAGGGGAGGGTCATGCTTCTTTTTAAAGTAATTTTGGAGGGTTGTAGAAAAATTATTACTGATGAAGGGAGGGATAAGTCTTTTTAGCCTAAAGGTCCCAAAACTCCTCTGGTGGCCCCTGAAATAAATAACAAACAGTCCCTAAGAGGCTTTTATTTCGCCATTGATGGTTCATTTGTTTAAATACCATAACACATGTACATCATAAGATTAACGGGAACCTGTGGTTAACTGTCTTTTAGGAGTTAAACTCCATCTCGCTGGCCGGCCATCACACACACACACACACAGCGCAGCAGGCAGAGGCGGGGGAGGGAGAGATACCCGTTTCTCTTCGGGAGACTTGTTTAAATTATGACAATATGCTATATACATTAGATTTAGTATTTAGTTCATACTTTTTTGGTGTATTTGTTTTCTGATATTAATAATATAAAGACCGTTGCCGTGCTTGCGTCACTTCCTTAACGCTAGGCCACTTGGCCTGTGTGAATGCAAATGGAAAAACGGTTTTGGGGGAAGAGTAGTTAGATCTGCTTAGAAGTGGACTTTTCCTATAACTACGTTCCTGTAACTACTTGGTCGGAAAGCGGTTTAAAATGATGTTTACGGTAATCTCACACCAACTTATTCTTACTGTTAGAGGATGGCTGGATGTTGCATGCCAAACTACCCAAATAAATTTGACTAGTTCAGTACGATTGCCTGTCGTTTGTCCAATGCTACAATATACTGTAGGGTGTGGTTACATGGACTTGCATTACTGCTCTTTCATGCTTACTATAGAAAGCCTGGTACAGTATTTAAAGCTTTGGTCCGTTTTGACTTGCAGTTTCAACCAACCCCAACGCAGAAATCAGCAAAGCAAGTATAGAAGAAGCAGCACTAAGAGGAAGTAGGCTATACACACATTTCCCTACGGCAGTGTAAGATACATTCAAGTGACCAAGATTCACCCATGGCCTTTGCAGTTACCTTTCCACCGGTAAGACATAATTAAGAATTGTTGAAGTGAATGTTAAATTGCTGTAGATGTTCTTAAAGGTCTTTGTTATACTAGCATATATAGCCGGGCACGATTTAAACAAAATCTAATTATAGATATTCAAATGTAGCATATGTTCCGTTTGTAATTTAAATTAATATGGTATGTATACACTTAAAATAATGGGTGTCATTGAAAGCAACAGGATCAATCTTACTGTGATTTAGTCTGTTGTCAAATGTCCTTTAACTGCATGTAGCTGTACTAAGTAAGCTTCCAGTAGCTGAAATGTACTGTTTAAAACAGTATAGCATAACTCTGTAACAGTTTCTCTCTGCTGCAGCATCTGGCATTTTAAAGCAAGCCATTTCAATATAACCGGCAACATGTATGTTTTTTTTTCTTTTCTCTTTATGATTAAGATTAAAGTACAAGATTTTTTAAAACTTGACAACATATTTGATACACTATAGTAGCTTGAATTACTGAACCGTAGAAATGCACCTAAACAGATGTGGGTTTGTTACATGGGTGCACACTGCTTCTTTCCTGTTGACTCATTAGGGAAATAAGCGAGGAAGAAATTCCCTGTAATACTTCATATATGCTTGTCATGAAAGGAGAGCACTGCAGGGTTCTCTAATCACAGGCTTCAAGGAACTTGCGATTCATCATCGCACTGATCGATGTCGAAGGTTAAAATGATATCTTTTAACGATGATGCAATTACATGTGATTATTTCTAATTTCAAATCAGTCCAATTAGTTCGTAATATGAATCAAACGTATAAACTTGTAGAGGAAATCACCTTATAAAATGTCAAAGCCTTGTGATATAAGAACAGGTTGCACTGTAGTAGGCCTAGTCATTATGAACTTTAGGCCCAACAGAAATGTTGAACGTAACGGCAGCAATGATAAGATATAAATTACGTTAAGATGTTAGTTTATATAGTTTTGGAACTTTAAAGTTTTGTTTCTTCAAACAGAATGCTTCATTTCTAAGATGGGAAACAGATATATAAGAAAAGTATCATGAATATAGCTTAATATCATTAAAAGTATTTTATATGATCTTTTCTAGAAGTTACATGAAAATACCAGAGTTACTGTAGCACAGAGTACATTCTGCTACTAATATGACTGCAATGCAATGAAATTCAAGAGGATGCCAAGATTATGACTGTTTGTACATCACATTTGTACTCATATTTTTTTTAATAATATAAACATATATGGATATATTTTTGCTGTTTTATCATGGTCACTGACTTAACACCATTATTAAACATGGAGAAATGGCAATTTTAGAAGAGCTTAGTTTTTTGTGACAAGTCAGGTTTTAATAGCTGTGATTTCTCCACCTGATCTAATGTTGTTGATTTGGGGGCAAAAAGTAATTAGTATTCATTTATTATTATACAGCCAAAGTAGGATATTTTGGCATATTTGCCTTAAAAACATCTCCTAGTTACTGAGAAGGGGAAGTGAAAATAATCTGGCCTATATCTGCATTTCCTGCCTACAGTAATAATTTGACTGAGAAAGCCACAGGGAAGAAAAAAAATACACAAATCAAAGTAGAGCTATAAGCTAATGTAATGATTCATTGTTCATTGCATAATGAACAACAGCTATTAGAATTATGCCCGAAGGATTTGATTGTACAATTGTGTATTATTCCACGTTACACAAAGTTATTTTCAAACTGCAATAAGGTAACTAAAAGGAAAATGTTCCTCTTTTTGTTTCACAGCTGGAAGACACAGATTATAATTCATCAGACTACGTTTATGAAAACAAGGACACAGCCTGTGAAGATGAGGGGACTGGCCTGCAGACCTTTAACGCCGTGTTCCAACCCTTGCTGTACAGCTTGATCTTTCTGCTGGGCGTGGCGGGGAACGGCCTGATGATAACTGTCCTCCTGAGACGTTGGCGCCTCCTGCGCATCACTGAAATCTACCTGCTGCACCTCGCCCTGGCTGACCTCATGCTCCTCTTTACATTTCCTTTCGATGTAGTCAACAGTGCCACTGGCTGGCTGATGGGAGAGTTTCTCTGCAGGCTGATGGGCCTGATGAAAAACCTTAACTTCCGCTGTGGGAGTTTCCTCCTAGCTTGCATTGGGTTTGATCGGTATTTGGCCATCGTTCATGCTATTCCAAGTATGCAAAGTCGACGTCCCAGAACAGTGCACCTCACGTGCATTACATTATGGCTGGTCTGTTTGGGTTTATCAGTACCCAACGCTGTGTTTCTTTCTGTGAAGGAAGAAGCCACAAATTCATCTAGGCTCTCCTGTTCCAATCATCTTTATGGAATCTATGCAAATAACTGGGTTTTGACCAATCGAGTCTTAGATCATTTGTGTTTTTTCCTTCCCCTGGCTGTCATGTGCTATTGTTACACAGCAGTGGTAGTGACTCTGTGCAACAGTCAGAAAAGCCAATCAAAGCAAGGAGCAATTCGACTGGCTTTGCTCGTCACTCTCGTCTTTTTCTTCTGTTGGCTACCCTATAATATCACCTTAATAATCGAAACTATGGTAGACCTGCGTGGTATTGAATATCAAGCCTGTAGCTCGTATGTCCTACTGCGACCAGCCCTCGATGTGACCAAAAGCCTGGGTCTCTCACACTGTTGCCTGAACCCGTTCTTGTATGCCTTTGTTGGGGTGCGGTTTCGCAATGAGCTAATAAAGTTACTTTGTAAATTGGGCTGCAGCCGTGTTTGCCTACCTTTCATCAGAGCTCAGAGTCACAGTCAAGCATCCATCTCTGATGGAGCAACCACCACCAGCATCATCCACATCTAATAAACTCCTATACTCCTATACAATGTCAGCTGTAACTAAAATGCCTGTGCACAACAGTATTTCATTTGTAATGATGAAAAATGTTATGTTATCCGACAGTACCAATTGCTACTTTGATTGCATTTAAAAGATGTTTTATTTACCCAGTCAATAAAAAATGTATATTGTTGGCATCTGCTGAAATCAGTTTTTGCTTGTACTTTAGCTACTGCTAATTGGATTTAATAAAGTTTTCATATATTATACAGCAACCGTGTCTCCTTGTCAGTGGTATTAAACAACAATAATTGACACAATAACCAAAACTTAAACCACCATAGAGATCAGTATTATTCTATTTTGAGACTTCTATTAAAACACTGTTATACAGAACAACTGCAAACAATCACAAATTGCATCTTATATACAGCAGGTATTATATATATATATATATATATATATATATATATATATATATATATATATATATATATATATATATATATATATATATATATATATATATATATAATTCATTTTGCACAACAGTTTGGTAGTTGGAGAAAATAAATCAATGATATTAAAACAAATAGAAATTTGAGGCACTCCTCTCCTGACTGCCACTCTGTTTCCACAACAAATACACATATCTTTGAAATATACATATTTTACAGTATTTTAGGAAATGGCTTCTGATTTGTTATTGAACTTTGTTACAGTGCTTTTAGATGTTCAATTTTTTAAATCAGTTGAAATGCAAAATTTGGAGAGTATCACTGATTTATTGTTTTTACAGTTCCTCTTTTCAAATAACTGGAAGAATAACAAAGAAAATATTTGGACACAATGGGAAGGTAACCTAGTGGACACGTTTCTTCTTTTTAACAGTTTATGCGAGCTGGATCAGAATGGCATATTGGCCATACCCCCGGGGCCATAGCCAATCGGACTGTCCAGAGACATTCCCCGCTGTCTGAGAGACTGGGGGCCCATCATACCAGACGGTTGGTGGGAAGGGCCCATCATGGGACCCTGAGGGGACATTAGAGGACCCTGGGGACCAAATGGATCCCCTGGCATTGACATGCTTCGCTGCTTAGCCTGCATCATCATAATGTTTTGCTGTGCCATCAAATTGTGTGAGTGCTGCTGGGAGGGCATCATTCCGGGGTATGGACTGGAAGGGTGGTGGAGAAGGCTGTTGGCCATCATGGCTTGCTGTTGCTGGAGTTGCTGCTGGGGCACCATGCCTGTCCTTCCCATCATATGTCCAGGCGGGCACATGGGGCCCATGCCCACACCAGAAACCATACCCCTTGCGCCCCCCTGAGGAATACCCATGTTTTGGCGTAATCCACCGTGTGAAGGGTGTGGTGGCAGCTGCTGTTCAGCCATCATATTCTGTAGGTTTGCTAAGTGGGGGTTGGATGAAGGGCCGCTGCTATGTGGTGGCCCAGAAGAAGACAGCTGTTTGAGGAGTTGCTGTGGAGTAGGTTGCTGGGGAAGTGGCCCCTGGTGTGGATTCTGATGGGGCTCACTCTTGGGGAAATACTGAAGAGTGCTACTGGGCTTATCGGAAGGAATGATGCGGGAGAGATCAAACTCAGGGATCCCTGAGTGAGTGGGTCGTATGACTTCGCTTAGATCCGGGCCATCCCCCATGGGCAAAGGGCCAAATGAGTCTGAGGGGTGAGAGGGGCGCTGGTGAGTGTGACCTTTTCTAAGCAAGTGTAATTGCTGAGGTGGCAGAATATCTTCATTAGACTGAGAGAAGTGATGTGACATTCCTCCAATGGGCGAGTGCATGGGCCCATGCGGTGGGGGCTGGATGCGAGAAAAGCCTGCCATCTGGTTCTGAGATATGGGCGAAACATTGCAGGGCCCCATTCCGTCAGGTGCACCTCCTCCCATCATGGCAGAATTCATGGCAGGCATGCCCATGTGGTTTGGGGACGAAAGCACTGGTCCCGAGGCGTCATGGGGCAGGTGTTGGTGACCTTGGCTTACAATAGCCATGGGGCTTTGTGGATCACTGTGGGGGCCGATGGAGCCCTGGGAGACAAGTATCTGTGAGGTCTGGGGGGTCCCCATGTTTCCTGATGATGAAACGCACACTGTTAACATTTGAAAATGGACTGACCTTTTTCCTCAACCGATTATACTTATGAAAAATGAATATCACAGTCATCATAGCATCATTCAATCATATTTTTCAGCAGTACTACTATAATATGAGGGTTGAGGCTGAGGAATCCATGCACATGACTGGGTTTTGACCAATATAGTCTTAGATCATTTGTGTTTTTTTGCCTTCCCCTGGCTGTCACGTGCTGTTGTTATACAGCAGATGAACTGACTTTGTGCGACAGTCAAAAAAGCCAAATCAAAGCAAGAAGCAATTTGACTGGCTTTACTTGTCAATTTCATATTTGTCTTCTGTTGGCTACCATATAATATCACCTACCAACGTTTTTTAATAGGAAAAACATAAAAAAAAGCAAGAAAAACAGATCTTAAGGCCTGCCCTTTACACACTATGGACTTTTTTTTTTTGTGCGAGATTAATTTGCATGTCAATATATTTTCACTGTATATTGTTTTTCTCAAGAGTACTTTCACACAGACCATGAATATTACGCGGTGATAAAGCAATGTCATTTCTTTTGAAATTACGTAAATTTTTCGAGCTTTCGCACCGCAAATAAAGACATCAACCAATCACGCTTCGTTGTTTACTTACGAGGATCATAATAGGCTGTATGTGGGCTGTATAGATGGCACTCTACAGTCTGTGGCTACACTGCGTAACTGTTCACCATAGGGAATTAAGTATTTGGCTAAAAGGAAACTCGATAAAATAGCTTATAGTAGCTTAGCGTTAGCTTTTCCTGCTTCGGCTTCTTGACCGTATATATATTGATTTTTGTATAACTATCATATATTAATGTGAAAAAGTAAAATAAAAACTGTTAAAAAAACAACAGCAAAAGGAAACCTGTCCCAACAGCATGGTAGATTAGCTGGCGTGAGGCGTGAATATAGGAACATTTTATCAGGGCTCCAAACTAACTTTTTTCACCAGGAGCACAGTGGCCCCCAACTGAAAATTTTAGGGGCGCAACCAGAAAATTTAGGGGCACGCACCGTAAATCAACATGCTAACCAAATATTCACATTTCTACTAAGTTCCACTGTATTACTAATAAATACTTTGATAATAGATGCAGAAATTACAATGTGCTGTTTCAAATTCATGAAAAACGATATAGATATATATATATATATATATAGATATATATATATATATATATATATATATATATATATATATATATATATATATATATATATATATATATATATATATATATATAGCAGCTCTAGTCTACAATTACAATGAATTCAACTTAAAATTAAACATGCATTGTTTAGGCTACTACTGAACCAATATTGGTACCGATACCTGAAATCCGGTTCCGTTACCCAACTGTACCTTTTTTTTGGTACTTTCCCTCTATAATTACAAAACAATTATTTCAGTTGTAAAATTTATTGTCAAACCTATTCATCCTATGTACTTAGAACATTGTTATTTTATTAATTAAACAAAATCCTCCTCCTCCCAAACCCGTCCCTACAAACTATTAAATTGAATAATTATTCATTTCTTACTCCCTGTAACTTTTATTCTTTTATTTGTATATTCTTTTTTAGCCTGTTTTATTTTCATGACCGTTTTTAATTGCTCTTTAATGTTTCATGTAAAGCACTTTGAATTGCCTTGTTGCTGAAAGCTGCTGTAGAGATAAAGTTGCCTTGCCTTACAACCTCAGCCTGTCAGTCAGTCCCCAGGGCACTGAATCACTGTTGTGCTGCTTAGGAAGTGTAACGTCAACAGCACCGCGACCGCTTTCGGCTCTCCGTTAATATCATATCACAGCAAACGCTGTCTGCGTGAAGTTTTGAAAAACTGAAAAACTGTAACCACACTTGAAACCACTTTATCGGCATCTCCGTGACTCACCGTGACTTCAACAGAACTGCAGAGCCGACGTAGTTTGCACCGTCCGCAGCTATGCGTGTGTGTGCGAGTGTGTGTGTGTGTGTGTGTGTGTGCGAGTGTGTGTGTGTGTGTGTGTGTGTGTGTGTCAGAGCTCCGCTCTCTGTCAGTTTTCAGAGAGGACAGATAAGCTTGAGCTTACGCGCTCTCAGGTACCGAAATTTCGACGTTTAACGTGTAAAAACGGGGCACATTTACTGGTCGCACATGTGCGACTGGATGTAAAATTCAGTCGCACACTCTCAAATTTTGGTCGCAAAATGCGACCATTTGGTCTCAGTCTGGAGCCCTGTTTTATTGAACAACTGTTCCGAATTAAGCATCGCTGCCAGTATGAATAGTTTTGATGCGATTATTTAGCATTTTCTTGTTGTTTATTCGTCACGCCCACGGTGTGTAAGGCTTTAAGAATTGAGACACTTTATTTATTAATTCAGTCAGTCAGTCAGTCAGTCAGTCAGTCAGTCAGTCAGTCAATCTTTCTCTGATGGCCTGGCCGTTTCTACAAAAGGACACGCTGAACCAGGGCTATTCTACCGCTTCCTTTCTACACACTGCTGAACTGTATGAGGTGTTTTCTGTCACAATGTGTCCCTGTTTCATACCTCCAATGCTGACACCAGATAGAAGAGGTCGATCTGGCAGCATCTCATCGTCCGAAGTGGCAATTGTTTTGATTGCATCATGGTAGAGAGGAGTTGAACTGGGCAAGGCATACTTTGACATCTGAGACATGATGAGCGATAAAGGGTTCTGGGATGGAGGGTTATCAGGAGAGGAAGTGAATGGCATACTAGGATTCATAGAGCCTGTCTGGCTAATGGGCGTAGAGTTGGAACTCCTGGGGGGAAGTGATTGGCCTGTAAAGAACGTTAAAAAGAATTATTAATGTCACAGCAATACAAGGAGGAGCATTAATGATGATCCAACGTCATCTTGGATTTTGAGTGTACCTGTCTCAGTGGAACTACTTCCTCCATTGCCCACTACCTTCCCACTGGTTGGACCGCCGGGACTTGGAAGAGCTGTTTTAGGAGATGCCCACCCTGGGGAGCCCGTAGCCATAGCAGGGGATTTGAGTCGTCCAGGAGAGGCAGACGGAGAGTGCAAGCCAAGGTTGGAAGACCCCATTATCTGGGGAGACTTCATGGAAGTACAAGGAGTCCCAGTGACAGACGCCGGGGGAAGAGTGGGGTGATGTCCTGCAGAGGAGATCTGTGAGGGGGACTTCAGCCCTGGGGCAGAGGGGGAAGGTAGAAGAGGAGATGGCTCTTGGTGGAGGGATGGAGACTTGAGCTGATGAGGACGAGGTACTGAAGGGGAGGTCAGGGGGTTAACATTGATTGATAGGTCAGAGGGGTGCCTGGGACCGAGCTCTACTCCCCTGAGGCCTCCGGTCATCGGCATATGACTAAGCCTCGATGTACCTCCCATTGGATTATGGCCTTGCTGATCAGGCCCAAACATCTCCGGGCCAGGTTGTTGGAGATAGGGCCCTTCCACCTGTCCTCCAGAGAAGGGACCATGATTGGGAAACTGGAAGGGGCCATCAGGTCCTGAAATCATTCCCTTATTTCCTCCTCTTCCATTCTGTGAAGCCCTGATTCGTGAAATCTCTCCAGGGCCAAACATCTCACCTAAAGGCCCCCCTCCTGCAGGACCTCCTCTGAGCTTCTGAGATAGCATCATCTGATGATGTTGCTGAACATTCATCTGTGGGTTCATGTTCATTGTGAGGCTGCTCCCCAGAGGAGAGTCCACCAGGTCTCTCATCTGAGGACCCCCACCAGGAGAGCCCATCATCTCCCGTGAACCAGGAAAGTCCATAGGATCACCTCGAGAAGAGGGTGGACCCCGGGCCATTCCCAAATTGTGAAAGTCTAGGCCCCCGGGATGATCCATTATCCTCGACCCCAGGTTGCCCTGTTGCTGCTGTTTAGCTAATCTGTCAAGTTCGTACCTGGAAAGCCCCTGCATCTGCCGTTTCTCCATGAGGCGAAACATTTCCTCTTGTGTTATCATGTGTTCTGGCTCGCCTTGCAAGTGCTGAGGAGGTCCACCAGGGTAGCAGCCATGAAAGGGACCTCCACCGCCTATGTTGTTGGGCATCTCATCGAGCCAAATCATCCCCGGTCTGGTGGGCCTTTGCGGTCCTAGACCCTCCATTGATAAAACTCCCACTTTGCTGCCAGGAAAACTGCCTCCCCCAGGTGGCCCTCTCTGCATCTGTCCCAGGAACCTTGGGCCGCGGGGTCCCTCTTGATGCATGTCTATCATTTGTGCATTCCCACCCATTCCTCCTCCCATCATATTGCCAGGACCCCACTGCTGGTCTCCGGGCTTGCTGTGGTAGGGAGGAGGGGGTCCTCTCATCATCATGGGACCTCCGTGCATGCCAATCTCCGTCATCATTCTAAAGTGCTGCGGATGTGTGGGGGGTTGTATGTCCTGTTGCCGTCTCTTCTCTTGGTAGTATTCTTCTTGGAGTTTCCTCCACGCCATTTGCTCTGGGGTCAGCCCTTCTGGTCCAAGTAACGGACCCATGTCAAGCCCAGGTGAAGAGAGCTGGTGATGGGGGTGTTGTGGTAGGTTATGGTGAGAGTCCATGTGAGGGCTGTCAAGGGCAGGTCCGGCAAGGGACTGCGTTTGAGAAATGATGGACTGGAGGGGTTCTTCATATTTCTTCATTCCTCCCATCGGAGCCAAGGCTGACGATAGCATATTACCACTACTGCAATTTCCAGAGCTATTAGTACCATTGTCACGTTCCTCGAGAACACCGCTCCTATCGCCGTTGTTATTATTTAGGTTGGAGGGGTTATTACTAGCACTGTTGTTGGAGCCTCCTGTGTCTCCCGGACCTGCCCCACTGCGCAGAAGCAGCCTCTCTATGTCTCTCAGAGTCTGCAAGGAACGCTCCCTGTGTTCCAGCTGTTCTTTGGAAAGACCGTCCATGTTCCCTGGGCCACTCCTCTGGCCTGTGTCACACTGCAGGTGTGCAGAAAGGATGGAGGGACTCCCCGAAGGAGAAACGGCAGCAACAGGAAGCAACGTACCCCTTGCACTCTCTGCATCTCCAGTTCCTGGGACTGGGGCTGGGGCTGCGGGCGTGGCCGTGCTCCCTCCCTCTGACCTATGGGCGATGATGATGTTATTGCTGGAGGCTCCGCCAGGTCTGGTCTGAGGGGATTCATTATCGGAGTGTCCTGCTGATGACGGTGTCCCTGCAGGTTGCAGTGGGCCTCGAACACCTGCAGAGGCTGGGCGTGGAGTTCCACTTTGGGATTTAGGGGTGCCTGTGGGTGGAGAGCTGCTGGAGTTTACCTTATCAGGTAAGTTAGGAAGCTTCGCTGATGGGTGGCCCTGTGGCAGACAAAAAGGGGTGGGGGGAAAGAAACAATTACATTAGTTATTTCCAGTAGTAGTTATTATATAGTATATAAACTATACACCTGCATATTGCACAGACTATATTATTTTTTTTGCACATTCTGCCTCTTTTTTTCTTAGGTTAAAGAGACATTTGTATATATATATCTTGTTTTCTGTATTTATTGTTTATTTTATATTAACATTCAATTTGTTTGTTTATGTGTGCACCAACCACCGAGGCAAACTCCTTGTAAGTGTTACTTACTCGGCAATAAACCCTTTTCGGATTCGGATTACTGATTTTGATATTGTCTATTATTGTTCATTTGCCAAAACAACACATAGTGCACTCCAGTTTCTCAATTTGTTCTACAAGCATTCACAGCAGTCATAACAACTGCTAATGGAAACAGGAACAAGGAGGTTTCTCAGACGAAAATAGCTTAACAAATTAACCTCCCCGCATACTTTGCATCTGTGGCCTTTACTGTGCAAAAACACTTTTACTTCCTCGTGGTTTAACACAAACTTTTGTTTACTTTTCCACTGAGCTGTAGATGTCTGACCTGCTCCAACTTGGCGCGTGAAACGTTTTGCTGGTGAAACAGAAGGATGGAATCGGTCTGTCCTTTCAATACCGCATCTGCAGCACTGTCAAACAGAAAGAGCAATGTTATAATTAAACTGTTCACATCAGTTGCATCATTCAGTGTTAAAAATAAAAACAAATGGGTTGGTTGATAAGACAAAAGAAAATTCAGACATCTCCACTTCTGATGTGAAGGATCACCTGCATGTCAGGCCTCCAAACAGTTCTCACCTGTTGGCTAGGCTGGTTGTGAAAACATACACCACTTGCTGTGAAGGCTGAGGAGGAGGCTCCGTCTTCAGCCCTGGTCCTACTCCACATCCCATGATGGGACCCGCAGGTTCAGACATGGGCCCTGCAGACAGGCGATCAGAGAGGCCTTGGATAGGAGCTGCCAGCCCACGCTCTCCTGAGAAAAATCAGCAGCACGCGGTTTTCATTTGACTACAGTGGTATCCTGGTTTATCATTGTAATACCAGTACATCCGTTTGGCTACAACACTTAAACACTAGATGGAGCTAAAACACATGTAAAGTCCACTCAGTGGAAAGGAATAGTATAGTACTGCAAAAGGACATCCTCTTCCTGTCAGTGTGTGTGCAGGATCTGAAAACGGCTCCAATTAACGGCTTTAACCCGTTGTTTTCAGAGACAATAACATTGAGACGAGGGCATTACTACATGGAATTTACGTGGCCTTCAAAGTTGTGGTCCCACTGACACTGTTAGTGAGGACTGTGCTACATTCAGACAACAGCAACTGGCAATGTGTTTCCCCCTCTGTGGAGACAGACGGACTCACGGTGGGTCGCAGTGTGTGGCTTGTCTTCGTCCTCCTCTGTGTCAGGTCCAGAGCACCACTCATCTCCACTATATGGCTGTTTCTTCTCCAGAACACAGCGCCGCTTACTGCGCATTACACCCTCTAGAGGATCACACACACACACACACACACACACACACACACACACTTAAACAACTATCATAGTACTGTCCCTTTAAAGCAGTGTTTCTCAGATGGGGGAACGTGTACCCCTAGGGGTACTTTGGAGTACTGCAGGGGGTACGTGAAATTTTGTGTGTCAAAAATATGTCATGCATAATTCCTAAAATAATTATTATACTATAATAAAGAATGCATTAAGTGATGGATTCTAAACCTTTGAAATGTAGCATTTTAATGTTTTTCAGTTACAAGGTTGTCGTTTAGTAAATCTATCAGAGTCGGTGCTGTATTGTACCTCTTTATATAGACTTTTTTTTTTTTTTTTACCTAAAATGTTTTGCTCTGGTCATGGGGTACTTGGCTTAAAAAAACAATTCAAAAGGGGTACAATATTGAAAAATGTTTGAGAAACACTGCTTTAAATGGGTATCATCAATGCTATTTTGTTGTAATCATTCCACCACTTATGGTCTTAACCCACCACTGTATTTTACACAGCCAGAAGATACTTTACTACTATCTGTTCTAATGCATTTTGCCTTACTTGCTGGAAGTTATAGAATCAGTCTACAGCTGCTTTGACAAATGTAACAAATCACTTTAAATGTGAACAGGATGTCAAATGGCAGAATCACCTTCAACCTGTGGTCTTTTTGCCTGTGCAAAAAGTGAAACGTGAGTATATTGGCGTTTTTCTATTACATGATACCTGCTCGACTCTACTCTACTTTTTTGGTTTTTCAGTATGAAAAAAAGTCCCTGGTACCTGCCAACAAGTACTTTTTTTAGTGTTCCCTCCGTCGAGGTTCCAAGTGAGCTGGGGCGATACCAAAAGGTGACGTGAAAACCTGCAGACTACTGATTGGTCGGAGAGAATCACTGCATCATCATTGCTAGTGACAGACGGGGGTGTCCTGAACAAACCCGCTATTTTTAAATTGTTTAGCCAGCGGTGTTTTTTTTGCTGCCTCCAGCTTCTTTTGAAACAAAATATGTCTTCTGGCAAACAGCCACATGCCGAGAATCAACAACAACACACCTTAGATGTTCTGTGTGTCACGGCAGTTTCCTGCGGCGTCGCTATGACGACCAGCCACGCTCGCCTCAGGCACTAGGCGGTACTAAATCTGCCATGGAAAATGGAGGATGGGGCACCGCGGCCGAGTCGAGCCAAGTCAAGTAGAGTCGAGAAGGTATCATGTAGTGGAAAAACGCTGTATACGGAAATAGCCTGAGCTGACTTGTAAACATATTTTCTTAGATTAACTAAACATTTCACACGTGAATGATCAAAAATACTCATGAAACACTGCAATCATTCACAGTTCTGCTCGTCTCTGTATTGCTTCTCTTTTCGCAACAAAATGCCATGCACACTCACACATCTGCAGATGCAATGTTTTGAGAAGCATGAGCCTTCTTCACATGGTGTCATCACGATTTTGTGGATGCACAAGCTGTTGTGCGCCACTGGGTGCAAACAGCTGCAAGAAATACGTAGCAGCATCAACATTACCAGAAGGTGACCTGAAGAAGAAGAGTCAGAACCGACGTCTGACAACAAATACTAATGTGGGGTCTGGACTCCAAATGGTGACAGGGAAGAAAAGTGCACTGGCGATATCAGTGATTACGGTCACGTATTTAGAGAAGCTCAGTAAACAAGTCAGTGACGATTTCTCAAGTTCATTACTCAACATCTTACCGACTTTGTGGCAAAAAAAAAAAAAAAAAAAAACTATACCTTTCAACAAACATCAGATGAGCGTGGCTAACCGCAGACTTAAAAGATGTGTGGATGTACAGTAAGGAAGGAAGTGTGCAGTGACAATACACAGAAAAGGACAGCAGAGGGGGGGCTGCTACCTTGACACAGAGAGGCAGCATGAAAGAGCTCAACTCTTCTTCTGTGAATTTTGTTGTTACCAGCAGTCACTGGTTTATATCTTAAAAAGAAAGTGTGTGGGTCAAATGGGATTTACCCTAAAATAACCCAGCCTATCTTTCATTGTTTCCCTCATTCAGCGTCTGTTGCTTTTTATGTTGGAACCACACCTCTCCCTCGGTGTATCAAAGTGTGTGTGTGTGTGTGTGTGTGTGTGTGTGTGTGTGTGTGTGTGTGTGTGTGTGTGTGTGTGTGTGTGCAGGAAGCCCAGATGAGTTTCACAAAATCACATTGTCATCTGCAGTCAAATGCTCACGTAAACACACAAACCCTTAAACCAGCAACAGCAGTGGAAGAAACAAACTATGTGGGCTCTCCCAGTGATGTAAAGGCATGACTTTTTTTTTTTTACTTTGCTCTTGTAAAGATATTCTACTTAACAAAAAACAAACTTGATAAGTTTTGAAAAAAAAAAAATAATTCTGGGAGCATAACGACACACAAAACAATGAATGGAATGATTAACGGATCTGAATGCTAATAGGGCTGTGTGTTTTTACTTTTATTACTTTTTTCAATTTATTTGTCCTTACTCTCTTATTGTTATATGCGTGTTAAATGCAATTTTTCAGGTTGTGTTTGTTTGTCGATGTTATTCAACTTATTGTCTCCCTTCTTGTAAAAGACAGAGAGACAAGAAAAAAAAAAATTGTATATATATATATATATATATATATATATATAAAAAACAGCAAACAAATGCAAATCGAACACTTTACACCGAACGACGTGAGCTTAAATATTTACTAAGACACTCACAAAAAGAGCTCACTCACTGCTTTAATAACAAGCTCACCAGGCTCACTAGGTTCTCACAGCCTCGTGACCGGTCTCACCCTCCGAGCGCCACAGAAAGCCCAGATGCTGTTTCATGCGAGACGTGTCACTGCAGCGCGGGCATTGGCACAAACTATCAAAAGCCAGGGGGGAAATTCTGACGCGTCGCTGAAAGGTCAGGGCATTTCAGCTAGAGAGAAAACAAGTTATTCTGCCCTCTCAGTCCTTGCGTTCACTTCCTGCTGTGGAGGAGGTGAATGCACGTAATCTGGTATTTCGGGTAGAGATCTGACTGATAGGAAGGTAAAAGGAAGTGAACTTCTGTATACTTGGAGAATAGAGACACAGTGTCTACATGTCCCAGACGCTGACACCGTTGCGTCTGTGCGTGTGTGTGCCTTACCTCCTTTGGCATCTGCCTCCAGGGCCGGAGGAACGGCATTTCTGGATTCACCAGAGTCAATGGAGACGCTCCGCTCCCGCTTGGATTTGTTTTTCAACATCCCTCCGACGCCGCTCGCCAACTGGCCGACAGCCTTCAGCCCAGGGTTGCCGGGAGAAACCTGGTTGGTTTTGACTCCATGGCTCCCGGCACCGATGCCCTTTGGACCCAGGTGGCCGGTGGCTCCCTGCTGCTGCTGAGCCTGCTGGGTCACACTGGCTATTTGGGATCGGCTGTCACTGGTGACCTGCTTGCCATGATTGGCCAGTTTATTGTCCGTGTGCATTTGACTGGCTGGCGATTAAGGTGGAGGTCTGGTATGGAGAAAAGCTGTCCGTCAGTGGCGCTCACATTGCTTCCAGGCGACACTAATGGAGAGAAGAAAAATCAGGTGCATCAGTGTTACAGACTACATTTCTGCAATTGGCCCGACAGTTAAAAAATACATTCAGATAATTGCTCTATAAGGACTGATCTGGGAGTAATACAATCTGACCACTGCACACCAAGCAATTTGGAAATCAACTTGTGCAATAAACACATCACGAAAGGCTGAAACATATCGCGATAGACACTGAGATTTTTTCGTGTTGGTTGAAAGAAAATGGTAGAAAACTGTCATCTTTTTTTTTTAGTGCTGCCATTTATATTCAATTCAATGTTCAATTTGTTCAATAAAAGAATGTTGGACATGATTTCCTTTGATTTGTTTTAAATTCAACAAGCAATTTGTTGTCTTTTAGCAGAATACTGTAAGCAGCAGAACGGAGTACATTTTAATATCCGTTTTATTTATTGCAAGTAATATCGTTATCATGATGTTCAACAACATTATGGCATATTTTCCTCATAGCTTGCAGCCCTATATTGTGCCTATTCTGAGTGGATGATTGACAGCGGGTTCCAGGTTAGGCCTTTAGAGCAAACTTTTCATCCTGTTTGCTCACCTCATCTCAACCAGACGCTCAACTGACAAATTGCCATGCTGCTCTCCTGGACGCTTCACCGACCACACAAGGACCTGTGGGACAACGAGAGAGGAATATCATCAGTGGAGCTAGATAGCAACCTTTACAGTCAGCGCTATATGTCAGTGTGTGTGTGTGTGTGTGCGCGTGCGTGTCCTCAGCATGTGGCTCAACGTCAACTCCATCAGCAAAAACGGAAGAAAGACAGAAGAAGAGTGATAAGAGAGGCAAAGGCCAAAGAGACACTGTGAGGTAACTGTTCCTTTAAGGGGCCGAGAGCAAAGAGTTTGAGCTGGGGGAGGGACCTGCAGCTCTGAAGAACCAAACACTTTGCAAACCACAAAAACTCCACCACACCTTCCACAACACTGTCTGTAGCAATACCTGTCTCTCTCCCTTCCTCACTCACTCACTCACTCACTCACAGAGACTCATTCACTCAGGGTTTTTGCACTTAAGAGTGTATACACACGCAGGCAAAAACACATTACCTGCTTATTACAGATTTTAGTTTAGGCCCTTTTTAGACACAGCGCCAACCCTGTTTGTTTGGGTTTCTCAGCATTTGTTTTTAATGTATTTTTAGTCAGTTGTGTAAAGTAACTAACTAACTACATTTACTCAAGTACTGTACTAAAGTACAATTTTGAGATACTTGTGCTTTACTTAAAAGGTCCCATGACATGGTGCTCTTCGGATGCTTTTATATAGGCCTTAGTGGTCCCCTAATACTGTATCTGAAGTCTCTTTTATATAGACCTTAGTGGTCCCCTAATACTGTATCTGAAGTCTCTTTTATATAGACCTTAGTGGTCCCCTAATACTGTATCTGAAGTCTCTTTATATAGGCCTTAGTGGTCCCCTAATACTGTATCTGAAGTCTCTTTTATATAGACCTTAGTGGTCCCCTAATACTGTATCTGAAGTCTCTTTTATATAGGCCTTAGTGGTCCCCTAATACTGTATCTGAAGTCTCTTTATATAGGCCTTAGTGGTCCCCTAATACTGTATCTGAAGTCTCTTTATATAGGCCTTAGTGGTCCCCTAATACTGTATCTGAAGTCTCTTTTATATAGGCCTTAGTGGTCCCCTAATACTGTATCTGAAGTCTCTTTCCAGAAATTCAGCCTTGGTGCAGAATTCCAGCCACTAGAGCCAGTCCCACAATGAGCTTTCCTTAGGATGTGCCATTTCTGTGTCTGTAGCTTTAAATAATATTGAGGAGGAGAGAGGGGGGAGGGGGGGGCAAGGTGGAGGGTGGGGGTGTGGCCTTGACCAACTGCCATGCTTCGCTTGTTTGCAAGCCATGATGTCTCTCTCTCTCTCTCATGGGTGGGCCAAATTCTCTGGGCGGGCAAAGCAGAGAAAGGGGCGGTAACTGCTCCTTATGACCTCATAAGGAGGAGATTCCTGATTGGCCCATCTGAGCTTTCATTTTCTCAAAGGCAGAGCAGGATACCCAGGGCTCGGTATACACCTATCACCATTTCTAGCCACTGGGGGACCATAGGCAGGCTGGGGGAACGCATATTAATGTTAAAAAACCTCATAAAAAAGGTGAAATTTTCATGCCATGGGACCTTTAAGACTTTCCATTTTATGTAACTTTCTACTTCGCTACATTTCACAGGGAAATATTGTACTTTTTACTCCACTACATTAATTTGATTAATTGAGTTACTACTTACTTGGATTCACATGATTAATACACAATATGATCAACAAATGAGATATTATGTTATTATTATAGATATGGCAATTAGAATTTACCAGCCTTTACCTGCTCCAACATTAAAATCATACATGCATTAATCCATCAAATTACAGATTATAATCCAATAATATAACATACATTATTCTGAAAAGGGACATTCTGCATAATGAGTATTAGGGCTGCAACTAACGATTATTTTCATAGTCGATTAATCTGTCGATTATTTTCTCTATTAATGGTTTAGTTGTTTGGTCTCTAAAATGTCAGAACATGGTGAGAAATGTGGATCAGTGTTTCCCAAAGCCCAAGATGACGTCCTCAAATGTCTTGTTTTGTCCCCAACTCAAAGATATTCAGATTACTGTCCCAGAGGAGAGAAGAGACTAGAAGATATTCAGATTACTGTCACAGAGGAGAGAAGAGACTAGAAGATATTCAGATTACTGTCACAGAGGAGAGAAGAGACTAGAAGATATTCAGATTACTGTCCCAGAGGAGAGAAGATACTAGAAGATATTCAGTTTACTGTCACAGAGGAGAGAAGATACTAGAATATATTCAGATTACTGTCCCAGAGGAGAGAAGATACTAGAAGATATTCAGATTACTGTCCCAGAGGAGAGAAGAGACTAGAAGATATTCAGATTACTGTCCCAGAGGAGAGAAGAGACTAGAAGATATTCAGATTACTGTCACAGAGGAGAGAAGATACTAGAAGATATTCAGATTACTGTCACAGAGGAGAGAAGATACTAGAAGATATTCAGATTACTGTCCCAGAGGAGAGAAGAGACTAGAAGATATTCAGATTACTGTCACAGAGGAGAGAAGAGACTAGAAGATATTCAGATTACTGTCCCAGAGGAGAGACGAGACTAGAAGATATTCAGATTACTGTCCCAGAGGAGAGAAGATACTAGAAGATATTCAGATTACTGTCACAGAGGAGAGAAGATACTAGAAGATATTCAGATTACTGTCACAGAGGAGAGAAGATACTAGAAGATTCAGATTACTGTCACAGAGGAGAGACGAGACTAGAAGATATTCAGATTACTGTCACAGAGGAGAGAAGAAACTAGAAGATATTCAGATTACTGTCACAGAGGAGAGAAGATACTAGAAGATATTCAGATTACTGTCACAGAGGAGAGAAGATACTAGAAGATATTCAGATTACCGTCACAGAGGAGAGACAAGACTAGAAGATATTCAGATTACTGTCACAGAGGAGAGAAGAAACTAGAAGATATTCAGATTACTGTCACAGAGGAGAGAAGAGACTAGAAGATATTCAGATTACTGTCACAGAGGAGAGAAGAAACTAGAAGATATTCAGATTACTGTCACAGAGGAGAGAAGATACTAGAAGATATTCAGATTACTGTCACAGAGGAGAGAAGATACTAGAAGATATTCAGATTACTGTCCCAGAGGAGAGAAGATACTAGAAGATATTCAGATTACTGTCACAGAGGAGAGAAGATACTAGAAGATATTCAGATTACTGTCCCAGAGGAGAGAAGATACTAGAAGATATTCAGATTACTGTCACAGAGGAGAGAAGAAACTAGAACATATTCACATTTAAGAAGCTGGAATCAGAGAAGTTTTTACTTTTGTCTTAAAAAATTACTCAAACCGACTAATCGATTATCAAAATAGTTGACGGTTAAATTTAAAAGTTGACAACTAATTTGATTAATCTTTAAAATTAATCAAAATTAAATTAAAATTAATCTTTGCAGCTCTAATGAGTACGTTTACTTTTGGTACTTTAAGTATATTTTTTATTCCAATACTTTTACAGAGTATTTCGACTCTAATGGTATTACTACTTCTACTCGAGTAAATTATCTTCTTCCAGCTCAGACCTGAGAGCCCAGATGGAGCCTCAGCGCTCACATCTCTTCTAGCTTCACTGGTAATGTTAGAGTAGGGCTGGGCAATATATCAATATTATATCACTATCCATATATATATGAGACTAGATATCGTCTTAGATTTTGGATATCGTAATATTGTATGTAACACAAGTGTTGTCTTTTCCTGGTTTTAAAGGCTGCATTACAGTAAAGTGATGTCATTTTCTGACCTTACAAAACTGTTCTAGCTGTTTTATTATTTGCCTTTACCCACTTAGTCGTTATATCCACATAACTGATGATTATTTATCCAAAAAAATATTTTGTGAAAGCCTCAATAGTCATCCCTTGAATAGTCTCGCATTGCCAGACCTTCTGGCTAGTCCACACAGCATTCCGGGATGGGAGAAAAACGTGTTCTGGTTTATTGGCATTTTTTTTTAAACCAATCACAAATCGGCTTGGGCGACCGGAAGGAGCCGCTGCAAAATAGCTTCAGGAAGGAACTTGTTTTGGTGGAACATGTGTACGTTCAAAAGTAGTTTTAGTCGTGCAACAGAAAACTCAGATTGGACAGATAGTCTAGCTAGCTGTCTGGATTTACCCTGCAGAGATCTGAGGAGCAGTTAACCATAGTCCTCACAAATCCACCGCAGTTTAAAGTTACAACACAAAGAAAGCGGAAGGCGACAAGAGCGACATCCGGCGGAATTGTCGGCGGCACCGGAGCAATCCTGGAAGAGGAACGTCGTGGATATAGACTGACCCTACAATATCGTCGCAATATCAACATCGATGTATTTGGTCAAAGAATATTGTGATATTCGATTTTCTCCATATCGCCCAGCCCTATGTTAGAGACAGCCTTAAACCAAGCAGCACTCCAGCTCAACTTTAAGAATGGTGGAGCCTTACCAGCACACAAGGCTTCATTCTGGGTTCAGGTCCATAGCTGCAAGCTGACGCTCTCCTGACACCACCAGCTGCCTGTGTCCATAACCCCCAGCTTCTGATTTTAACCTTCGCAACCGGGGTGAGCTACTCTACAGTGGCTTTTCATGCCACGTTCTACTTCTACTCCGCTACATTTCAGAGAGAAATATTGTACTTTTTACTCCACTACATTCATCTGACAGTTTTAGTTACTAGTTACTTTACACATTAAGGTTTTTGCACACAAAACACATGAAGTTTATAAAATACAATGTTTTATTATGAATGTACCCAACAAACAAAAAAACAGCCTACAAGTCCAGCTAAAATAATTATCTGATGAAACACGTAGTTGTTTGGATCTAAGTTTCTAAAATGGGAGGATTTTTCTGCATTGAGTACTTTTACTTAAAATACATTTCCCTGATGATACTTACATACTTTTACTTAAGTAACATTAATGCAGGACTTTTACTTGTAACAGAGTATTTTTACAGTGTAGTATTAGTACGTTTACTTAAGTGAAAAAGAATCTGAATACTTCCTCCACCACTGCCTCGCTGTGTGTCAAAGAAGTTGCGTGCAGTCTGCAAACTAGTTGTACACAATTCCTTTGCCGTCAGTATTTGCAGGTCTTAACAAGACCCGTCCACACCTGTTGCTGGTGAACAATAGTTGGCCAAACAGTCATCACAAGCCCTTTCACAAACATCCAGCTGAGATATGCGGCTGACATAATGCAGATCTCGTGTCAACATTTCCACACTGGGGTTCCATATTTGGCCACATGACGCAATGCCACCGCTGCACACGGTGCAGTGAGTCAGGTCAGCTGTCCTGCTCTTGCAGAACCATCTGTACCGCTCACTCACCTTGACAGGTAATGGTAAACACAAAGCTGTAATTAGTCATTAACTAACAGCACAGAAAGGCGCTTGTTGGTCGGCTGGAGGACTTCATCAATCATTAACTCAAAACGGGGACGGTCAAACGTCGCTCCTGTTGACAATGTGTGACTCACTTGCTTAGTGCGACACAGAGTGGAGGCCGTCTAATCATGCGGCGAAGTCACTGACCTTCGAGTGGACAGTTAAGAAAAGATAGGCCTATCTAAAGTGAATACCGGTCTAGTAGATATCAAGGAGACTCGCGGCCATTTCTGCTGCAGTTGATAGGATCAACAGGGGAGAAGCCTGAAGAAGTCCGAATCAGAATTTCAGCTTTATTGGCCAGGTTTGCGTAAACAAACGAGGAATTTCACTCTGGTTAATCTTTGCTCTCAAAGTACAACACTCAACTTAACATATAAAGAATAAAAAACAGAAAGGACAGTAAGAAATATAAAAAAAAAAAAAAAAAAAAGAAAAAAAAAGTACTGTTAAGTATGCAGTATAACAAGACAATAGTGCAATATCAGTATAGTCTGATAGTTCAGTGCAATGGTAATATATTAATAACAATATTGTAATTGTAAGATTGAAATATACATGAGGTAGATGAGCAGAACAGTGTTGATTGACTTTGTTCAGTGTAAGGGGGGGGTGCTATTTCTGAGCGTTCAACAGAGTCACACATAAAAGAACTTTAAAGCAGGTACAAGTCATCGAGGCTCCAGTAAATGTTGGCTCATCCAACATTTTGTAAACCAGGAGATGGGCCTCACACTACCATTATCCTCACTGCTTGCCATGTGAATGGAGCCTACATTTAAGGTAATCAGCCACAAGGAACATTCCAGTGACTTCAGCACAGCTAAAGCCTCTTTCAGACTGAGGACCCCCCCCCCCCCCTTCTCCATGCACAAACACACTCAAATACAACCTGTAGCTGCTAAGGACTACTGTCATGAAAGCAATGCCATTTTCATGTGTGTTTTTATCTTGTTTTTATTTATTTATTTCCTGCTGCGGCACGGATTTCCACCAACGCAATTTCGTTCACAGTGTAGTATTCAGTGACAATCAAGTACCTTAAATCTTGAAACAGACTGGATGAGTTTTTACTTGAGAGGGTTTTGAGTTTCTGTGCAGTGGTAATACACCAATGAATGAACATAATTACAACTAGTCAAACCAAATGTGCCCTTAATCAATAGTGTAATATGTAATGAATGTTTATTCCTTGACCCAGCTAGACAAGGTGATAGCATGACGAGAAATTTTTGGTTAGCATATTAATGTTTAACTGAACCGTTAGGCAGTTACAGGTCTCAAACAAAGCAGGCTTCCCCATTCAAGCCAAGAAATTCTATCTATATAGTGCTGCTGTGCTTTTATTTGGAAGAGTCTCAAGAAGACCCAATTTCTGATGCAAAGTCTGGAAAAAAAAAGGTGCTTCAGAACATTTTAGACAGGAGAATACAAGTAATAATAATTTAGAACTGTAACATGGGACAGTCTGGCTTACAACTCTAATAATAATAATAATAATAATAATAATAATAATAATAATAATAATAACTTCACAGTACAAATGATTAACTTGAGCAAACAAATTAAGTAATCTGAGGGTACAAGTTGTTCATCTGATGACTATTATTTAGGGCTGTCAAAATAAAAAAATAACGCAGTTTAATCCATTCCATATTGAACTTTGACCCGGAGCTGTTCTAGTTGTATTTGTTAAACACAGTCACACTTTACACCGTTTAGCGTTAGCTGTCAGCATTGTAACCGTTTTTAATCCAGCTACTAGCTAGCGGTAGGCTAACATTAGCTGCTGTCGAGTATAGTGTTAACTAGCTAGCGGTAGGCTAACATTAGCTGCTGTCGAGTATAGTGTTAACTAGCTAGCGGTAGGCTAACATTAGCTGCTGTCGAGTATAGTGTTAACTAGCTAGCGGTAGGCTAACGTTAGCTGCTGTTGAGTATAGTGTTAACTAGCTAGCAGTAGGCTAACGTTAGCTGCTGTTGAGTATAGTGTTAACTAGCTAGCGGTAGGCTAACATTAGCTGCTGTCGAGTATAGTGTTAACTAGCTAGCGGTAGGCTAACGTTAGCTGCTGTTGAGTATAGTGTTAAGTAGCTAGTGGTAGGCTAACGTTAGCTGCTGTTGAGTATAGTGTTAACTAGCTAGCGGTAGGCTAACGTTAGCTGCTGTTGAGTATAGTGTTAACTAGCTAGCGGTAGGCTAACGTTAGCTGCTGTTGAGTATAGTGTTAACTAGCTAGCGGTAGGCTAACGTTAGCTGCTGTTGAGTATAGTGTTAACTAGCGTCCCGGTCAGCGGTGTGTGTGTTGCCTGTATCGTCTGTCTCAGAGCATCAGAGAGAAGAGCAGACATATCAGTGGCTCCAGATTTCGGTAGCCAGGGTTGGCAGGAAGTAAATGTTCCAATTAATGATCCAGGCAGCACATTCTCGTCTCCCTCCTTCATTTTACAGTCCAATGGAGGCTAGAACGGCTCCGGGTCAAACGTCAATATGGAATGGATTAATCTGCGTTATTTTTTTTAACACATTTTTAATTAATTAATCAAAATTAACGTGTTATTTTGACAGCCCTAGAAATAAGTTATTGTTATAGTTATGACATTATTATTAAATCCATTTCATTTTGACCATATGGCCTAGCAATAAACAAGCTGTTCTTTAATGTTGCTGACTGTTGTTTAGTGACCTTTTTTTTCCCTTCTTTTTGTCGGTTAAGGCACCGGGAAAAAATTATGTATGCGATTAATTTAGATTACTTAGATACATTTTTTTAATCGATTAACAGCCCTACTATTAATAAAAAAAAAAAAAAAAACTGTCACACCAGGATTACACGCCATCTCCATCAAACTGTATTATGCAACAACTGGCTGCACCGGTGACGCCTTCGGTGTGTCATAGTAGAGCGTAAACTACTGTCTTTGAACCTAATTTACTTCAATTTGTGATGATTTGTTTTCACTTCGATATATTTAGGTTTTTTTTTTTCCCCTGTTGATCAGCGGGATAAAAAAAGCCACATTACATCCACTTTGATTCAATGCTGTAAAACTGAAGGAAAAAAACGAAAATTGTCAAAGTATTCAATGTTTTTTTTTATACTGTAATGTATAGTAAACAGCAGCACGGATACAAACACAATCTAACTCACATGTTCGGCTCTCATCTTTGTTTATAAGGTGTTCAGACACACCTGGTGAACCAACACTAAACTTAATTGGTGTCATCTGCATTCATTACCACCTGACGTCAACTTGCACAAGACATTTAACACCTAGGCTTGAGAAATGATTAGTGCTTAATTATGGTGACATTTAAATAATGAATTAAATCAAAGTGGCTGCTATGCAATTAATCTGCAATAAGATCAAGCTTGTAAAATCTAAGTTAATGTCCCTTAAGGGAGGTGTTCTCGCTCCCCCTCCTTACCCGGTCACACCGTTTCTGCCAAAGCAAGTTGGATCTTTCATTTTTAGTCGAGCTTTTGTTTTCATGTTGACAAGGGTGCAGATCTCCAGCAGGCCTAACAGACTGCAGCTTTCCTCATCAAACAGGGTCTCCTGCACTTCTCCAACAATGGTTCAACAACTTATATTATTTATAAAATATGTTGCTCTCATGTATTTGTATCTGTGGGTCCAACGAAGCTAATTGCACTTCTTCGCCACATCATTTAAGCCCTTTAACATAAGATGGATAGGAATAGAGGTAAAAATAACTAACATCTGACGTGAAAACTAGACGTGATAGTCTGAAATTCTGAAAAGGGATAAGAGGGTGGACATAATGGATGGATGGTAAGATCCAAGTCTCACTGTGCAAAAGAGCATGCTGAAACAGTTTGAAAATGTACAAACCCTTGTTTGGCTTGTTTTGTAAGCACACTGGCTCCTATGACTAATCATGATCACGCATACTGACAAACAGCTGATGTTCTCAGCTCATGTTATCACTATATTCGACATGTATGATTCCAGTGAATCATTTCCAGGGAGAAACGTGCTGTCTCCACTTAGAGACTATGTTTTTTTTTTTGTTTTTTTTTTTTACAGAGGACTGATATAGAGCTTTGTCACATGGTGCAACCACAATCACATGAAGCTCAACAT